>JACEOJ010000107.1:1204835-1492820 GCA_013761285.1 Campoletis sonorensis
GAGAGAGAGAGAGAGAGAGAGAGAGAGAGAGAGAGAGAGAGAGTGATTTTACTAAGCGGTGAATCACTCACGTTGCATTATTCTTCGTCCTTTTTTCCCTATTTGCCATGTTATACCAGACTCATTCTAATTTAATCGAGCGTGATGGTAATGTACGCAAGGAAAATGCCGGGACGCCACAAACACACGTACACTGTCTCGGAAAGTTTAATTCACCCTGGGGATAATAAATCCAAGTTCGGAGAGACGAGCCCGCGATGTACTAATTTGTACGAGAAATGTAGCAAAGGGAGAAAACGGAATTGAACAAGCAAAACACACGAGAAAATGGAGAGAGAGAGAGCAAAATGAGAAAACAATAAATTGAACATAATATCAAAATGTACGATAATTAAGGAAACTCGACATCACGAGCAATAGTAACAACGCGAAAGTTTATTTTCCATTGTATTAATCAAAGGCATCATTATCGAAAGCAAAGTATTTTGTATATAAATTACAAATTTTCATCGACGTTGTTTAGTGAATATTTGTGAAAACAAAGAGAAAATTATTTTTATTGATAATTAATAGATTTAGGCATTTATTTAATGGGTTGCTTTTTTTCCTATTTTTCCCTTTCTCGAGACATTCGAAAGCCTCCACATCTATAATACTGCACTCTACATTTTGGCTGATGCATTTCCATGTGCACTTCAAAGTACAAACACCCTCCAAATATTACGACAGCATTTTTTCATCTCCTCCAATAAGGGGTCACTTTTAAAGCCCGATAAATTCTATATTTATAAACCAAGATGAGAGTAATAGGGTTCGAAGATTATAAACCTCGAGAAGATCTGGGTCCTGTCGAAGAAAATAGCCAAGGAAAGTTAATTATCTACGAAACTGTAACTCCTATTTTTATTATCAATCTACGATTAAATTATTCAATTAAGAAATTCTCCCGAGAGATGTGGCTACAAATTTAAACTCAACCAAGTTTATCTAAAAATAATTTATGTCCGAATAATAAAATTACCGCAGCTGACAGGAACATTATTCAAAGTATTCTTAAAGTTCAATAATAAAATGAAAAATATTAAAAGGTTTTTAAAAGAAATATTTAACACAAAAATAAAAAAATAAATCAATCATTAAATTTGTTATCCAATAAAATGATTTAAATTCGATGAACATTTTGTTTTTGTTTTTTTCTGTAAATCATCAAACGGAACGTCCCGTATAAATATCTCGATAATAATAGTTAAAAGAATGTGACTGAATTAATTGCTTTGCTCGAAACAACTTCGGAGTCGTCCGATCTATCTGTAAAATGAATGTTTCTTCTAACATACGATTTTGCACAGTATGCACTTTAGCATTAATACGAAAGTTTGTGTCTCCGTTCTGTTGGTTTACCGAGTTTGCAGCACGTGCAGCAATTTCACTCGACCACATCATCAATATATATATATATATAAATATATATATATATAAGTATAAAATTATGTATGACGGCTGCACACAGCACGGTGCATCTCTCGTTTGTACACACGTGTGCATAATAACTCTCGTCGTCGTCTCTTATGGTCTATACGTGTGCGACAACAATTAGCCCGCGGCTCAAACACCTTGCGCTGTACTCTTTAACCACTGCATATGGGGTGACTAAAGAGTACGTTGCCCCAATTTCAAATCGAACACGACCACTAATCCTCGAAACCATCGATCGGATCGTAAACTTTTTCCGTTTCTTCATAGCTAAAGATCTGACCTCAATTTTTGGGCTTAATTTTTATTTTCAACATCGAACTTGTATCAAAATTAATCTTAACTTAAATAATTGATTTCAACTAATCTGATAGATTCTTCGATTATTCTCTCGTTTTCACTGCGACTATCGTTTTTTCATTATATTCAGTTTTTTATCGTCAATGTGTGTGTGTGTGTGTGTGTGTGTGTGTGTGTGTTTTTTCTTCTAACATCGTCGTGAAAAGTGCTGTAATTAGTTATAAGTGTACTAAAAACATAAAAGTCGATGGGAGCTCTCGTGAATTTTAAGCGTCGAGTGAGAGTGATTATAAGAGTAAAAGGGGCAGCGGGAGGAGTGGTGGTCGGGGCAGGGAGGGGGGGGGGGGGGGGGTAGTTAGGGAAGGGAAAAAAATTGATCGACGCAGGTGCGTGTACGCGTGAATATACTTTTGATGCATTTATGTATACATAATGGAAGATGGAGTGAAGTTGATGGAGAAGGTCTGAGCAGGTGCATCGAGCACGATCCACGATTCACGATTCCACGAGCTCGAAGAAGTGCATTTCCTGTTTCCGGATATTGCAAATGCAACTTCCGTCACTACAACGAGATCTTTTCATTGTTACATTTTTTTTCTACTCTGAATTAAGGATTTCTCGCGTTTGAAGAACATGATTCTAAGAATTAGTGAGAAAATTGAATCAAAATTGGAATTCTATTGCAATAAATAAAAATAATTTCAGAAAAATCCAAAAGTCGAAAGATTGACACGCAAAAGTTCCTTTTCCTTCGATTCGAGAAAACCAACTTTAGAAAACCATAAATATACTAAAAAATATAATCTGTCAAGGAATGGAGAAATGAAATTCTTCGAAATAAATGCACTTTCTACTTAATCCCACATTGCCCTTTTTTTTAAATGAAATCTGGCAAAACTGCAGGTGAATCAGGACAGAAATGCGTTGTCATGACTTTTTCTCGATCCGACGTCGCGGTCGTTCTCGAGAGAATTTTTTAGCGAGAATCCTATTCGGGGATTTTTCAACGGTTGGCAAACGCGCCTGGAATTCGAGAGGGATATTTTGGCATCTCTCGTGTGCCTTGTGCTCGATTTATAAAATCTCGCGAATTCCTTATTCTTTTCTCTTTATGTCAACGAAATCTCAACATTATTCGAAGATAACTTATATTTTTTTTGCATGACTTTTATTTCTATTAAATAATTCAACTGAAATCCTCAAGTTATCAAACTGTATAATAAATCGATTAGAACTGTTTTTCAAATAACGTCAACACATTCCATCAAAAACCATTCGTATTAAAAGAATCAATTTTCAAATTGCAAAAAACTTTGTAAAATTATCTTAAAAAAAAAATACCGTCCTACGTAAATTTTGTATTCTGTCATAAAAAAAGAAAGAAATTTCATTGCATTCCAACGATGCAAACTTCAACATGACAATATAACAAAAGTCACATTTTATTTCAACTACCTTAACATTTATTTTATGCTCATGGAGTGTACGCGCGGTGGAACGTATCGGGACATTTCTCCCTCGGACGGGGTTCGAGAGGACCACCACATCAAAGAGGAGAACGCAAAGTACCGGCTCGAGGGAGCGGGGAGGAGAGAGAGAGAGAGAGAGAAAGAGAGAGAGAGACGAGAGAAGAAATTCCCGGAGGGTTTTTCGAGCTCGTAAAAAAGTGCACGAGTGCAGCAAGTAAGCTGCACATTGTAAAGATTGTTCGTTTCTTATTAAAGTGCATATTCGCAGCGATCCAAAGAATAAAAAATGAAAAATAGATAAATTCTTTATCATTTTGACCCGTTTTGACCTCAATTTTGTTTTTTCGGTCTGCACAGTATTTATATACTTATTAATATGTATTTTCAATCGAACTTATTATTCATAGATATAAAAAAACATGATTCGTTATGTGAATTATATTGACGAATAAAAAAATTGAAAAAAAAAAAAAAAAACAATTATTTACCAGTCATTATCGATCTTGTGAATGAGTCACGTGTTCGTAAGTGCAATAACGTACTTTTGTATGACGTAAATTCTCATTAGTAGCTACATGATGTTTTTAACTCCAGTGACAAGTCTACGTTATATATAAATATTTACATATTCAAATATACAAATATATATCAATAGGTATGAATAATTCTGCACTTGCACACGAATTCACTTATTTATTTCATACGTCTTAGGTACAAAATAAATTGCATCGACCCCGTCCCATGGGGCATATGTGCACAAGGTCCGAAAGCACATAAGAGATACAGACTTTGATGCCAAGAGGCTTCCTCGAACCTCCGCTCCTTTCTCTCCGTTGATTTACGCGACCAGAGAGCTGCGTATATCCGTACAAAGGACTTTTCGTGTCAAATTCAATGTACGCAACCTCAGATTGTCGAAATTTCTAAAAAGTTCAGATATTTGAAAAAATTTCTCCTATTCTAAGGAATTATCGATAAAAAAATCCTATAAATAGTTGAAAATGCTTTTATCGAAGTCTCTTGATGATAATAATTTTTGAGAATTTTGTCATACAGAAAATCCTCAATCCTCAAGGGTCGGACCCAGAGAGAAAAAAACTTAATGTTTGAAATGTATATTATTTTCGATGCTGTCATCGTTAATATACAATTTCTTTAAAAAATGTTTGCATTCCAATAACACGCTCGAGATATAATAAAAAAAATTTATCTCGATTTGACAGATGCAAAAATTATGATTCCCGTTTTACAGTAAAAAAAAAACTGAGGAAAAATATGTTAGAAAAATCCGGACTTTACGATTGAAGATCCTTGAGCAATACGTTGTTGTAAATAATCGAACATTTATTTGAGTGGATACATTTTGTTAACATAAAAAAATGAATTGAAAGAAAACCCCTATCTTGGCACTTCTCAGTGAACCTAAGTCCTTAAAAAAAACGCCCTGTCTGTCATGGAAGAGCGTCAGGAAGTTACAACTGAACTAAAACTTGAATAAAACTTGATAGAAACGACAAAAAAATTCGTTTGAATATCTGCAAACTTCACGCAGGTCTATTCTACCTGAAAAGCCCTATATTTTCAATGAAAAGATATAAGAAATATCTGTTTGACTAAATAGCATTGAGAAAAAAACAAATATAAACATTTATATTTGTCTCGCAATAAGTTGAAAAAGTTGATTAAACGTTAAGCGTCCTATACACGTCGTGAGAGTGACAGAGAGATGCGGAGGCTGCGACCCAGACAGTCGGAATATCGACGCTCTTCATGAATGGAGAGTCCAACCCGAGGAAGTGCATTTCATCTCTCTCTTTCTCTCTCTCACTCTATGCTTTTCTCTCGGTCCATCCTTCCCGTTGTAACTGTACCGGTCATTTAAATGTCTCTTTAAACGCGTGTATTACCGAATGAACGTAAAGTGGGCGCTCCCCTCCCCCTCCTCCATCCGCACCGCTCCTCTCGAGAGCTCGACAAAAGTGCATCTCAGCAATGAGACAAATATGTATCGACTCTTATTGTTGAACAAAGATGTCGAGATACGAAGAAAGAGAAATGAAGTACAAGAAGAAGAAGAAGAAGGAGAAGAAGAAGATCGTCATCATCATAAAGATTATGATCATGATGATGATAATGATGATGATGAAAATTGTATGTATTTTTGTGTTAGGGTAGAACGTCTTGTGAGTCTTGCCACCCGAAGACTTCGACGTACGTCTAAACTTAGACGCACCTCCGCATAACTTTGCCTCGTTCCTACCCTCTCTTATTCTCTCTCCTTCTCACACTCTTTTCGTGTAGCCAACGAAAGATGCAATGCAACGAGAAAATGTTCAAGAGAATAACAAATTATTGTTTGACTATTATTATTATTATACTAGTTGTTTCTGTTGTTTCGAAATATATTTGTGTGTGTTTGTTTTGTTTTTTACGCTGCATATTCACGTGGTATTTATCGTTTGTTGTGGTTGTGTTTTTTTTTCTCACTGGCGTGTTGTCTTCGTTTTCGTGGAAAGTGTACAAAACAAATGGCCATGGAGTGGACGAAAAATTGGTGAATACAAGAGAAGGGCAAATTTACATTAAAATGCGTTTTTAATAACGTTATTTATTTTAAGAATTGCTACATTAGGGATTAAATAAATGAACGTGGTGAATTTATAATTAATTGAACGATATCAGAAATCGAGATAATCTTTGGGGAAAAAAAAAAAAAAAAACATTTCTCAATATATGCGAAGTTGGATCGTTCTCTCGAAATAGGTTGAGAAATTCTTCTTTTTTTTCCATTTAATGGCACATATGTGTGTTGATATTTTTTTTTCCTTCTTTTTATGTAATTCCTTATCGTAACTCGTACCTTTTTGATGGCTTCCAGCGCCGCTTTAGCACACCGAGCATGAAGATTAGTAGCGCTATGAGAATTCCCAGGCAAAAAATGAGATCTCTGGCTCCAACGAGAGAAAAATCCAACGATAAAAGTCACCGAGACACTAATTAAAATCACTGAAACACCTGCTCCCCGCTCTCACGATACGATCAATTTTAGTTTTCTAAATTGTTTCATAAAGTTGGCCGTTTCTTTTTTTCTTTTCTTTTCTTTTTAGTTGTTAATTTTTAATTTTATGCCGAATTTGTTACCGCACTTATCACGACTATGTTGAATTTTTTATTTCCTCTTATTAAGAGTCAAGTCTGAACGCTCGTTTCGAACTCGATCCATTCGTATCTTCGATTCGTTCATCCTTTCGACCACCTCTTCATATATAAATTCGTATTTTTTCAATTTTTATTTATATTTTCATTATTTTCGCAAAAGACTCGCGGATGATTCTGTAAAGATTGTAATTCACTGCAATTTTATGGAATTGATTGTTAGTTTTTTTTTACTGCCCCGAACTGTAATGATATTTATTGTTTTTCTAGGGTTTTTTGAATCTGTTTTGACAGCTCGACATACTTCGGATTAATTCGTTACAACTTTATTGTTTTATTGCATATTTTGTTTTATTTATCAAGCCTAATTCCGCTCGTTCGTAATTTCTAGTAAGATTTGAATCTCGTGCAAGTGTATTCTTTCTTCTGAGTCTGACACTGTTCCCTCGTGTGTAAATACGGTTATAACGAGTTCCCGGAGTTACATGCGAGTTTAGTTTGCATAGCTGTTTATTTAGACTTTAATAGTCTCATCGTGTTCAACGGAGAACGAGAAAGAGAGAAAGAGAGAGAGAGAGAAAGGGCAAAAGGAGGAGATGAAAAAATGATTGATAACTCTCGATAAGATAGAAAAGAAGGAGGCCAAAATGCGATTAATTGAAATAAAAAAATAGTTGCTCCAACTTTTCGATACGAAATTTAGGTTGACGAAGAATATAAATTCAAATGTTCTCTAGAAACGTCAACATAACCATTTAACATGGCTTTATCATTGAAAAAGTACTTTGCTTGTAATTTAATGTTGTTGCCCACAATTCAAGAGAATTCTTCGACATTAAATATGAATTTTGATCAATATTTTCGGTTGAACGTTCCTTACAATTTTTGTTCAACATACTTTACAAAAAATGCTAGCAATTTATCGATAACTATAAAAAATCAAATTTATTATCAAATATTTATATCGTTTTCTAAACAAAATTTGCTTCAATTGTATTTCGATTCATAATTGCCATCATAATTTTCGTTATAATAATTAAAATAATAATAATAATAAATACTGTAATTATTGCTATGAATATTTCATGTACGAGGATAGAAAATGCTGATAGAAATAAAGGAAGCAAACTAATGCAACACCGATCGTACTTTCCCGGTAGTTCAATTAGTTCGCCGATCATTTGGCGCGAACAATAAATCTCAAAGTTGGTGCAAACTCTATAATTAAAGTTTGTTTGTGTGTGACCATGTTTACGTGCGTTGAACTATATAATTAACTCAGCTGTTCCGATTTTGCTTGAACTTTTGCCCCGGAAAAGAAAAACATGCGCTATTTTCCCAGCAATATTTATTAACATTATTATTATCAATAATATTAATATTTTGAGTCACGGTAACGCGGAAACATGCGCATTGAAAATTTTTTCTGTGCACGGAGAATACTTTCGTGTAATTTTTCTTGTAAAATGATCTCTAATCGAACACGATTGATTTGATCGAGACAAGGACGCGTCGACAAAATATTCGTATGTATATCGATGTATATTTCTAAACCGAGATCTTGTCAATTCCATTCCGGCTGACCTCCAAGAGCACAGGCTCCGTTACGTCAATTGAGAATTCGTTCGAAATGCAACTGTTATTTATTTATTATGAAGCAGTATGCACAAGTGGGCAGTAAAAAAAACAAAATATGTAGTTTCATGAAATTTGATTATAACGATTGATCGAATCGTTGGTGATCATTTGCTTGCTTGTTCAAACGAATTTAACTTTTCCACACCTTGAGAGGCTGCTTTTCGATTTAATGACGGAAATACGATGTTTTTATCGAGCGCTTTTTGACACCAGATTAAATGAGAGAATTGTCACGGATAATCGAATGAAACACGCGCGCATAACGAGCACACCGGCCGCTCGCCGAGCACCAACTAAACCGAGGAGGAGAAATTCTCAACGTTGAACTGGCCAAGAGACAGCAGCGCTCGAGCCACACGAGGTTTCTGCCTAGCGAGCTCGCACGGGCTTTTCAATCCCTACCACTACTCTCTCTCCCTCACCGCGCTTTTTACAGTGCCGTGGCCAGTTCCGAGCTCCCCAGGGTTCCATTTTCGGCAATGAAACATTGGTGGAATTCTGATAATTTATTTGAAAAAATATTTCATTTTATCCGAAAAGGATACGTATCTAGTTGTATGAAAAAAGAGGGCAAAAACGTTCCATTTTGCGGTTTTAAAACATTACAATTCCCAAGACAATGATTATACTGATATCAACATTTTTCAAACTTCACGATGATCGATTGATTATCAAAACTTTACGATGAGTCTCGACACAAAATGTCTCCTCTAAAACCTCATCGGTTGACGACAAACAATTTCAATTAAACATACAAGATCGAAACCCCTATTTTACGAAAGCACCGAACATGGCACAAGTTTTTTCTAGCCACGTTTAATTACAACGTCCTCAAAGTTCAGCAACTCATTTTTTGACCTCCGCAATTATTCGTACGTGAAAAACCCGAGAGAAACGAGAAATGTGCGTTTCAACGCGATCAGCTGATTTTCACGAACGTTCGGGCAAAGTGTTCGAGGAACCAACAAAAGAAATTTACTTCCCCCATTTTGTAACATGTCTTCTACCACTGGTGAGCGGGATTTCTAGCCAAAATTTCATGCGACCATGAGAATATTTATCGAATTATCGAGGATTATAAAAACAGCTGTTGAATTGTATCAATAATAACAAAACAAAATAGTATTGCTGGGGCTCTCGTAACGTTGACACGAGTCTATGGTTATATTTTTTTGGAGGTTATGATTGATCTTTTTTCTCCAAGTTCCAATAGTGGAGGATATTTTTAGTTTCGTATGTTTTGGAAAAATGTGTAGTCAACTGGTATGAAAATATAACCTAAAAATATTGAGAAGTGTTGAAACGATCCACTATTAAAAAATATAACGAAAAAATCGTTTTTATTTTCATTCCGTTCCGTCGAGAAGGGTTGTTAGGAGCTGCTAGCGACAGTTCTTCGTTTTCAAAAACTTTAAATTGAGTAATAGCATGCGTTTTATTCGCGTACAAGCTGCTCTGCGGAGATGGTTGAAACTTTCTGACGCGATATGACAGCCCGTAGTCAAAAGTATCATAACATTGATTACGAACTTTTCGTACAACACGAAAAGCTATTTGAGAAATGATAAAAACGAGTGTGAATAATTCGTTGCAACAAAGTGCTTTTACGTAAAACACGAAAAGGTCACGTCCCTGACATCTTTTGTGTTGAAAGTGAGAGAAAAATTGTCCCCATGTCGAATTAATCCTCCCCCCCCCCCCGTCCTCTTTCTCTTCTAAACTTTCATTCGTTCCATCATTATTTTCCGATGTAGTCGCACGGAGGAAATCCCTGGAGAGAGACGAGATACGAAGTCTCAACAACACTCACGAAAGGATCGACGTTAATTAGCGCGTCGAGTTACCGAAGAGAGACAGAGAGACAGAAAAAGAGAGAGAGACAAAGATAATATTCGCAACGACCTCGAGGATCATTGTTTGATCAGTTCCGGCTCGTTTGTTCCATCGCCGACATCAAACGAACCCTCACTCCCATAATTATGTTATTATAATCCGATAAATTTCATTACATTAATGAGATCGTCAATGGCAAACGAAACACATTGGTTCGATCTTTCCCACAATCATTTCAAAAACACTTGTATTTCCTTGAAATCAAAACAAAAGCTAAAATGAAAAACGTATGTGTCGGATCTCGAAAAAGTTTTCGAAAATTCGACTGTCGATAGCAACTCAAAACAAAGTTATGCACGAATGTCCGCTCGAAACGCCGTCCCAAGAGTCGAAGCAAATTAAAAATAATATTACGTTTTTCTGTTCCTTTTTTTGCAAAATGTTTTTAAAAAAAACCGTATCCGATCGTTCCCTCAAAAGATTTATTTACTTTGTTTTTATCGTCATTATTTGACAGGTCGTACGATATGTTGCTCTTCTAACCTATAAAATATTCTTTTATGGGAAACTATAAACCCGAGTGTGATCCCATAGTACATTTGCGTGTGTACTACATTTGGCTCTTGCGCGGTTGAAACCTCCATTTTCCCCCCATAATACAAGTCCACCGATGCAAGCTGCACACGTTCATCGATTTTTCGCGTTCTCTCACCAGTGCACTCCACCCCCGCGCGACGACAGCGCATTGCAACTGCTTGCTGCAGAAAAAAAAACTGCGAGACTCGTCGAGAAAATTCCACCCTTTACCATATTTTTCACTCCATATCTTCCCCATTATTTATGTTGCTCTCGGAGATATTTTTTGTGCCACTAAACAGTGAGTTCGTATCGCGGGAATATATCACGATCGCATAAACAATAAAATTCATCAGAACAAAACTAAAAGACTGAGAATAATGAGATTTCGTGTAAAATCGTAACTTTTTCGTGACCTCACATTGAATGGTGTATCAATTTTTCCATCAAAGCCAAATTGGTAAGACACACAAGTTATAACCTAAAACTCAATTACGAAAATTTTACACTAAAATCAAAGGGTGTCTAGAATCAGAACTTATCATTGAAATACGAAAGAAAATTCATGGGGCTGTGAACGCCTTCATTATGGACATAAATATATTTATTTTTGCAATGCAACTGCAATAGTAATCGAGAGAGAATCAATTATGTCCAACGACAGGTTTATGCTCACTGTGGATCCTGAGGACCCCCCGGGGGACTCTATCCTTTCATAAATGAATAATAAAAAAATTTCTCCGAGGGCGCTACAGTATGGAGAGGGCAACAAATCGAGCAACACGGGAGTGGACAGTGGAGACGTCTGTCGGGCGAATGAATCGAACGATGTTGGATGGAGTACATGTCGTGACGATAAAACAATAAGATAGAATACTTTCCACGTATTATTCTGTCAAACGTGCTTAATTATTCGATGTATTTTATTTTCTTTCTTAATAAAACCGATCGAACTAATCTAAGGGGAATTTATTCCGTAATAGTTTATTAATTTATATGTTTTTGAGATTTTTTCGCGAGTGGAAATTACTTCGGTAATTTTATTATTATTATATGAGAATTAATTGAAATATCAGGTAATTTTACATGGAACGTTCCATATATTTAGAGCATTGCATCTCACTCAAGCCCGCGGTATTATGAAGAAGTATAATAATTTCTGTCGAATATAAATCGTTCGCCCACGCTCATCGATGAATGCCATCGCCGAGCAATAAACTGTTTAATTCGCTTACTTATAAATAATTAACGGCCTGTTTTCCCTCTTTATTTTTCTTTTATAACAAAACAATGAATGCTTTTTCAATTTGTTTCGAACTTTTTTTCAGCAAAATGAAAAAAAAAAAAAAAAAAAATGTGGTTCCGGCCGGGATCGAACCGGCGGCCTTCTGCGTGTAAAGCAGACGTGATAACCGCTACACCACGGAACCGTCTCGTGACAAATTTATTATTTTTTTCCATTTGTTAAAAAAATAATGACAATGGAAAAAATTAAACTTTACTATTTAATGATGTCAAAAAAACATATTCGACAAAAAAATAATTCAATTACTTGATCATTGCAAGTTTGACAACACAGATGAGTTCTTTTAACACTAACTAAGACGCCGGACTAAGTACTCATCAATTACCGACTGATGATAAATTGCTCGGTCGGCGAACAGTAAACACAAGTGAATTTATCAGCTGTTCTGTCGATAAAAAAATCCTACCACACGGTTCGTTCGGCGTGGTTGGTGGTGGCGCGATTAGATCGTTCAGTGATGAACCATTTTCCAAAAAAATGAATTATAAAATTAGGCTCCCGACTTAGCCCTCCCAAGCGAATAAATCGACTTTTACTTTACGAATGTCTTAAGGGTCACCGTTTAAGCCTTGCTACCATGGAAAATAAAATTAACATCGAAAATACCTTAAAGTTCGCTTCAATATTTTTTTTCAACTTCTATGCTGGCTTTTTCATGATATTGAAATGATTGATTTACTTACCGGTTGATGTCTTGTTCCACCTCTCACGGCACCGTCATCCAGTAGTCACCGGTGGCAAAGCCCCTGGAGTTGTGTATAGTCGAGATCCATTGCACGAGACCCTCACTCAATTCACTTATTTCCTTCCATTCAATGAAGTTCTCTTGCATAACAACGATTTTTCTACAAATATCAATGTCAATCCCGCACAAATTGTTCGATTAATCTCACGCTGTAGTCATTTATTCACGCTCCTTTGTCTAATTAGCACTCGAATTTATCACAGGCCGCGCACTATAAACTTTGATTTTAAGAATTTTCACACCTAACATTTGAGACTCAAATGTTATCAAGACACTCGATTTATATCGTAGAGAAATGCCTACGTTGACAAACAAACTTGCGCGCGGTTGAAAGAATTTATAAATTGCATGAAAAAACGATTAGAATTGAATAGTTCTTTGTTCGAGCTGAAAATCTTTTCCTGGTGAAAAAAGTTATTTTTATACAAAATTGAATGCATTTAGATCAATACTAAGTGACAGACAGTGCTAACGACAGCTCTAACACATCTTCGTGGAGATCCGAGCGTGGCTCATGATAATGCCAAGCGTACGAGCGACCTCGCCTCTTCCTACATTATAGCATCGGTAAAATTCTTGAATAAGCCAACGTATAACTAAACATAAAGATGTTTAGCATAAGTTGAATTTTAAAAGAACCGTACGGTCAGCCGAACATAGGTGCTAACTTACTTGTAGCACTACGAAGCTAGAGAAACCCCCGTCGCAAAATTCCGTGCTATGTCATGCGTCGCTAAGTATCGTACCGTGGTAGTACCCGTTCGTGAGGGCTTATAAGCTGTGTGCACATCACACTCTCTCACCAAAGTGAGAATGTGTAATCGGTACATACATATCCCAGTATGCATATACACGACTACACACTCTCACGTTGATGAGAACTTGATGTGTGCACACAGCGAATAGAGCTTGCTCCCGCGTTTTTATGAATACCGCCGAAGCACATGACGACGAAATGATGATCGAATCGCTCATGATAACTTGAGTACTCCGTTCCGCAGCCAGGGTACGGCCGAGCGCACGGGCACACGAGCGTCCGCCAGAATCTCGAAGTTATGTTAGAAGGGTCACTAAACCGTCTGTCACATTAGTATCGGCCTATCCATTCGTTCGCGAAATTGAAACAGTATTTACGATGTACGGACGAATCAATAATTTATTCGATTGTTTGTCAACGTAATTAATGAAAATTATGACTTTATGAAATTTTTATTTTATGAGAATAAAACTTCAATCAATTTTTTCAATTTGATTCTATAAAATTTTTTTCATTTTTCAATATATTTTTTATATTCAGAAAAAGCCCTAGGGTTATATAGTATTTTTCACTGAGGATAAAAAAGAATTCTACTAGCACTATTATATATTCTGTTCCGTAAAATGTATCACCACCGACGAACGATGAAGCGTATAGCTTCGAATTAACCAACCGACGCTCAGATCGTTCTCTCGGAGCGTGCGTCGCCGGCCGGCGACCGAGCGATACTGAGAAGCGTTATCGCGCTCTCCCGCTCACCCCACTGTCCCGCGCCCGCCCCGCCAGTTGCGGTCTCCGCTTCTCCCCTCACGGCGCGCCGGCACGGCGAACGTTCCCCCACTATGCAGCACGCTCAAGCACACGGGACTCAAGGGAGCGCGTAGAACGTAAACAAACAATACCAGAGGCATACCACACAAGTTTAGTTCGAACTCTTCTATTTATTTCAATATACCGAAAAATAAATTCATCAAATAATAATTTTCGTTTCATTATTCAGCAAATATACGCGATAGTAAAATTGTATTCTATAAGCCTGTTGTACAATTATCCATGTAATAAATGCGTTAAAGAGTGAATAATGCAAATTCATTACATTAATAAATGTACGACATCAAATGAATTATATTATATTGTTTGGAGGAGAGTGGAATACACTTGTAAGGTGACGATTCCAGCTTGTCTAAATTACGTCTTTCACGTTTTATTGATACGATAGGAATTATCATCATGAAAAATCAGTTGGCCTGCGAAGGCTTGAACTCTTAGGTATAGAAAATTTTTTACGGCTTTTTTTAAACAGTTTTATAAATTGCCATGTCAACATTCGCATTCGTATAAATTTTGAAGCATTCGAAAACACACACATACGATACGATATAAACTCTTGATATAAAATATATGATACGGTATAAGCTATTAGATCGCTGTCGAAAACCAATTAATAATATTTTTTTCTCATGATTCTACAAGATCTTAATTTGGTGATATTATTCAATTATTGCTGCGTGCTAGGGCCACCAATAAATGATTTATTCTGTCAAAACTCTGAATTGACGTGACATTGACAGAAATGAAACCTCATCTGCTCGTATTTTGATTGTAATCAATTCAAAAATAAGTTCAAAATCCCTCATGGGTTACTCATTGAATAATCAAAGCCGTAAGAATGCGACCACCTAGTGATTTATAAATAATAAAATCAATGTAGTTACTATGGGGTTGCCATGTCTGCATTTTTTATATTTTCTGTTTTGTTTGATAATTTTCTAACCAGTCAGAAATTACGACAATGGTCACTGTTTTATCAATCGACCACAGAAAATCGATACATCTCGTAGTTGCCCAAGCGAATACCGGCGCTGCTAGGAAAAATTTAAGATGGCGCAACGTCCAGTTACCCAACCTCCGGGAAAGCACCAAATCCGTGTTTAAGATGGTCGCCAGAGCTTGTTCAATTCCTGACGCGCTAGCACTGGCTCATACGTGCTTTTGAATATATATAGTACATACAGTGTTTGGCACCCTTGTTCCCCCCTCCCAGCCCCTAATCCCCCCGATCGGCCCGTCGCGGGCGCACGAAAAAATATTTTCATGTCGCGTTTTTGTTTCACCGAATTAAAAGCAAATTACCCGTCATCAACGAACATCTCGCGATATCAGTGTGCAAGATTGTGTATCGGTGGTGTATTGGGTTCGGGATATACGGTAGATCCGACCTCCGTCCAAGATCGTTGACTCGGGACGTTCTCTGAGTAGCCCCTTCGATGTTTTTGTCAATGTGTGCCACGGACTGAATTCGCATCTTTTTTTTCCTTTCTTTTTCTTAAGTTTTCTTTTCTTTTTTTATGTCGCGACGGTATCAACGAGTATTTCGTTAGTAGCGAAAAAAAACTCGAACGAGTGAGAGTAAAACGAAGGATAGGGACAAAAAAAAAAAAAAACAATTAAGTGCGAAAATTCTCGCTGTAACCACTGAATCGTCATGATGAAGAGCAGCGCTCTGCCGAAGAAAGAAAACAAAATGCGCATACGTGCTTTTCCGGTGAGTGTTCGAAACCAACAACGCTCTCTTTACTCGTCTTCACCCTCTGTTACTCTAGTCCTTACTCATTGCGCGTACTTCCTCAACATTGTTTTGCTTTTCGCTGCACGTACACCATCAGCATTGCGTTTTCGTCCTTTCCCTCTTGACTATTTTTTTTTTTTTCCCCCCCAAGTCTCGCTTTCTTGGAGCGATATGACACACGTTATTGACAACGCGTCAACAAATATTTCAACCAACTGTCATCATTAGGTTCCAAAATTGCAAATTTTTGTTAAACAAATCGCGATTAAATTTCGTGGCTTTTTTTTTGTTTTACTCGTTCGTCGGTGCTGGAAAACTTGTTGAAAGTAGGTGATGCCGAGCAATTATTTCATCTGATCGACACTCAATGACAGCGACATCAGATATTCTTCGCCAAAGTCAAGAATTTGGAAGAAATGTCAGTTGCTGTTACGGTGGATGAAAAAATCTAAACCACTCTGATGCAGCTCACCAAAATGAAATTAATGGTTGCCATAGCAGCTGAAAAGATTGGCGAACCGAAGAGCTTCTTTCAATTTTTCTTTGTTTCTTTCTTTTTGCCTCCTTTCTTTTGCCTTAAATTTTAAAGTTGATTCAAGTCCTCCGCCAAAATCATTGAGTCTGAAATGTAACCAATAACAGTGCTAAATTGTTGACGGGTTCGCGAGAAACAATGGCCACAGGATTTTTTCGGAGTGTTCAATTATCGCCAAGTTCGACATTTTAGGTTGACTCGATGCTTGTCAGTGGTTTGTTTCGCGATGCCAACCACAACGCGAGTGCCTCGTCGATTTTAAGTCAAACCGTCAAACTTTTTCACTACAATTTCATGCACCCATAAAAAAAAAAGAAAAAAATCAAACAAAATTAAAGCATCAAAAAGTCTCAGAAAATTCTACGGTCTTCGCAAATCTTGAAAAGTCATCATGGAAACTAGTACGAGTGGTGGAATTTTTGTACAGAACAGATCCATGCTGCCGGGTGAAATTACCCCTGGTACAGCATTGGGTCAATCGAGCTCAAAAATCTTCGTAATCCCTCCGCCTCTTGTGAGGACTATTACTTTCTTTACATATTCTTGTTTTATTCAAAGTTAACTGAGAAACACACATTTTGAAATAGAAATATAACACCGTCCATTATTCTTACACCTGTTCAAATCCGTCATAACTTCCTCATTTTTTCGAAATTCACTCGAATCCACGTTGACTCGATGCAACTTGAAAGATTTGATCATTATTCTTAAAACACCTAAACAGTCTAAAAATATCGAAACCAATCAATGAGAATTCAATCAACACCTTTTATCAGGGCCACTCCATCCATACTTCGTCCAATACTTTATTAACTCAGTTTAACTAACGAATCTTTAAATTAAACTGTTGAATTATCTTGTCGCTTCGTAACCAGAGTTTAGCTCATCTCCATATTTCATTTGAGTTGCTAATGATTGAATATTTTGTTTAGATTATCAATCGAATACTAATTTGTATGTTTTTACCTGCAGATGACCATGGATGAAAAGTATGTGGAGAGCATTTGGGCATTGCTCAAAAATGCCATCCAGGAGATCCAGAAAAAGAACAATTCGGGTCTCAGCTTCGAAGAACTATATAGAAACGCATACACCATGGTTCTACACAAATATGGTGAACGATTGTACACCGGTCTCAAAGAAGTTGTGACCCAACATCTCGAGAACAAAGTTCGCGAGGACGTTCTACAGTCCCTTCACAACAATTTCCTACCGACTCTGAATCAGGCATGGAACGATCACACAACTTCCATGGTCATGATTAGAGATATACTTATGTACATGGATCGTGTGTATGTTCAACAGAACGACGTCGATAACGTTTACAATCTTGGTCTCATCATATTCAGAGATTTGGTTTGTAATAATTCACATTATTTTCATTATTTTGCAACTTTTTCACTACTTTTTCCACTATTCGAACCTTTAATTTCTTTACTGAGAAGATTCTTCTACCATGGACTTCGAAATTGT
Organism: Campoletis sonorensis; assembly: GCA_013761285.1. NCBI lineage: Eukaryota > Metazoa > Arthropoda > Insecta > Hymenoptera > Ichneumonidae > Campoletis > Campoletis sonorensis. The sequence goes on from JACEOJ010000107.1 coordinate 1,222,666, forward strand.
TTTTGGCTCTGTCACAATCAAAATCAATACTTTCCACACCTTCAAACGGTTGATTTTCAAAATCAAATTTAATTTTTGGCTCCCGACAACTCCAACGAAACTATCTGTTGTCGAGAATTCCTAATTTTACAAAAATGTTGTTCTACAGGTCGTTAGATACGGCTGCGTGAGAGATCATCTGCGCGAAACATTATTAGGAATGGTTGCTCGCGAAAGAAGAGGCGAAGTCGTGGATCGTATAGCAATAAAAAATGCTTGTCAAATGTTGATGATGCTGGGTATCAATAGCAGATTGGTATACGAGGAAGACTTCGAGAAACCTTTTTTGCAACAGAGCGCTGAATTTTATAGGGTAATAAAAATCTCATATTTTAAGAAACTCATAGATTTTTAAATAAAACAATGAACAAGAATCGAAAATCGACAGAGATAATGAAGCAAAAGTGATAAAGAAATATTAATATTAATTGTTATAATTTTTGCGTGAAGATGGAATCGCAAAAGTTTCTGGCAGAAAACAGCGCGTCCGTATACATAAAGAAGGTGGAAGCAAGAATCGCCGAAGAATCTGAGAGAGCGAAGCATTACTTGGACGAATCGACCGAATCCCGAATAGTCGAGGTTGTGGAAGTCGAGCTCATCAAATTACACATGAAGACGATAGTCGAGGTATGAACGAAAAAAAAATCTGTCGAAAGACTTCGTTTTATCAGTTTTTCGTATTCTTAAGTACAAAATAAAGGCGGATTTTCGTTTGGGTTTAGATGGAAAACAGTGGTGTTGTCCACATGCTCAAAAATTTGAAAACCGAAGATCTCGGTTGTATGTGCAAATTGTTTTTGAGAGTGCCGGATGGTTTACGCACGATATGCGACTGCGTATCGCAATTTTTACGAGAACAGGGTCGTGCTATGGTCCAAGAAGAACAAGAATCGAACACGAATGCCGTACACTTTGTTCAAAATCTTCTCGATCTCAAAGAACGCTTCGATCATTTTCTACATCATTCCTTCCACAACGACAAACTTTTCAAACAGATGATCGTCTCCGATTTCGAATATTTCCTGAATCTCAATTCAAAGAGTCCGGAATATCTATCGCTCTTCATAGACGACAAATTGAAGAAAGGCGTCAAAGGGGTAAACCTCATTATCCTTTAATAACAAATTTTAATAATTCACAGTTTTTTCTGCCATTAATTCATCATTTTCGCAATTCCAGATGTCCGAACAAGAGATCGAAGGTATTCTTGACAAGACAATGGTACTGTTCAGATTTCTCCAGGAGAAAGACGTTTTCGAACGATATTACAAACAACACTTGGCGAAGCGTCTGTTATTGAATAAATCCGTGTCGGACGATAGCGAGAAAAACATGATTATGAAACTGAAGGTAAGTTAAAATTGATTTCCCATCATTTTTCCAAACTCCGAAGCGTCTAAATCTTCATTACCGTCGTCCCAAATGTTTTATTACAGAATAATCGAAATACAGTCGAATCTCGTTAAAAGTCTCTTCATGATCGATGAAATTGATATATGCAGAGATATTGATTATGCTTGATAAATTACAAATTCTGATTATCTGCGAAAGAGTGCAAAATCAAATGAAAAAACAAGAGATTAATAATAATGGAATTATATTTGAATCCGGTATCACGAGTTTTGTATTTAATGGTTGTAGAAAAATGAAAATTCGTATAACGACATCAAAAATAGAAATGTACAGCTGCAAATGCGAATTGCCTTGAAATTTTAGCAAATAACCTGGTAAGAATTTGATCGCGCGCTATCGTGGTTCGGGGCGAGGCGTAACTCTTAGAAAAATGTTCTTTACAACTTCTACGACAGGCTTTGTAACGGGATTTGACCGTAGTTTGTTACCTGAGCGAATAGTTGAGAGAGGGAGAGAGAGAGAGAGAGTATCTTAAAAGCCATAGTTTAACAGTCGCAGGGTGCATTTAATGGTGACATGGATGTGCTGAATGTGAAAAGAAGGATCGTTCGACGATCGATTCATCCGGAGATTCCATTCCTTCGAATCACCGATCCTAATCCCAAAGAAACAATCATCTAGCAACCTTAAATAATCCTGTCGAATAATCCTCGGGTTTATCGTCAAAGTGAGTGGTACGCTCTGTAAACCATGTCGGGAACGCACATATCGTTTGAAGGAGCGCGTTTAAATATTCAATATATTACCAGGCCTCGCTCGTCGTTCATGAATGCCCTGAAGTTCCGCCATGGTTTATCGAGGCTGGCACTTGACTTGTACAAATATTTATATCTTTTTTTTCACCATATCCTAGTGCAGGACTTCATGGCACATGATTGAAAATCTGTACTCGAATAAAACAAACGAATATCTATTTAAATGACTATTATCAACGATATTTTGAATTATTTTACAGACTGAATGCGGATGCCAATTTACATCAAAACTTGAGGGAATGTTCAAAGACATTACCGTCAGCAATACAATCATGGACGAGTTCAAGGATCATGTTTTTGCATCCTCGGTAAATAAATTACGATATTCACTACAAGTTGCACAACAATTTCTTTGAAAAATTATCAATGTCGCTATACACGCTCTCGTCACACTCATTATTATAATGAATTCTCATATCAGTTTTGCTTATAAGAATCATTTTTACTGTTTTACTCGATAATTTATATCGATTGTAAATACTTTTGATTCTCAACGTAGTCGCTTAATTCAATTTCTATAAATTTATCATTTTAACGACAAACTTAGGGCTTCCATATTTTCTTTCGATATTATTTCCAATCAAGCACTCGAGCTGATGCCTTTTTATAAAGTTCCTATTATCACAGAATTTCAAAGACTTTCCGAACTTCCTTTTTGTGTCCATGAATTCAAATTCCATTAATTCAATTTTCATGAATTTTAAAATAAATGTTGTTCGCATTTGCTGTTGTAAATTTTTTTTACATTCTTTTGGGTTTCATTTAATTTAAGATGAACGTTCATGGCGTGGATCTCAGTGTTCGGGTACTTACGACCGGTTTTTGGCCAACGCAATCAGCAACACCGAAGTGCAGTATACCCCTGCCAGCCCGAAATGCCTTTGACACTTTTCGACGTTTCTATCTTGCCAAACATACTGGTCGTCAGTTAACGTTACAGCCTCAATTAGGCTCGGCCGATCTCAATGCCGTATTTCATGGACCACGTAGAGAGGACAACGGCGCTCCTGGTATGGAAACACCATCGTCAACAAGTTCAATAAGCAATGGAAGTGGCAGCGCTTGTGGAAGTCTCCTCAGCCAACGTAGTAGTTGTAGTGCGAATGCGAGGAAACACATTATTCAAGTATCCACATACCAAATGTGTGTTCTTATGTTATTCAACAACAGGGACAGACTTACCTACGAGGTACGGAATTCAATGCCAATAAATAATTACTTACTTTTTTTTTACATACAGACTGGAATCGATATCGACCCCACGATTTATTTGATAATAATTACAACATTTTTTCAATTTACAACGTGCGAAGAATTTAATTTCGAGAAAGTTTAGTAGTTGATAAAAATCCCGTTCAACAGCCGAAATATTGAGATCTTTTTCCTTATTTGCACGGACACAACGAATCCAAAATTTACTTATTTTTCAATATAATTCCTAAAACTGCACCAACAGGAATAGTTTGAAGTAAAAGATGCAAAATTCATATCATAGAATATCATGGTTTCACTTTTATTCGAACAAAAGGTCGAATGACACAAACATTTTTTCGGTTATTTCGAATATTTGTTGTATTAACTCACGATACTCTATTTTGACAGGAAATTCAAAACGAAACGGACATTCCGGTAAAAGATTTAGTTAGAGCATTGCAATCTCTTGCTATGGGTAAAGCCGCACAGAGAGTTCTCCTGAAACATCCACGATCTAAGGAGATTGAGCCGTCTCACTGCTTTTGTGTCAACGATAGTTTTACCAGCAAATTACACAGGTGAGCTTTGTTGAAAAGTAACAAAAACAAACGTATGACGAAATAAAATTCTTTTAATCACGATTTTTCGATGAGACGACGATTATCGATTATGAGAAAAGATTTGTATTGTTGGCATAATTATTCCTCGGTAAAATGAACTTTGAACATTGTAAGAATTCGAAAAAAATAAAATTGAATCATATCAATGTTCGAAAAAGAGGAAGACTGATCACTCAAAACTCCGTTTTTCTTTTTTCTAATAAGGGTGAAAATCCAAACGGTCGCGGCCAAAGGTGAATCGGAGCCTGAAAGAAGAGAGACGCGAAACAAGGTCGATGAGGATAGAAAGCACGAGATAGAAGCGGCAATCGTACGAATAATGAAAGCTCGAAAACGCATGGCAGTAAGTTTATTAGATCGTAAAATAAAACGATTTCATCAAAATAATTTTCTTCAATAGCAGTAAAATTTCACTGTTTATTCTGATCAATATTTTCATAACAGCACAACATACTCGTCACCGAAGTTACGGAGCAATTAAAAGTCCGGTTTCTACCTTCGCCCGTGATAATCAAGAAGCGCATCGAAGGCTTGATCGAACGCGAGTACTTGGCCCGAACGCCCGAGGATAGGTAAGAATCAAACAAATTTTTTTTTTTTTTTTCAACATTGACAAAAGAGAACTTGTGCTCTAATTCCTTAAATTATTCTAATTTCTCCGCGGTTCCAGTCTTTTCATTTTGTTCTCTTCATATTTACAGAAAAGTGTACACGTACGTTGCTTAATCCTGAAAACGAAGTCGGATCTGTACAAACATGTAAGTACGAGCGAAAAGAAGTTTTTTTTCGAAATCGAAAGCTACTACTCGCCAAAAAATCGACTGCTGTAATCCTTGTTCTTCAATTTTGCGTTGTTTACATTGTTTAATTGTATTTTCTCTTCAATTTTTCGCAACACGTCCACACTTTGGAAAGAGTGCTTTCATAACGCCACAATTTTCGAGTTAGATTGTTAAACGAAAACGTATTTTGAGAAATTTTTGGAATGAAGATTGAACGTGTCTGGGCTTTGGTGACTGTTTGGTTGAAAAAAATGACAGTAAATGTGTTCTTTATTCAAAATTAACACACGATATTACAATCGTTTCAATTGAGGCAAATTACATTATCATTAAACTTGTTTCGCTGCCATTTAACTCTCATGCAACGAATTAGCAAACAATTTACATTCGTTTATCTCTTTTCAGAATCTGCCAGGTATGGACCGTAGTAAACCAGGTCCGCAGATAGCGTTACGATAAGTTCTAAGAATGATGAAGGAGGAAAAAATAAGATATTGTCAGTAAATATTATTATAACAGATTTAAATTATTCCAGACCTATTGACAAATATATACTTTTTACATGTTATTACCCCTCCCACATCCATTATTCCCGATTCCTCGATCGTCCCACTTAATATAGTAGAAAACTTGAATCGCTCGAGGATCAAATAATCGAGAATACTCGCTGTTCAATCCGTTCGCGATAAAAGAAAAATAAGGAATAAAAGAAGAAAAAAAAACAAAAAGTAAGGAAAACTTTAACATTTATTTGGGGTGAAATGTGAGTGAGGATTTCTTTTTTGTTGCTCGAGCGTGTGTATGTGTATGTTCGTGTTAGGAAGAATGCGTCGGAATAGTTTGAATTATTGTCAAACGTAAAAAACAATGAAGGAACAAGTAATTAAGAATGAATCTTCATATTCATTGTATGAGGCGAGAAAATTATAAATATGTATGAATAAATGTATTCATATATTTGAGTTCACCTTGATAAAGAAAGAAAAAACGAGATCGCAAGTGGATGATTTCTATTTTGTTTCATTTTACTCATTTTTTTTTCGATTTTTCGATTTTAAACGTTGATTTTTTTTAGGAGATTTACCCTGTATGCGTCGATTTTTCAGAATCTATTCCTGAAAAACTTTCATTAATAATCTCGTTCGTGAGATACATCGATCGGGACTTCAATTTTTTTTTGCTATATTTCGAAGGTTCCCTCCATTGAACTCGAAAAATGTTCTTCAAATTGGACCCTCTTTTCATTCGTTTGTGCAAAACGAACCGAGCTCCTGTTTCAGGTAAGTTTAGGTTGCTCCCGCAAAAGAATGAGCTTTCACGATGTTTTATTAAGTGTCCCATCCGCTATGGGTAGCCGCGACGGAGTTGTTTTACTTCTAGTCAGTTTCAAAACACTTTTGGGGGATAACGGTTTTTATTGATGTTTACAAACAGTCGATCTCTTCAGTTCGCATCACACTCCCGCAGCCACAATACATGAAAATCCGAGTGTACAGTTCATCGAAAGAAATTTTAGGAATTGTTATGGCAAATTCGATTTTGCAAATATTCGATTTTATTAAATGAATATTTAACAAGAAAGAAACGAGCTTTTGCTTTGTTCGAATTTTGAGGAGAATGTATGACAGAACCAATAATGAAAGAGTCATAAAAATGTCGCGATCATGTTTCTTGCTGATCATGTCCAACGACCTTCAATTTAATAGCTGTTGCACTTTGCTATATAATGCTTACAAGGACTGCGGAAAAGAAACATTTGGCGCGACAGTCGGGTCGATTGTTGCCTTTTTCCCTCCATCAAACAAAAAGTTACGTCTTTTTCACTATTCTCTATACTATTACGGTGCACTCCCACTACGAGATTCATACAGCCACTACTTTACCCGGTGGCTCGCGGCTCGGGTAAGCCTTGAGTTTTTTCTATTCGCGCAAACGCCTGTCGCTCTGCGTGTACGACGGTCGTAACGGCAGTGTGTTATGTGTCTTTCTCGTTGCCTGGCTGCCATCGTATCGTCCGAGACCCACGGGTTGTCCGGTAAAAACAAGACCGAAACAATAATAAAAATAATAAATGAATTAAAAAAACAAAACAAAGTTGTGCATGCGATTGTAACATTATCGGTGAATATGTGCACGATCTAAATCTTCTGACTAATAATAATATTTTAACGCAGGGGGATGTGAGAATATACGCGATTATTACTGAATGATTATAAACTCGGGGGTGTGTTCGTAATCGTGATTTGTCACGTTCGCTCTCTCGCTCTCGTTTGATCGTTGGTTTATTGGCAACGAGTATAGGTGAAAATTGAATGAAAAGTATGATTTAAAAAATCGAAACAAAGTCTCGTTGGCAGCATTGTCATCTTCGTCAATCTATCCACACTTTTTTTTACTTTCCCTCCATCTTTTTTCTCTATAATCACGAGACGTGCACGCTATCGTACCTGCATAATAATAAGTGTTATGACATCTAGCTTCGTGCGTTCGTGTGTGTGGGTGTGTAGTTTCACGGTTTTATCGTGAGATTCTTGTTCCAGTTTCAAGATTCGATGCTTTGCGGGAAATTTAGGCAATTGGAATTGTTGCACTCGATAAAAAACGAGGAAAGAAATTCGTGGTGATTTTGGATTTTTCATTTCAAGGGTGTGCCCACATATTACGAAATTTTTTGACTTTCTTATTTCTTCAAACTTTTCGATACAAAACGTTGCTCAGTAATTATTTGCACATACAGGTTCCTCAATATCGCTTATACCTCAACAAATTGATCAAAATATTTCGGTTTTGTTGCAAAATCTGAATTTACATTTCATATTTCGAGAACGAATTCCGTGCCAGAAAACAATGATACGATAAAATCCTTGGTGAATAAAAATGCACAGCCGCAATCGGTGCGTGCAATAAATTTGCGATTATTTTGAGGTTATGTTAAATTCGCGGGGTCCTTTATTGCAATATCCTCGAAGTAATATGCAACATACTCGATGCTTCGACCATCTGGGCATATCCTAAATTAATGTCAACGTATCACGAGATCCCGTTTTCGATGTGTGAGTGACATTTGAAGGCATTTGGCGCACGAGCTTGTTTCTTATTTTAAACCCTCCAACGTTGCGTCACACGCGACGATTTCGAATTGTCTCTTATGCGTGTTTAATATACATATATATTTATATACACATGTGTTCGAATACATAAATTTTCGTGTGTGCATATGTATGCGATCCCCGGCGAAACAAGTTTTCCCGAGTCTGGCAAACTGCGAAATACTAAATTACTACCTCCCTTGAAAATTTTCACGTGGTTTATAAATACAATCGGAACTTTAAGCAAAATGGTAGCTCTTGTTGCAAATCTGGGACTAAAAATGTAGGCTGTTGCGATATTTCACGCACGATTAAACAACAATTGTGTTTTCTCATTCCCTGCAAATCCCAGAACTCATGATCGGGGTCGATTGCGACCCCGAAAAACCAGAGTCGAAGAAATAGGATTTTTCCGACAATTTCATTTCGTAATTCCAATGGTTTTTTCGTCAACTTCCATAAAATCAAATTTTCCTCATGTTATTCTACTCGTTACCGAAAATCGAAGATTCCGTGCCCTAGCAAGTCTCTTTATCTCTGTAAATAAGAGATTACGGCCAAAAATACCATGGGATCGGAAATGATCGCAGTCTTGCGTTAGATTTTCTTTTTTAATGGGACAAGAGTTCTAGAGAAGACATATTTCTTTCAAATTTTAGTATGTTAACTCGATACCTACTTTAAATAGATTTCGAATCTATGAGAACCATCCAACGGTGACAATGATGCCTTTCCAGGTATGAAAGTACACGAAATATTTCAAGGTCGTCGTTGTTTTTAACCCTCCTTACTTACAATCTATTTTTTTTCTATCGTAAACCCGTACCGCGGTAAATAATGAGCCAAATCTTTTTTTCATAAAATGTTCCTGGTATGCGATAGTGACATTTTATTACACTCTAATTTCTTTGTTTTTTGATAACGAAGAGAATGATGCACTGATGATAAATTGTGAGTGGTAAAGTTTTTTTTTTTTTTTTAATGAAATTTTACACGTGTTAGTGAAACTGCAAACTGAATCGGCAGATTTGGCATCACGGTAGCCAAAATCACACGTTATCCCGGAGAGCATCGGCTTACGTAATTCCACGTGCTCGCTACTTTTGCTGCCAAGGTCTTTCCTAGACCGCGTATCAGACACACTCATCGCATACTCGCGGTCACGTATTTTGTCACGCGTTCTCGTACTATCTCGTACGATAGCCGATACAAATCACTTTGCAATCTCGACGGAGATCAAAGAATCTTTCAGTCGAGTGAATGATTTTTCCTAATCCATAGAAAATGAGATATGTATATATTTTTTTTTTTTCGTGACTAGCACGTGTTTTATCTTTCCGATAATTTCTTTCAGATAATGGAAGTGAAATTGAATAGAGAAAACAAATAGCTTCGTATCATTAATCTATTTATTTCTTTTATCGTGATTTCCTTTGCTTTGAGTAATTTTTTGTTGTTTCTTTCATCACAAAAGTTAAATACTATTCAGCATAAAAGACGATGCAACATGATTCATCAACGTTTGTTTCAGAATTTTTGTTCTTTTTTTCTTCCATTTTTAAGCCACAAATCATTCAGTAAATAAAAATGCTTCGATTTTCTTTACTCTTGTTCATATTTTGCCTTTTTTACAACATGAATTCCCACGATAGCATTCTTGTTTCTAAGTTTTCAAATTTCCAACACAAATAATGCTCTACTACAATCTTATCTGCGTTCATTCTTCATCGGAATGGAAATTCGTTTTTTTCCATTCGCATTCTTATGACGGAAAGAAAAGTATTGACGTCATTAGAAAAAGACAGATTGATTTTTTCCCAATGAGTTTTGCTCAACCTGAATCGTAAAATAATTTACTATATTTTCAGGCTAAAAGAACGAAACTGTGAGCAGTAAAAAATTCGGGTTACATAATATGGAAAGGGAATGTATTTGAAAAAAAGATTGAAACATAGTTGAAGAAATAGATTTTTTTTTATTTGACAGTCCAAGTGTTTTACAGGTAGATTGTAACAAATATTTGTAATGGTTTGACAACAATTCGGAGGACATGAAAATTGGCATCGCAAAATGTATCGAAGTTCATGTTTTATTTTTTCAATATTGCTTAAATGTGTTCATAATCGAATAAAACACAAAAATCCATGACATCAAAAATTTTAACGAATCCGATCCTAAAAATAATGTTATTGTTACTTAATATTGAAAAATTATACAGAGAAAAAGAAAACATCCAAATTCATCGCTGTAACAAAAAAAAGTGACGTAAGACAAAAAACCGGTTATTACGATGAATTTCGAGTAGAAAAAAGTTTCAACGGAATAATTTGTCTTTTCAGCGATATTCTTTTCTGATCCGCTGTTTTCTTTCCATTTATTAATTTTCCTCAAATTTATTTATTATTTTATCGAATTTATTCGTTCATATAATTAATATAATTTATTTGATATTTATTGGAATTTTACGCTTAAATCATTTTTGCTGTTACTTAATTTACTCTGTTTTTACTTGTAGGTAAGAAAAAACGATTTTTTAGTTTCGAACTTGTACATAGCCTCAACATTTCCTATGTATTTCCGTGTAAAAATAACGCGCGCTGAGTTGTTTGAAAAAAGACTGTTGAGCAAGAAGTCCAGAATCGAGGCCATTGTCCTCTGTAGGTCTCGGACGCATGAGTGAAGTCTTGTTTATATATATTTTCGCTACAAATAAATCGGGCTTGTGCCTTAACTTATTTAACTTGACCGTGTTCTTTCACCCTCTCAACTGAGTTGCATTTGACCCGTTTAACTTAACCGCATCTCATTCAATATACAAAACATTGACCTTTTACGAACGACACTAAATTGTAATCACATTGATCGAATATAGTAATTGAATAAAAGTCTTTAAAAAAAAAAAATCATCTTTACTGTCGAATGTTCGAAGTTATTTATAAAACTTTTAGTTATTTATAAATTATTGAAAACAAAAGATGTCCAGTTGCATGAAACAGACTGCAAAAAAATTAATTATTCCGAATTTTTCTTTCTGCGAGAATTTATTTTCGAAACTAGTGGATAAATGACCTTGAGATTTTTCCTATGTATTGAAGAGTTCGCAAAATTTATAACCAAATAGTCTTCTTATTTTATCTTCCTCTGGTGTATTCTTAACAATTTTGCACTCGTTTGGCCCACAAGAGGTCAAATTCTCTCTCTTTCTTCCTCTTCGTCCTTGTCGTCGTGTTCAAACAATTAAGTTTTAATCCGAAGCTATTTCAGGCCAAGTTTTTTTGCATGAGACTGAAAAAAAAAACATTAATTATGATAATTGAGATATTTATTTGGCAAAAATAAATCAATTGGAATAATAAAGACGTTTGATTTTGATGTTGAACACAATTTCTTTCGTATTGCCTGTATTTTTGAACCAAAATTACATTCGAATGAAATCCTTGTTCACATTGATCTGTATTTTGTGAAACGACCTGTATGAATTAATTCAACACGTGAATTCGCAGCTGCCCAATCGTTTCGCAAACTATTTCGCATACCAAGTTATACAATGTGTGTAGAATAGATCTGCTGTCCCTGGTATGTGCAAGCTTGTAAGGGTCTAATACCAATCTAATCATTGCACATATACAGTACGCGTAGACTATTCGTAATTATACGTTGCATCATTGACCACACTGTTGCTCATTGTTAGGAGTATCTTCGACGATGTGTTATTTTATCACCTCTAAAAATAGGGAGAATATCCTGACACATTTTTTTTTTCTATTATTCTACGTTCATTCACTGTATTCATTCTTTTGATAAACAAATGTTAAACTGTAAAAATTTTAATGGTTAACATCGCTAATAAACTACAATCAATCGATGGTTTGAATAAATGTATATTTTTTTGTACAAACTGAAGTTTTTTATGTTTTTGATTAAAAAATTAAATAAAAGATTTATTTTTCTCATTAATTCGAAAGATATTCCACTGAAATTATTTTATTTAGGACCAAATTTTATCCGAAACTTTCAAACTATAGGATAACGCGATAATTATATCGAATTTTTGTAAACTGCTTCGAAAAATTCGACGTAAAATTTGAAAACAACAAAAAATGGGTTTCTAATGATCATTTGAAAATTTGATATTTTAATGTACATTGCAAATCGTAATAACTTGGTAGATGTGTCAAAATACCCATTAAAAAAACAAAATAAGTTATTCAATAAGATTTTATTTAATTGCAGGCCTTTAGAAAAGATCGACCTTTAACCACCAGGGATTGAGGATGGCGTCGCTCAGGTATCTCGCTGCAGGAGCTAGTGCTATCGGAGCAGGTGCCATATCGTCCTATCTTATGCTCTCGGACTCGACTGTAAGTTATTATTTCAACATGAACTTAATTAGAAATATTTTGAAAACGTCTAATTTGATGAATTCATTGGCAAATGGCATCAGAATAAATCTCTGGGTCACACAGACCCCTGAATAATATTCGAGGGATCCAGAATTTTCATTAATAAGATAAACAAATAAAAATTCTTCTGTTTTTCAGGTATATGCGGAAAAAGAAATTGTTAAACCAGTCAAACGACCTTTACCCTCGAGAGAGGATCAAGTAAAAGCTCTTAAGAATCAGGATTATGATATTCTCATCATAGGAGGCGGCGCAACCGGTTCAGGATGTGCTCTGGATGCTTGCACAAGAGGTAAACAAGATTTTTGTGACTTTAAAAAAGTATTTATTTAAAAATAAATACCAACGAAACTAACTTGAAAATATGAAATTTTCGTTCCAATGTTTTCATAATTTGCGTTAATGAAATGTTATTTATTTGATTGAATTATTAAACAGGCCTCAAAACGGCGCTCATCGAAGGCGACGATTTTGCATCTGGCACATCGTCACGAAGTACAAAATTGATTCACGGAGGTGTAAGATATCTTCAAAAAGCAATAATGCAACTCGACGTCGAACAATATAAAATGGTGAAAGAGGCACTTCACGAAAGAGCATCGATGCTTCATAGTGCTCCTCACTTAGCTCATCCTCTTCCTATTATGTTACCTGTTTATACGTAAGTTGTAATTATAAGCACACACAATTTTCTTATTGAAATTAAATAAGATTTTTTTCACTACTTGGATTTCTCAATACAAACGCTATTTCGCTGCTGTCTTGATTTCGATGGTTCATTTGGTTGCAAATTTTTCACTATTTGTCTTCTTAATATTTACGTTCACTTTTATTTTATTTTTCGAATCATTTGATAATTAAAAATCTCTTATTGCAGTTGGTAGAAATTTATTACCAATTCTTTTGTTGTTTTTTTAATTTTGTGTATTTGATGTAAATCGTCATATTATTTGTTCTATTGGACAAGTTTTCATTGTTATTCAGGCTTGTACATTAAAGACTTTTTTTTATTACAGATGGTGGCAAATACCTTATTACTGGTTCGGCATCAAGATGTACGATCTTGTTGCTGGCAGCAAAACTGTCAAGTCGTCATACTACCTCAGCAAATCTAACGCACTCGAACTTTTTCCCATGCTCAAGGGCGACAAACTTACTGGAGCTATTGTTTATTACGATGGTGAGTTCACGCAAAAATCTGTCAATTTATTTTCAACATTTTTTTTTCTATAAATTTTGGCACGTCCTCGACAAACATTTGAAGCAAATACAGTCCATTGCAATGTAGCATTCCGCATAATTGACCTGTATTGGAATTTGACTTTGCAGGACAGCAAGACGATGCGAGGATGAATTTGGCAGTGGCATTGACAGCTTCTCGGCTCGGTGCGACAGTGGCGAATCACGTGACGGTAGTCAATCTGCTCAAGGGTCTTGACAAAGTACGTACGATAAAAAAGTTATTTTTTATTGCATCGAATTTATTTCATCGATTAATATTGTCACTAACTTGATAAAAGATTGATTTATTTCTATTTTTATGTTTCTACGGTTTTTCCGAACCTACCCTTTCAATTTTTTTCGTACTACAATAATTTCCATGTTCTTGCACGACCACATAAGCCCTGAACCCCTGAGAGATGTTATGCAAGTTTAAAATTTATTTTTCAGGATGGAAAACGAGTACTCACTGGTGCCCACTTGCGTGATGAGCTTACGGGTGAAGAATGGGATGTCAAGGCAAAAGCGATAATTAATGCTACGGGTCCATTTACCGACAGTATTCGTAAAATGGATGATCAAAATGTCCCAGAAATATGTTGTCCTTCCTCGGGAGTCCACATTGTTTTACCGGGTTATTACAGTCCCGATCAAATGGGTCTCCTTGATCCAGCGACCAGCGATGGTCGTGTTATCTTCTTTTTACCTTGGCAAAAACAAACGATCGCTGGTACGACAGATTTGCCGTGTCAGGTGACCCACAATCCAAGACCAACCGAGGACGAAATCATGTTCATTCTTCAGGAAGTCAAGAATTATCTTAACCCCGACGTTGAAGTACGTCGCGGTGACGTCTTATCAGCTTGGAGCGGTATTCGACCTCTCGTATCTGATCCTAACAAACCAAACACTCAATCGCTCGCTCGTAATCATATCGTTCACGTTAGCCCTACGAATCTCGTCACCATAGCTGGTGGCAAATGGACTACTTATCGTGCCATGGCTGAAGAAGCTGTTGACGCAGCTATTGATGGTTTGTAAACTGTTTTTATACGTCAAGATTGTCGAAAATAGTTCATTCAATCTCTGCGTATTAAAAACTCAACTTTTCGTTTATTTTCCATCGAGAAACAAAATATATACGTATTTTAAACAGTTTAGACATCAGAATCTTGTAAATGGAAACTTTTTTTCGTTTTTGCTCATCGATGGGACATTGCATTGGAGACTTTTACTGGGGATGTTTAAATTCAGGAGAATCCAAATTGATAAATTAATTTTAAAAAAATAAGTAACTTAGTCCATATTGTTTGATCGACAGCTTGTGGACTCGAACCCAAATCACTTTGCCAGACAGACGGCATGCTTTTGGAAGGAGCTCATGGCTGGAGTCCAACAATGTACATACGTTTGGTACAAGATTTTGGACTGGAGTGCGAGGTTGCTCAACATCTGGCCAAAAGTTACGGCGATCGTGCCTTCGCTGTTGCGAAAATGGCATCACTCACTGGCAAAAGATGGCCGATTATTGGCAAGAAAGTTCATCCTGAGTTCCCGTACATCGATGCTGAGGTTTTGAATATTTCTTATTATTCCGAATCTTCCATGAAGCAAGGGGAGATTTAGAGTTTTTTGACAGCTCATTCGATCCAAAGAATCATTTCGAGGATTTTGTCAATTCAAAAGTTTCTTTTATTCTCACTAATTAATTCAGTTTTTTGTTGCTCTCATTTTTTGTGTAATAATTTCAGAAAAATGGAAAAAAATTAATATTAACGTTCATTTCAGATCCGCTATGGATGTCGCGAATACGCGAGAACAGCCATCGATATGATCGCTCGTCGTTTGAGGCTCGCTTTCCTTAATGTTCAAGCCGCTAACGAGGCTCTTCCCGGTATCATCGATATCATGGCCGAAGAGCTTCACTGGTCGGCCGACGAAAAAGCCAAACAGCACAAAATGGCATCCGAATTTTTAGCCAACGAAATGGGACAAATGGTAAACCGCGCTTCTCGCGACAAGATTCCTATCAATCTCACCAAGGACGAGATACAACTTTACATCAAGCGCTTCACGATTATCGACAAGGATCGCAAGGGATACGTCTCCATCAACGACATACGACGAGGACTCAAGGTTTGGATTTACGACTATTGGCTTAAACGGTCAAAAATATATTCTTCAACTCGATTATCACGTTTAACTACATTTCAAATGTTTAACATTACGCTATTTCAAGAAATTAACAACGATTCAGTGGTTACAGGTTCAAATAATAAAAACAAAAATTTTGCACTAAATATCCGTTCGGAAGATTTTTTCTGACAAACATATTTACACGCAATCAATTCCATTTCAAGAATAACCAAATACTGTACAAAATAAATGAGAACAATCTTGAATTTTGGGTAATTTTTACTACGCAGAATGAGAATTTTCATGAAAATAAAATAAAATTTCTTGTATACATACGAAATTTTATTTTCTTCTCATAAAAATTTACATTTCGTATTGTACAAATTATCTTCATTTACTCGATTTCATTCCGATCATTGCAACATGTAACCACAGCGAGTTAATAACTAATGAACCTCATTCGTTTCTCGTTTTTTTTTCTTCTATTTCTCATCAATCATTGTCCAGGCTCTTGGTATAACTCTCCACCAGAACGAGATGCATTCTTTACTGAACGAAATCGATCTAAGCTACAATGGACAAATGGAACTTGGAGATTATTTACAGGTAATTCAAAGCTTCTTTTATTAATCGAATATCTTTTTTTTCTGCTTTTCAAAAACAGCTCTTCGGCGACAAGGATGTTCCGGGTGAGGAACTTCATGAAATTCTTCGTGAAATCGACACTAATATGAATGGTCAAGTCGAACTGGACGAATATCTTCAGGTCTGTCAGACAAACGTTATAGCAAAGTTTCAAGAGTTTCGTTGTTTGCTGAACCGACCACCTTGATTCTGTTTTCTTTTATTTATGTTTTTCTTTCTTTTCAATAACTGCATCTTCTAATGATTTTATTTTGCCAGTGCGTTTTCTCGTGCTCGATTTAATATTTTGCGTTTTTTTATTTTATGCTAATACGTCGCACGAAATATGCACAGAACGTGCAGAAAGTTTTTACACGAAATTACTGCTCTCTGTATGCATATTTTATGGTGCTTTCTCCATTTTTTTGCAAAAGCACGAACATCGTTATTGCTGTAGTGACAAAAGCTTTTTTTTTCGATAACTCGATTTAAGGCGATCTATCAGTCGTTTGATCGGTGAAAATCCTGTTACTATTATTTTTCTCGAAATATCAAAAATGTTCGAAAAAGACTTCCATCTGCTTTTTTTCGTTATTTCTCTCGCAGTCACGCGACTGATTGATCGCTTTAAACCTTTCGAACAGGTTAGTATCCTCGTATTTCGCATGTTGCGTCCGAACCGCTCATTTAATAGTGTTCGATACAAAAAATATTGAAAAAAAATAACATTTCTCGTAGACCGAACCACCGATCCTTGGCTCTTCTCGTTGGTGCTCAATGAATTTGCACCTGGCATGTCAATTGCTGATCGCTAATACTGTAGAAAAAAAGCTCGAAACTGTCTACAACTGATCTCGTTTTTACTGATACGACCTTCGTCTCAAAATACGTCATTTTCTCGAGCATGTGTAGAAGATAAAATGATAACAGTGTCGAAATTTCTATCGTTGGAAACCAACACTTTTTCGTTCGTCGATTTTTTAAGCTTCAAGGCGTTTGGATAATTCTTTTTTGCTTCTTTAATTTTTCAGTACAAAATAAACAACACATAAATACAGTCGAAAAATTTCAATTAATAACTGATATTTAATTATCAAGACTTAATTAGCGATTCAAAGAAAAATAGTCGTAAATATTAACGTTTTGGGCCAAAATGATAAATGGGCAACAAAATATTGTTTTTATTCTCAAAAAAGTATTACATTTTGGCCAATTGTTTAAAAATACCTCTGCACATGCTTTACTATTTCTAATATTACAATATTTTCAACTGATTGATAAAATACTCAAAAACTATAACCAGCCCAGTTTCAATAATGAAACAAAATCATGCGTTCAAAAAGCTAATTCTTACCATTTTCATTTTCTCGTTTAGATGATGTCCGCGATAAAATCTGGCCACGTAGCGTATTCGAGATTCGCACGAATGGCAGAAATGGAGGAGGCCCAACACGAGAAGGACGTGCTTAAGAAACACATCAGTGTGGACAGATCTGGTGGTGGACTTTAAAAAGCCCAAATGAACAAAAACTCATAAGATGAATAAAAAAAAAGAAGAGGAAGACAAAAAAGAAGAAAAGTCCTTGCAAAACATGTCACGAGGAAGAAACGTTCTTCGCAAGTGCATCTTCGCCCCTTTCTAGATATTTCTCCCCCTCGATACACGATTTATTTATTATTGTAGGAACTAATTGAATTTTTCTTTTTTCAAGAGCAATATACGTCACTCGTTACAAGCGTAGACGCTTTTTACGTAATAAATTGCTCCGAAAAAAAGTTATTATGAAAAGCGACACGATTATCGTCGAATTCTCGAGGCCATAAAATGGTAAACGAAAAGACACTCTGGCAGTGTCACCAAATCAGGTTTCACATATTAATTTAATTTATTTTTTAACGAGCACACTGACTCTCGCTCGAGTCTGGTACTGCGACTGCAACGATAATAATCGTGCGAATAATTAAACGCCGCGAAATCTACCTGCGATAGCACGTCGATTATATTTATTTATATAACGCGTTTATTGAAATACTCGTTTTCTGTGTATTTGTACCAGGCACATACGAGATCACACCAAACGCACGAATTAAAAAAAAAAACAAAACAAAAAAGACGTTTTGAAAAAATCATAATCTACGAATAGGCAATTTGAATGTGTAAATAATCTCATCGTACGCTGTCACACCAATTTATCTTAATATTATTCATCTCGTCGATTTTACAATTTATTTATTCAACTATCAATCATGTCAGATGAATAAACGATACAAGGAGATATTGAACTATTGAAATGTATGATTTACGTCAAAATATACGCTGTGTATCTCCACCACTGGCCACCCTTAAGGTCTGTTTTACCGACAGAAACCATTCTCTTTTTCTTTTTTCAATCATTCGATCTTATTGCTGCATACGTTTTTTTAAAATGGAAAACATTAAAATTTCGTTTCAACATATTTTTCGAACTCAGCTGTTCCGGAGTAAACCGACAGATTTACTTCGAGAAACAGGAAATAGTCATTTCAAAGATTTCTGAATTATGAATATCGAAGCAGTGTCCGGTTTTGTCATGAAAAAAAAATCGTTCGGAAAATCTTTATACCGACGGAGTTTCTTACCGACCGAATTCTCTCATTCGTGGGTCTGCGCTTCAGTGGTTTTAATTTATAGTGAAATGCGGATAACTGTTCGGAGAATTTTATGGCACAAAAATTCTAGCATTCCTTCCCAATTGCAGGATTTAAATTTCATTTCTTTAAGAATTTTTTTCTATTGCCATCCTTAGTTCACGATTTGACCGCGAGGGTTCACATTTCCATTCGTAAATTCTACAGCAAGTCGGAGGGTCGTGTCAAGTTTTCTACGCCAATGCACGACGACCTTGAATGTCTTAAAAATCCAGAGGGTAATAGAAATAGAACGAACGTCGTGTTTTATATTAGGAAAAAAAAATCTGGCTGTATCGATAGTTTTCGAATAATTGTATTGAGAATCTGAACAGGCTAAATAAGATTGAAATTCCCACATTTATAAACTTTAGAAAGTGTATTCAAAACAATATCTTGAGGAATAATTGTGAACGAAAAAAAGCTGGAAAGGAAATCGAATGGATATTCATAAAAATTCATGAATAACAATCAGAAAGTTTCGAGTTTTAAGCGGCGCGTATAAAATATGGTAAAACTCGAAGGTCTGCAGTAGTATTACGTGCAGAAATTTATGTACGAAGGATTCGAATGCCGGGCTGCGTGAAACATCGAGAATCCACAAGTGAATAGAATTTAAACTGTTCGAAAGCCTGGAGCGAAAATGTCCTGTAGAAAAAGCCTGTTGTACAGATGGTATGAAGCACCGGGTCGCACACACATAAAATCCTCAAACGAAGTCGACCCTCGAAGGGGCGTTGGCGAGCGGCTCCTCCCCCCTTTTCGGTGAAGCGGGTCCAAACCTGCGTGGGTTAGGTATATATTTGTTCACGGTATTTGGGCGGCAGAGCAGCAGCATCTGCTGCTAGGCTGATGAATCAAACATTTGGCGGGTTTTGCGCGGGATGCGCGTACAAAGGAGGGCTCGAAATCGAGAATATCACATCGACGATATATATTCGGGCGCAGCGTTGTTTTGAGGGACGCGCATCGTTTCTCGACAATAGTATTAAACATATATATGTATATACGAATGTTATATATTCTATATAATATATAGGAAAGTAGGAGAAGGGTGGATTAGTGGGTTCCCTCATTTGACAGGGTGGGCGGCCAGGCCGAGAGCAGCCCCCGCGTACGCCCCTGTTAAACCGAGGCCGGACCGTGGCAACAGGGACCGACCAATGGTAGAGGACATGCAGCTTGACGATTATCCTCTGTGAGGTTGAGCATCGGTAAAGGGGGGGTTGGGGAACGAGGGGACGCGTTCAGTGGCGTCGCGCGCACCGCCCCACTACGAGCAATCAGTTGGCTACGAGCTAGTCTACAAGTACGTTTTACGAGCTCCCGTTTTAACCGTGTCCCCGTGTATATATACATATACACATAAAGGAGAGAGCCTATATATAAAGTTATATATGTGGTACACAGTGAAAAGGCATTACAGGCGGACCTTGAGAGCCCCCGAAGAGTGCGCGATATCCGTGTATACGCCTCGCGGACGCCTATCTACGGTTCGAGTGGAATTTTGACACACGGTGGGAAATCTCGCCTCTTCCGCGCGCTATCTTCCTCGCGTTCTCGCCCCGCGCGCGCCCCGTTCGTCGCTTCTTTCGCCCAACTGGGCGTGTGTTTGCGCTTTCGCCGCGATCTTCCTACAAAATTTCTATCGGCCCCGGCTCGCTTTTTCATCACGGCCAATTCACCGCACACTTTTTATTTATTTATTATTATTCAAACGTGCACTTACGGAAAGAAAATTAAGAACGAAATCTTACGAGGTGAAAAAAAAAACAGTTTGCTCGCTTCATGTAGAACACTTTTTGTAGTGTTTGTACTAGTCTTTTCGAGCAACGCTACGGACTGTCTTTAGACCTGTGTAAGCACTTGGAGTGGGAGAAAACGCTGCAGCGTGTTTCACCGAGCAAGAGAGAAAGAAAGTGCTGTGTGCGTGTTTGTTCAACGTGTGCGTTCGCGTCAAATCTTAGAGAAAATTCGTAACGATCGAGCGTGCAATTTTATACGAAATACTTAAAGTCAATGTACACGGCTATATATATAGTGTATCGATCGACGAACGAAAGGACTGTGAACGCGAATAAAACGCGTCGTATACCATCAAATAAAAACGTATATAACACGTGAAGTCGCAGTGCGCGCGCGTGTGAATTCCTATCACATATAGTACACACCGCAAATCGCCAATTCAAATATATACATATATCTATGCACACGTATAGTGTTCGAGTACACATACAGTAGAAACACGCTCGACTGCGTGCAAAGCAAACTCTCTCTCGCGCCCGCGCGTCCTTGTTTCCATCGTTTCTCGCCTCTACCGAAGAGCGAATGTTTCGAGACGTTCTTCGCGAGAGACGCGTACAGTAAACCGCTTAGTGCTATATATATATATACAGACATATATATATATATATAGATCTTGAGTGTAAACGGTCCCGCTCGAACGATGTTACGAGGCCGTTTGGGCATCGCCGTTGCCAACAAGACGTGAGAAGTTGTGACGAAGACACGAAAAAAAAAACTACAAAACTCATATTTGTATCGAAAAATATTGCAGTAGCGTGGAGTTACACTGGTCGAACGGCAGGGTCGAGGGTGAACTGTTGTTTTAGGGACCACACGAGTGAAACGAAGGAGCGCGCTCGATCACACAAGGAAAAAAGCGTAGGCGACATCAGCTCTGGGCTATGGCTGATACGAAGATCCTCCAAGAACCCAAGGTACAGTCAAAATCGTACAATGAAAAGCGCGGGTATTTACAAAAATAACAAAGCGTCATTGCGTTCGGTGTATCTTACGACGTTTCGGGAATCACTAAAATCTCAGCCGAGTTTCGATTTACGTTTAGACACAAAACGCGCCAAGCTACAATGTGACAAAGAATAGAGGGAGGGGATGTGTATTAAGTTTCTTGTATTTCGTGCACAGCAAAGGATATCCTGCACAAGGTGTGCAAAAGGGTAAGATTTCAGAGGGGGATATAAGCATCGTGGAAAAAGAGAGATAGGATAGTAAGCACGTGTTTGTACGGTTACAACGTGCTCGCGTTAGGTGGAGTCTCTCCGAGGCATCAAAGTGGGTGGAGGCTGAACCAAGGGATACGACCCTGTGTGTATGTGTGCTCGTGAGACAGAAAGAGAAGCCCAGCGCGCGGTTATATCGGACTCGAGGAGGCCGCATGAGCCACACGAGTGGGCGGGTGTGGCGTTGTCGTTCTATCGCGTATATCATTCTCTCTCTCTCTCGCTCTTTCTCTTCACTCGAGACTTCGCCCCATGGCCCATAACGCGCTCGCCTGACTGTCCGCGCATCCTCGCCAAACTCCAACCTATATATTCCACGTGCATGTATTTATACACAAATATACGTAGTGTCTATGTTCCCCTTTCGTTTATACACTCCGTTCCAACATAAAGGCGTAACTTTTCATCCTTCACCGTCTTTATTGTATTTCCTCGTTTCCCTTTTCGTTCTCAACTCTCCGATCTATTTATACTCACACGCCATCTCTCGAGCACACGGCGAAAACTTCGCGGGTGGGGCTCTCCTCTCAGGGGCGTAGAGAGGCGGTCCTCTCGTTGGGTCCTCGAGGCTGGGCCTTTGCTATCCAACGCGCGAAAATCTCTCCTTACCACGTGACATTGAAACTATCCTACTCGTCTACACTCTCATCTTCAATTTTTACTTTTTTTTTTCAATTCTAAAAGTTGTTCTTTCTCTTTTTCCTTCGCATTCGACGGATTGTTTCAAATATTCAATATTCCTGATCGAATAAAAATAAATCACCAATTACCGAACGTGTATGTTGGATTTTTGAATGAAAAACGAATTTATATATTGAATTGAGCAGTACAATTTCGAATGATTCAATCGGTTTTTATTTATAAAATGAAATTTAACTAATGTATTGATAAATAAAAATAAAAATTTGAATTACAGCAAGAGATAGAGGATCCTCACGAACAATTGCAAAACCAGTCTCAAGTCCAAGAGGACCAGCAACAACAACAATTGGAGCAACAGCAAATAGCTCAGCCGCAAATTCGCTTTGTAAGCGCCAATGTTTTGCAACAATTGCAACAACAGCAAGCTCAGCAACAGCAGCATCAACAACATCAGCACGATGTTCAACAACAGCAAATTCATCAACACCAACAACCTCAAGTTATCACACTCCAGCAATTGCAAAATTTTATGCCATTGCAGGCAACTCAACAACAGCAACACGATCAACAAAGAACTCAGACTATTTCTGTTCAGGCGTTACAACAACAGTTTCTGCAGGTAAAGAAGAATTACAATAATTTTCAACAAATAAAAAAAAACAAATCAAATTTTCTATCCTCGTTAAAATTTTCCTCTACATCAACAATCCAGCAGCTTAATTAGATTACAAAAATAAAATAAAATTATTGTTCAAAAAAATGAAATCAATTTCGTATTTTCCAAGGTCGTTTACCGAATTTTTTTTATCGAAATATGCAGCTTTCGTTAGGAATTATAATAAAATGTCTCGTAACAATATGAAAAAAACGAAACGAAACAAAATTTCAGGGCGCCCAGTTGATCACTAATCAGGCGGCGTTGCAGCAACACCAACAACAACAACAACAGCAACAGCAACAACAGCAGCAACAACAACAACAAAATCAACAACAACAACAGCAACAGGCTCAGCAACAGGCCCAGCAACAACAACCACAACAGCAGCAACTCAGTTACAGCGTTATTCCGCAAATGCAAACAGTTAATATTGATGGACAGGAGGCACTTTTTATACCGTCGTCGGCGATGTCGGCAACAGGGACACAGCACCAACCCCAACCCGCGATGCAATTCACTGCTGCGGGTGGCCAACAGGTTCAACTTTCAAACGGTCAAACAATTATAACGCCCCATCCGGTCAGTCTCATAAGGGCACCACATGTATTTCCAACTTCAATTATTCAGAGCATCGGTGGTCAAACGGTTCAATTACCAACAGGTATTAATTCGCCATGTTTTTTGTTCTTTTTGTTCTTTTTCATTTCTCTTAATTTCTCTTTCACGCACTAATTCTATCGCAAACGTCTTCACGCATTTTCCATTATTCTAAAATTCTCATTACTCTTCATTTGGTGCGCGACTTTTTACGCTTGGAGAAAATTTCCTCACACATTTCAATACAGCTCCCTTGCTTAAGTATAAAAACTAAACTTTTACCAGGAGTAGATCATTTGCACATGAATAGAATCTTAGACGAAGCATTTTACCTGGGCTTGTACATTTAAGAGACTTTTCTTAAGGAAAATGTCATTCAACGTCCTTTTTTTTATATCACTATATTATTTACTTTGGTTTTAAAGAAAAGTTCAATCTGCACGCCAACTACCTTAAGCTTGCGAAACTCTTAATGCCACCGCTTTCACCGATTAACCACCGCCTTCTTTTACGCCTGAAATCGAAAACGAACGGGCAGATCCCAAGGCTACCCTCGATGTTTCAGGTCAGAGTGTACAGGTGAGACCGTTGCAATTCCCGATGCAGCACGTGCAGCAAACCGTACCGGTACAAGTGCCGGTGAACGCTGGAAATGGTCAGACTGTTTATCAAACGGTGCACTTTCCTATTCAAGCCTTATCGAGTGTTTTCAACATGGGTGCGACGCAGATGATACCGCAGATAACGCAGGTAAGAGTTGGAATAATTATTCGTCCGGAAATAGTCTCGTATTAGCGGAAAACCAAGAAAACGTTGAAAAACAATATTTTCTTTTCATTCTTTCAGCAAATGCCGCAAATGGCTCAGATCATAACTCCGAACGGTCAAATACAACAGGTACAAATAGCCAATCTACCACAGTTGCAAGGTTTGCAGGGCCAACAAGTAGCGCAACATGTTGCGCAACAAGTTGCTCAGCAACAAGCGCAACAACAAGTTGTGCAGCAAGTTGCAGCTCAGCAACAGGTTGTACAGCAACAACAACAACAAGTCACTGATGCCCAAGTACAACAACAACAACAACAAGTCCAACAAGTCGTTCAACAGGTCATACAACAGCAACAACAACAACAACAGCAGCAGCAGCAACAACAACAACAGCAGCAACAACAGCAGCAGCAGCAACAGCAACAACAGCAGCAGCAACAGCAAGTTCAGGCACAACAGGTAGTTGCCTCAGCTCCTACGTCGAGTACAACTTGGACAACGAGTGTCGCTGGTCCTGGCGGAAACGTTCAGGTACTAATGATAGCTTTATGAAAACTATCGAATTCAACTTAAACCCTTTCAGAAGTTTTTGTTCTGCAATATTCTTCGAAAGTATCAAGAAATACGGCAATGACTTAACGCCGAGTAGTTAAAAGAAAGTTTTTTAACGGCGAATCCAAGACGCGCTGCATATTTGACAATCGGTTTCAACAGTTTGAAAAAATAAAACAAACAAAAATAATAATAAATACAGCAAGAGCTGTACCCGGGGTTCTAAATGGTTGTAAATATCTGATGAATTTCATTGCATCAGGTTGTAGGCATTGGTTCACTCGGAAGACCCGTTGGAGCTGGCGGTGCTGGAGGAACTGTTCTTACCACGAAAGACGGCCAGAAAATCGACGTTCAAACTTTATCCGCTCTCACCAGACCCTCGGAAGAAGGAGGCGACATCAAACTTACGAGTATAGACGCGAGTCAATTAGCCAGTGGCCAAGTCATACACATACCTGCTGCTCAGTCGCAACAACAGACGATACAACCCATTACTATCACCGGTAAAATATTTGTTAATATTCTGTTTAAAAAATATGCGAAAACCACATAACACCTAAACAATGCAATTTAAACACAATTATGAAACAGAAAAATGTCAATTCTCGTCGTTTAATGGAATTTTTTGTATTTTTTATCGTTTTTAGGTGCCCAAGGTCAACAACTGACTCTTATACCGGCTTCAGCGCTAGCTAATATAACAGCCCAACAGGGTGGAATGATGAGAGGAATAAATGTGGGCAACGGTGGTATAATGCAGCTCCAACCAGCAAACGCGATGAACACAACGAACGGTTTTCTCCAATCGATTCCCGTGCAAAATATTCCAGGTCTGGGTAACGTCCAAGTTATACCAGCGAGTGCGTTGCAGCCAGCAGTGCAAACAATGCCAGCGACAAATGCAAGTACACCTGGAGCTCCGATCGTCGCTTCACCCAACGTTCACATAGATTCTGTAGATTCTCCGAAATGGCAAATTTTACAAACCATACAATCGAACGGTGGATTAACGAGTAGCACGCCAACGCCACAACAACATCAACATCAGTCACCCTCAACGCCTAGTGCCAGTGGCGAGCCTGACACGAGCAAACAACATCGTCGTCGCGTCGCTTGTACCTGCCCTAATTGTGGCGAAGGCGATCGTAATCGCGATCTAAGTCGCAAGAGACAACACGTTTGTCACATTGCTGGATGTAATAAAGTTTATGGAAAAACGAGTCATTTGAGGGCTCATCTTAGATGGCACACTGGAGAACGACCTTTCGTTTGTAGTTGGATATTTTGTGGCAAAAAATTCACGAGATCGGACGAACTTCAACGTCACAGGAGAACTCATACTGGAGAAAAAAGGTTTCAGTGTCCCGAGTGTACGAAAAAATTCATGCGATCCGATCATCTTACGAAACACATCAAAACTCACACGAAAATCCGTAGCACGGTAAGTCCTACGATGGAATTCTGTTTTCTTATTGTTTTTTTATACTTTTTTTTCCTTTGTTGTTCCGTTAGCGACAAAAGCTTGAAAATTACTCACCCATTATTGAATTGACAAATTTTAGGAAGCCGCAACGTCGACGCAAGAAGGCTCCTCCGACAGTCAATCTTCTAGCGAAAAAATCATCATAGCTATACACAAAGAGACCGATAATTCCGAAATGGTGATTCCCGAAGAAATGGAAACTATCGAGGGTCCTACAGCCACTCTCGTTCCTAACGACTAATCGCCGAAATTTGTTAATCATGTAGCTTAGAGAAAAGAAATCATTGTTGATGTGCAACGCCGAAATAACTTCAGGTGATCTGTCAGTCACTTGTTTGGTAAAGATCGTACTGCACGTTTTTTTTTTTCTATTGAGAGGCTTGATTTTTCATTGAAAATGAAAAATAAAAAATAAATAAAAAAAGTTCTTTTATTAGAGAACAGTGTGCATCTCGGAATATCGATACTCCGAATAAAATGTGCGATAGGATTTTTGCCGACCGCACGACCGATAGATAGCCTTAATCATTGAACTTTACACCGCAAAGTTGTTCAGCATGGATTGTACGAACCGCGACATATATGTTACACGCATATTAGATTTTACATCTAATCATGATATTGAGAAATAACTCCAAGATTTTCGCGAATCATTTTGTGTGGAATGTATCTATATTTTTGTAACGACCATATGTAAGATAATGTACATATTGTATATGATGTAAAAAAAAAAAACCAACTTTTATAGAAGAAAAAATTTACACTTGAACATTTTTTGAACGCTACAACAAAAGTTATTTGTGTGTCATAAGTACCTGTGGAAAAAAAACTCGATAGAAAGGGGGGAAGTCAACACTGGAAACAGGAGCAATCTTTAACTACGTATTAATATTTTTTAATCGTTGGTTTAAACCTTGAAATATTTTGCAATCAAGTTGGCACTGTTTCTCAACACCTCTTATTAAGTGCAAAGCCAAAAATTGTATTGTCACGTTTCTAGAAAGACATGGACAATTTAGTTTTCGTTTGATTGCTTAGCAAAAATTTGAGTCCAAGATTATTACCTTCTTGGGGGAAATTTGTTGTCCTACGTTCGATAATAACATTATTTTTAGATGACGATGATTAAATTACAGTGGAAAGAAAAAAAACCTGATAGATGAAGGCGAGTTACGCAAAATATTTCATTATATTTGACGTTATTATGCACTGGATACATTTACGATGCGACATGCCAGCACCGCACCGTTTATTACAAATGGAAGTAATCAGTCTTGTTCCTTCTACAAAGGATTCTGTTCCAGGAGATTTGTATACATCTTCGTCGTTAAATAATAAGTAAAAGACAAATGAAACTGTAATTACATAGTTAAGCTCCGTACGAGCGGTGGATTCCTGACATTATGTACATTACACAATTAATTCGTTTTATATATTAATATCTTTAATGAATAATCATCCTTTAGATGCACGCGTAACTCTATGTTTAATCATATAATACAGAAAAGAGTCTGTCAATTTCAATAAGGAAGTGATCTTTGAGGCGGTCACGTGGAAGAAAATCACAAACAGAGGATGGAGCACACACTTTTGCAAAACAACAAAATTCCGCTTAAAATCAAGCGTGCAAATACTCTTGATTATGTTCCGTATTACTTTTTTCCTTTGAACGAGTCACATAATTGCTTATTTAATTCGGTACTAAGTTGAAAGTATACGTCATACCTCGATTGGCTCGGTGAATATTTCGCACCAGATTGGGCAGTGATTTGAGGCGGGACCGCCCCATCGCCAACCACAAGGAATTCCCAAATGAGTGAGCCCCAGTCTCACCACTCGAGTTAAATCGGTATTGAATAATTTCTTTGAGCCTTTGCCCCAAATAATCTTATCTTTGTAGATGAATTTTTCTGAATTAACAGCAGTATTGCTCTCCTTAAGTGCCTCGTTGTAATTGTTCGAAGTATCGTCGGCAAGCGTGAAGTCACCAAGAAATATTGCGTTTTTCGTATCGGTAAAACGTTCGATTATTTTGTTGTCTTCCGTGTCGTGAATATGTATATTAATTAAGGTCAGATCGACTTTGTTCACCTATCAAATCAATCACCAGTACAAAAATAACGAATTGTTGCTTTTTCGGGGCTTTTATCCGTTCAAGTAAATCAACTTTTGTAAATACTCACATGAAAGATGCAAGAGGCAAGAACCGGCAACAACACCGTCGTCGCTGGTGGTTGCTCTTTGAGTGTTATACACTTATCTGGATTTGAATCCCACAAAACGGCTAAACCTGCACCCAGATGAATTGATCGCCATGAACGTTGATTTTCTCGCCAATCACGAACACGCTTTAAACTCGGGGTATTCAATTCCTTCGTCAATTTATCTAAAGCTTCTGGACTTTTTACCTCTTGGAGAGCTAATAAGGCCAGTCTGAAAACAAATCAATAATTCCTTATAAAATTTCTTTACGGTTTACTAGTAATCATGTTTTACTCATATTTCCTCAGGATTGTGTCAGATATGAGAAAATATTGTTATCGATTTAAAATTTTAGTTTTCATCGTATATGCAAAGACATGAATTTGAAAAAAAACATCGAATGAATACAAACCGATTTTCCAAAATGGTTCGGCAAATAACTTCCATGACACCCGGATTACCAGCTTTGTCACTATTGAAACCAGTCAAATTCCACGTCGCAATTCTTATTGACGATCTACAAAACGTTCCCTCCGTGAATTCCGGATAAACGCACGGACGTGGACTCGCGACACTGAGCAACTCCCAAATTTCATCCTCGGATATGCCAGCATTAAATTCGACACTTTTTTTGTCTTCGTCATTGCGATAGCTGCAATAAAAAAAATGTTACGTTTCGTTAAAAATTTGTTGGCTTATATTATGAAAGACAAAGAATCTTTCAGTTTCTTCTGTTGATTAGCAAAAAAAAAACAAGAAAGTTCCATAAATATACTATTCAGCAACTGATAAATTTTTACATTCTCGCGGGTGGTGTTTTATTCCGATTAATTCGAGGTGTTTGTCTCGATGTATGGTTGACTTTGGGAGTACTGGAAGCTTGAGGTCCATTCCACGGTGGCAAGCCGCTTCCGTTACTCGGTGTCGGTGTTACCGAACCATTCGATATTCCATTTATTTTCAGGTACGGCTTAATCATAGCGAAACGATGCTTTCCCATACCTCCTAATTTGGCTAGCTCGTCCAACGAGCGATAAGGTCCGTGCTTTAATCGTCTCTCAACTATTTTCGATGCTAATTCCTGTGAACATCGATTTAACATACGTTGAATAATGTTTCTATTGCTGCAATCGAATGATGAAATGAAACTCGATGCATAAATAGAACTTTTCATTAAATTAACAAATTATTTGTATCTCCATTATTAATTTGAGTTTTGTAAATAAAACATACTTTTTTACCAGTGAAAAAACATTTTCTTGCGTGAAACAACTTTTTTGCGGTCTGGGTTCTGGATTTGGAGGGAACAGATGGGTTCTCATGATTTGAATACGGAGCATGGAAATCTTTGAAATAAAGAACCACCGGTTAACCCAAATCGTAAATACATTGGAGTTACCAAGATACATAGGAACGTGAAGGCGAATTCCAAAATTGCAATTCCAGACATTTTTTAGTTTGAAATATTCAATTGGACATCAAAGTGCGTCCAAGGAAAATTGTCTCTCAGTTCCAATGATTTTTATGTTCCTTAGTTCTCTCGTTTGTTTTCATTCTTCTCACATTTAGTACATAAATGTAACAATATTATACAATCCATTGGCTCACCTGATTAACACCTGGGACTCCTTGAAGAACAAATATACTGGCACCATTAACGTCAACGACACTTTCACTGTTACCTACTGAATCCATACTAATGGACGCCCTGGATGAAGTGCCGCTGGCACTTGTGGAAGGAACATAAACCTCGAGCTTGAAAAGCTCAAGTTTGTGAGCACCAACTCCTGACACAAGAGCAAGATCTTCGACTCTATTAAAACGTCCTATCATTTGTCTATGACTAACTATGTTCGACGCCAAATTTCGACTTATTCCTGGTAGAGTCATTAGTTCCTCTTCCGTTGCTACATTCACGTTCAACTGTTCTATCTGGTAACAATTCGAAGACTTCATCACCACGTGGAGTGCACTTTCGTACTATGAAATATTACTTTTATTATGGGGACTGGAATGAAATGTCATGTAATTACATTTTCGTCTTGTCGTTGGACAAACTGAAGTTGCATATTATTTTATTATGAATCTGGAGTATATAGGAGTAAATTTGATTGATAAAAAATTCACTTTGTATTGACAGAGTGTGAAATGGGCAAAAATAAAAAAATACTTAACAAAAGTTTCCAACCTGCTGATACTTTTGTAAATAAAAGCTCTTGAAGCAACTAAATAAACTGTTGATAAGGAATATTTCAAATTGACACTGAATATGTATTGAGTTGCTGCAATTACGAATCTCACGTCAAACTTAATTCAACAAAAAAATTGTTCTTGGTTTGTTTCAATCGGACTGAGAAGCGCTTATTCCAGTCAAATAAAAAAAACAACTTTATTTCAAAATGCTGAAGTAAATTCTACTTTCTTAAACATTCATTACAATCCATAGGAATGAACCAGTTTTTATCAATCAAATTTTATTGTTGCAACAATTTGAAACTCGTTTCCAGAACACATTGCAAATAAAACTGAACCTCCTCTACATTCCTCAGGCAAAATGACACGTCAACCTTGCCACCGATAACTGTTCCATAAACTAATTCGAAATATTCGGCAATTTCTTCCAAATAGCAAATTTTTTGTGTAAAAAAGAAGATTGTCACAAAATAAGGAAAAACTTTCTCACTGTTTAAAATCGAATTATTCGCGGGAAAAATTGCAAAGATTTGGACGGTGGGAGGAAAGTGTCATTGAGCCTTGCCAGTCCCCATAATCTTGACTTTTATGGAGAAAATACCTTGAGCGTCTCGTCGGGGAAAGAAAAAGTATGTGACAAATTTTTGGAGTTGTTGCACTTTCTTTTGCCCATACTGGAAAGAGTTATTTGTTTGAGGCTCGGGCGTCTAGTTCGGTGGCCGGAATGCGAACTGGTGGACTGTCCCATTTTGCAAGCGTGCCGAGGTGATCCTCGGGAGGATGCACTGTGCTATCAAGCGGCGATTGGAGCGCCTTGATTCTGGAAGTCATCTATGGACTTTGCTGAAAGAAGAGAAGGCTGTAATTAAATGACACACAAAGTATTTTTTTTCATGAATATTGAGAGATGGAACACATTTGACATAGTTCAGAATAAAAAATGCTGTCTCACAGTATAGAATTAGTATAATGAGGTAGTTATATTTCCGAAAGAGCAAGAAAATGAAATTGTAGAGGGATAAAAAGAAAGACGGAAAAAATGTTGAATAATACGAAACAAGAGAAAAATGAAGTTATTACAGACCATTGATGGCAAAAGCATTCATTATACTCGAATGTGCCAATCGTACTATATCTCGTGAGATCAAAGTGCAAGGTTACTATCTAAGCTGTTCCGTCAGACTCGTGTAAATAAGTGTAGAAGCTTGAGAATCGATTAGATTAATTGATAAACGTCACGAAAACCCGAACAAACGAAGCGATCAGATTGAAAATCTAACACTCACTCGATTCTATTATCTTTCGTTCAGTCATTTCACTTATCCGTTATGGCGCAAAGTTCGTCGATTCCCTCACTGGAATGCTGGACTAGGGTCTCGAGTGTTTAACACGAATTAGAAATATAACTATCGAATCTTATATGGCGAGGCCAACAACGGCCGTGGATTGTTTTGGTTCGACATAACCTTGCGAAATCTGGGTAACGCACGCGACATCTGTTAATTTTGTCTCGTAACTTGAACTTTTCCACTTTTTTTCTATTTCTTTTCATGAAAATTTCCTTCACGATCACTGTTTTTTTGGATTCTTGACCAATTTCGAAATAAGGACAAGTATGACGTAGGTAAAATCTATAACGCAATGAACTGCCGTGTTTTTGTTGTCGCCTGTGATTCTTCGACAAGATAGGTCGTTCTCTTATCGCAAGAGGACACCATCTGTTCAAATTTACAATCGTGAGGAAAAACATAATCGTTATTTAATTGGGAGTAAAAAGTTTTCAGCTGCGGTATAAGTATTAAATTTAATAACCCGTTGCGTCATTTTTTTAACGATGTACTCAGCTTTCCCAAATTTTACTGCATGCATCAACGAAAAATCATTATTATTCAATAATCGGGCCCTCCATTGTTAGTGAAGCGGTCGTTGGCGTTAGTTTGGACATGGAAACATACCTTTAAGAAAATTTACGAACCATTGTATTTTTTCCCGACACTATCAGCTGATTGATGTTAGGAACATGGCGAAACTGCGTCAAGCTGTGTGGGGGTTATCCTCGAATTTCGCATCAAACCGATACTTTTCGCGTTTACTAACGTAAGTTTTGTTATTGCCAAATTTCTAACAATGTACCACCCGATCACGTGACACGAAGATTTACGTGTGACACGTTATAAATTTTGTTGAGTTCTACGAAATATGTGACGTTCGAAAATCATTTGAAATCTAATAGATCACCCCTGAATCATGTCACATCGTCTAAACTTCGAGGTTTAGCGACTAAAACTGCGACTGAAACGCACGAAGATGCTCTTATTATTAGCGACAACTGCGTCAAACGGCTCAAAGAAATTTCCCAAAATGGTACATGCCTGAGAGTCACTGTCGAAGGTGGAGGATGCTCAGGTTTTCAGTACAAATTTGATCTGGATGCGTCGATTCACGAGGACGACAAGTATGCAATTATCTATTTTATTTAAATTAATTTTTCCACGCGTCAATGTATCCATTCAATTTTTAATCTGCTTATAACTAAAAATTATATTCATTTTGTTTAAATTTTCCAATTGACTACTGAAAGATATTTCAACTGTTTTGATACCTGCGGAATTAGAAAAAAAACCTGTTTCGTCTTTTGCTAAGGTAAAAAACAGCAAATAAGGTTTTTTCAGTCAGAAAAAAATGCATTTGAGTTTTTGGTGACTTTTTTTTGACACTTATCCTAAAATATTAATTTGACCGAGGTATTGATACAAAGATTCGAAACAAGCAGAAAATAAAAAGAGCAGTATGTAAAACATCTCATATTTTTTAGGTTCTGTACTAACAT
The DNA here is from genome assembly GCA_013761285.1 of Campoletis sonorensis. Classification (NCBI taxonomy): domain Eukaryota; kingdom Metazoa; phylum Arthropoda; class Insecta; order Hymenoptera; family Ichneumonidae; genus Campoletis; species Campoletis sonorensis. The sequence goes on from JACEOJ010000107.1 coordinate 1,256,563, forward strand.
TCGATGGGAATTTTTTTTTCAACATTTTCAAAGTTTCAAATTTATTCCCCTCCTTAACATGAAAAACACTTATCCATCTGGATAACCAACTATACTCAAAATAAATGAAAATGAATCTGTCTTTCTCGAATGATAAAAGGAATTTATTTTTCTAGGATATTCCAAAGGGATGGAGCCAAGGTAGTGATAGATTCAACATCCTTGGAATACGTGAAGGGATCGACGATAGATTACCATTCGGAATTGATACGTTCAGCATTTAGAATAACGAGTAATCCTTTGGCTGAACAAGGTTGCAGTTGTGGTGCGAGTTTTGCAATAAAAGTCGATTGATTCAATTTAACGACGATTATCATAGCGAGAAATTAGCCCGACGAATTGATTGTACAAAATTTGTCAACGACAATGAATTAGATGACGACAAAAGTTTTCGCAGGACGACGTTGCGACGAATTGCACGTACACGATAGACAGTAGTGTAAATTATTTTTGTTTTCTCATTAGGAAGAAAAATTGTATATATTTTGTTAAATAATGAATAAATGTTGTAACGTAATTTTCAGCGTATGACTCAACAAAATTTTGGTTCGTAGGCAGACAGTCAATCAATTTAATCATGTTCTTATGTACTTCTCAGAAGTTATAACATCGATCAATTAAAAGCCACGTATCTACAAATTAATTGGTATCACCTCGGGGCGCATCCGTTTCTTTAATTTGTATCGTTTTTAAATCTTATATAGTTACATGATTCTCGATTATGTACATGAAATCAAGCACGTTGAGAAAAATTTGTTGGAATGTCGTCGATCGCGTTAGACCATCAGTTTATACTCATTTTTGCTTGCCCTTCTTTCCATTCTGAAAACAAATAAACAGTGTTACCAAAAATGATTATTATTGGGAAATAACACCGAGTTACTGTTTCGAACAATGACGACGTACCTTGTTACTAAGCTCAAATTTCAATTGTTGGATTTCTTCCGTTTGACGAATTAGCTTCTCGTTCATATTCGCGAGGTGCTCACTCATCGTACTTAACTGTGATTTATAATTGCCTTCTCGCACTTCTCTGTCCTCCTGCAAACTCGTCCAATTCATCATCGTTTCGTGCAATGCGGTTTCACACTTTTCACGTTTCGACTCACTCGTCTCCAGATGAACGTTCAGCACTTCGTTCTGTTGAAAATTATAATTGTTCAATCTTCAATGCAAACAACGGAATTATATTTCAATTTTTTAATTTATGGTCACAATATTTCATTGAACTTTAGGATCCACGAGTTTATCTCGCCCAATTCCTTTTGTGGAACGAGATCTTTTTTGTGAATTTTCATTAAAATTCAAATGAACTGAGTAAGAATCTTCAAAATATCATGTTTTTTTGCTATAATTTTGAAAGTAAAAATTAGTCAGTGTATAATTTGGAAAGAAAAAGAAATTCCAACTCGATTTGAAAGATTTTCTAAAAAAGTTCGTACATTGGCAGCAATGGCTAAATTCTCCACGTGACAAATGTGCTTCTCCGTAATCAGTTTGTCAATTTCACGCAAAAAATAATCCCGAATTTTGGCTTCACGAGCTTCGATCTCTTCTGGTATTGTGAAGGGTGCATTCAATCGGCCAAGCTGAAACGATAATTAAAACGATGAATTTGAACATGTTCATGCGATTTCTTAGTGTTTTTTTGGATGTTTTTTTGATCAGAATTTTATGGAGCGTAAGGTGTGGAAATGTTCAATGTTTTTGATCATGAAATTGTCACGAAATTATCATAAAAAATGTGTGTGAAAAAGAAATACCATATTACTGATCTCCACCGGTTCCAAGGGACTTTTCTCGACTTGACTAGCGACCGAAGCCTCTCTTTGCTGCATCTCGTCGTATTTTATTTTAAGAATATGATAATCAGTTTTCCACTGAATCAATTCCTTTTCAAGATCGGCAAGTTTAACAAACTCGAATTCGTCGCGAGATTCATCATCAGCACCAGTGATTTTTGCTGTTCTTGGATCACCCATCGATTTGGAGGATCTACGAGAGACAGAGGGCGATGAAAAGGGCGATTGATCATTTTGTCGATGATTGTTCAGGCCAACTTTGCAATCTGTTCCTTCGACGCTTGACCAAGAAGTTGTTTCTTCTTGTTTTTGTTTCTCCGCCAATTTTCTCTGAACATCGTTTTTCTCCCTCTCGAGTTTGTCCACACGTTCTTGATATTTGCTATCTAATTCAATTTTGGATTTTTCCGAATGCCTCAGTTTATACTCAAGATGGATTATTCGCTCATTGAGGGATTCAATTTCACTCTCTTTGTCAGCAATTTGGGACAACAATTGAGCATTTTCCATGATCTTTTTCTGAAATTCTTCCACATAAATGTGATTGGGCTGCGCCACTTGAGGGTCTTTGTTTTCAGTCGATTTGCTTCTACCCTTTTTGGACTTGTTTTGAACATGGTCCAACTCTTCTTGAAGAAATGTTACTCTCTTGGTCAATTGTTGATTTCTAAACGTTAAACTGTCCAACTCTTGCTCAGCCCTTCGTAATTCCACATCTTTCTCTTTCAATTGTTCCCTTATCTCAACGTTTCGAACTTGTTCGTCGATCACAGCTTTTTTTAAAACATTTGCCTGCGCACGAATCTAAGAAAAATAAAAACCATTTGTACAAAAAGAACCATGTTGTTGTACTGTTTTCCAAAAAAATTCAACATTCTTTAGCTTTCTCTATTATTTGGTGACTGAAAAATACAAAACAAATTCTGCTCCAAAGCGATCCTGAAAGATTTACCCTTGACTTTTCGGGATAAAAAATAAAAAATTGTTCTTTTAACACTTTGTTTCAAAAACTGTCAAAACATACGACAAAAGCCTTATAGACTCTAAAATTTGCATCAATTGTTTTGTAACCCAAATCACATTCAAGCAAAAACATGTTGCCTATGACTAACAAGTGAAACAATTAACGATTCATTTGTAAATAAAACTTTTCCCACCTTTGAATATTCCGTCGCGATCTTCTGATATTTTGTCTGCAGTTGACCGTTGGCAGATTCCATGATTCGTGAACACTTTGAAAAATCACTAAATTCGCACTTGGATGTTTAATTAAGAAACGATGATTGCATATTTGACAGAAGCCCTATTCGAGAAAAAACTTTTTTCGTTGACGTTTGACATATTAATGAAAGAGCACTTGATATAGCCACGTCAACAGCGATAACGAGGGCTCTAAATAGTAGAGGGTCGAAATAACAATTTGGCAAGTTACGTTGTTTTAAAAGCACACCAATTGTTAACAGTGAAAAGCGACAGTCATCCATTAACTTATGGCGAAATGGCTTTCACTGACGTCGTGTGTATATGCACATGCATTGAATTAAAAAAAAAAAAAGAAAAATATACGCCCCCACAGATATTGCTGTTTGATTCGAAATATCGGTCGCGATCGTTGAGTGTGACACTAAAACGTTGCTTGTCAAATACCTACTGGGCAATTTTTCCATTTAAATATATGTATGTGTGTAAATGCATTTGTGTGTGCAATTGATTTAGCACGGTTTCCATTGAGAGCTCAATTCGGCTTCATTCACATGCATCGCGACATCATGTTTGCGAAATGAGCAAATCTAACGTTACATATGCAAAACGTTTGATAAGTAAGACAGAGATAAGTACAATTGCGGAGAAAATTATGTACCGATAAAAAAATTGTTTTTTATCGAAGAAACGATTGATATAGCACTACGGGCGAGTTATGCATTGAAAGATTTGACACTCCTACAATATATACAAGTTCTTCGAGCCGTGCGGTCTTTACTGCATTACCGACTGAGTAATTTTCATCATATAACCTCAAATATTTGGTTATGAATTTTAGTTGAAAAATTCTCCTGTAGACGTCGCATTCTAAATAGTCGGTAAAACGGTATATATAGATATAGAACGTGTTAACAATTAGCGCGAACCCGCGGTCGCCATGTTGAAGAAATATCTTGGTGACGATAAATCAAGAAGGCTGTGGACATCGAGAATTCCTGTAAACTGTTCGTGGAGCCTCCTCAATATCAGGATAAACAATAAACATACGTTAAACAATGTTACTGACGTAAGTAAAAAAAAAACAATAGCTCGTTGGCTCGGCGGGTGGATGTGTTGTTCGTTCGTAAATAAAACGCGGAGCCTATGGCAAGGGACTTCCGCTTAATGCGGACAGGAACAGGAAGTTCACTGTGTCTCGTAGATGGCAAAATAAAAACATCCTGTACGAATGAATCTTTAAAAAAAAAGGAAAGAAAAGGAAAAAAAACAAGGAAACAATGATATGTTATGGAAACACTTGTTGATTAAAAACGTCTTGTGAATTTCGGGAACGAATTCGTGTTGTACTTGTAAGAACCTCGACGAGGATTGCTTCGTTCATTATTGACGACCTACTTTTATCATTTTTTTTTCGACTTTTACCCATTCTCTTTCTCCAAAGCAGCAATCAGTCAGGATTCTTAAAAAATTGGATAAACACGCACAGTTTTTTTTGTCATTTAAACCGAAACAAAACATGAAAAATTCGCGAGATAATACGATCGTTGATGAAATTCCAATTGTCGAATTTACCATCAAGGATGATTTCGTTTTAGCCTGTTCATCGCAAAGGATTTTTAACGTTCATCGGACAAGATGCAAGCTGAAACTCTTTGCGACAATGATGTGGAGGCACTCAATTCAGATACGTTTATTCCTGTGAGTATTCAAAATTCGTTCATAAAATATTCCAATGTTATATCCTTGTCCCTTAAAAATTCTGCGACGCCAACTTGAAATTTGATCCCATAATTGAAATTTCACTGCAGTGAAGACGTAAAACATAACCAGAAAAATAATGAAACAATATCTACAGGATGCAGTGTCGATAGTGGAATTAGGAAAGCAACTTTTGTTGAGCGCCAAAAATGGCGATACAGATACCGTCCGTGATCTCATGTGCAGAGGAGCGCCATTTACTACCGATTGGGTGAGTGATAAAAATAGTGTTGCATTATGATGTGACTGTTAAATTCTAATACTGAATCGTATTAGAACTATTCAATTTTGTACATTCCACATTTTCTATTAAAATTCCTATGATTTTGTGAAATGAAATGAACAATTTTTATCTATTTTTTCTTCTTTCGTCTTTTTTTTTCAACTCTTGAAACCATTAGCAGTAAAAACTTTGTATTTATTCCAGTTGGGCACAAGCGCTTTGCATCTGGCGGCTCAAAACAATCACACGGAAACGGCAGAAGTATTGTTGAGAGCTGGAATTTCTCGGGATGCGAGAACGAAAGTGGACAGGACACCTCTGCATATGGCAGCCTACGAAGGTCACAACGAAATGGCACAATTACTTCTTAATTATGGTGCTGACGTAGACAGCAAAGACATGGTTGGTTGATCGATTTGTTTTCAGCATATTTTTCATATTCGCACGAAACTTCAACGATTTTTTGTTCTATTATCAGCTCAAAATGACGCCTCTTCATTGGGCAGTAGAACGGGAACACATAGAAGTGATGAATGTTTTATTGGAACATGGAGCGGATGCAAATTCGACAAGTAAATTCGATAAAACTCCCATTAGTCTGGCCCTTGAACACGATCGTCTCGATCTCGTCGATGTTTTACAACAAGAACGAGAAATAATGGGAGTTCATGCCCAACAACAGAATCAAGCCAATAGCGCTGAATTGGAGGAAGCAACGCACAGCCTTATTCAACTCGAAGCTGAAAGACAACAGCAAGAACAATTCCAATTGCAGCAGCAACAACAACAACAGCAACAGCAACAAAAGAGAAAATTAGCTCAAGGTCAGTTCTACAAAGAAACTATTTTGGTAGTTTCATATTAGAGTAAATATATTCTATTCGATACTGTCTTCGAAAATATCTTTATGGTTGTAAAGAAGATCTTCTGGCCGAAAATACTATGAGTTCGTAAGGCCCTGATCAGAGGGTTGAAAAAATAAGATTTGAGTTCTAGGGTTCGATGAAATTACAGAATTGCATTCAACGATTCATAAAAAGATAACGTAGTGAAGTTTTATCTTCGATTTTATAGCTCAAGCGGGCAAAAAACAACGAATGATTTTCCAACAAATTCGTATGACTGCGCCAAGCGACGACGAACAAGACAGAGACGCCGAGCTGATCGATGATCTGACGAATTCCGATCACGGTGCAATGAAAAAACACAAAGACTTGACGGGTTTAGAACAGCCTCTGAGATTGCTCGAAGCTCATGGAATCACGATGATTCCCGTTGACAACGATGCCAGCATTGTAGAAAACGCCATGGAGAGTGGGAGAACGGTAGTTCTTACAGGTAATTAAATTGTGTTTTTTTATCATGTATTTTTGTCGACTCTCCGTTTTCCTATGTTTATTACATTTACATTGAATTTTATTTTCAAATCGACTGCATTTTTCGCTCTCGAAAATAACAGAAGCGGGTAAACTTGCCCTTAATTTGACGAGGTCGACACCGACCATGGGCGTTAAAAGGCTTCACGTGGGCGCACGTCGCGGTGGTTCGAGAAAAGTAATAGCGATAAGGGCTGATCAAATATTAGGACACAATCCAACGACTCTTACTCCTCGTGGGCCCAATATTTTGAAAAGAAATACGGAAAAACAGTCGGGCAAACTATTTCTCACATCGCTCGGTAACAATGCAAATCCAATGGCTTCCATAAAGCCAGCGAAGGCTGTGATTCCTGCGACAAAGGTTTGTTCTTCACCCTCAAGATTTTTAACACAATCAGATTCAGCTAAAGATCATCGTAACAGATAATAATAATATTTTGTGTACGTTCTTTTTATAGAAACAAATAATAGAAGTAACGCCGAATGTAACGAAACCCGTGGTACTTCATTTGGACGACGAAATAGAGGAGATTACGGAAGATGTAAATTCTACGGAAGAGAGTAACGAGCCAGTGATGGACATAGCGCTTTTGAATCGACAATTGCAAGAGGCCCGAAGACAAGCGGCCGAATATAGAAAACAGCTTTTGAAAAAAGAAGAAGAAGCCGAAATTTATAAGCAACAATTAAAAAATATGACGGCTCAGAAAGCTCTCAAGTGATTTTCATTCAATTTTGGTCTTTCATTAAATATAAAACTGGACAATGATCGCTTCAGCACCATTTCCTTGTAGGAATCTTGGTGAATTGAGCGTTTTGATTAATCGCTCAGAGTTCGTACATGTGTTACGGATCGAAAAAGCTGGGAAAAGATCTCACTTTTTGTACGAGGGTGTGATTTTCAAGAACATTTTGTTGTGAAGGGTTCTCCGAGTGTTCGTAAGCTCGTGGGACAACCGGGTGTGACAAAAATTCCCGAAGTAAAGGGTTTTATTATTTTATACAACGTTTTTTTTAAGCCTTATTTTGCCTACGGCGCTTATAAATAATCGTTAAAGTCCAATTTTGAAAGGAGGAGCTGTGAATCGGTTTACAGCGTATTAAATCCGTCTCCATAAACAATACTTCGTTAAAACATTATATCATACACTAATAACGATATAGACTCACAACAGACAAAGTGCCAATCGTTGAATTCTCATAATCGCTATACCGATTCGATAATCGAACTCTCCTCTAGTTTTTTTCCGCCGTCAACTATCTTGTCTATGATCGTCGTTCGTGAAAATTTTTTATACTAAAGTTTAGTGCAAGCGCACACGGCGAAAATCTTGGACTGGTGCCTAAGTGATTTGTTATTTCGCCTGAACCAGCTGGTGTCATTATTTGTCGTTACTTTTTCCTTTTTTCTCTCTTCCCATGCAAAGGAAGAGTATTGTACAGATCACAATTGTGATTTTCGATCATTACTTATGTATAGATTGTTGTAATATACATTGTGGAGAGAGAAAGCCCGCAAATTACCGAGAGAATAATAGAAGAGATAAAATAATAATAATAAAAAAAAAGAATATCGGTTTATGACGAATCGTTGATCGTTTGTTATTCAGATTATATCCGATTTTGGGATAAAATTTACATGAAATAAAAGAAATAACAAAAAAAATAAAGTTTTTACTGACAATTACTTGAGTTTTCGTATAATTTTGTCAATAATATCGTTTTAATGTGTTTTTTTATACGTACGGATAAAAAAATTCAATCGTACACATCGTACTTTGTTGAAGCTGTTCCCATTAAACAAAGAAACAAAACGGACACAAAATCGAACGTTGTTCCTAATATTTTACATTGTTACATGGAATGAAATAACAAAAAAAAGAACCTTCTAACTCAAATGAAGTTTGACAATCGGGGCTAAATATGAATTCGATCAGACTTATTTTCAACAAAGCTGTAATTGACTTTATCTTCTCAAAGCAATAAATTTTTACACCAAACTTTAACGCTTTATTGGAAAAACGAAAATCGCTTCTGTATAAATAATACATTGTACAGTTACATTCCACGATTGAATGCGCTCCTTGACATAACACTTTTTTCACACGTTTCATTCATTGTTGTGATGATCAAACTATGTATTATGAAAGTATACAACTCCACTCAGGAAAACAGAGTAAACAAAGCATGTATAATGGAAATGCAAAAAAAAAAAAAAGACAAAACGTGTACAGAACAATTTTGTATGAATGTTCAATTTGTTAATAAATTCGAACCAACAAAAAAAACCCTCAATATTTCAAATCGATTATCGAATTTTGTATTTATTTGATTATTGTCTTCTTGTGTGAACAAAATGAGTGAAGAATTGGTTTCGAATTTGTTTTCCATGATTAGTTCCTTTGAAACACTATTCTGATGTCATTTATAAATTCTTTCTCCATTTTTTGGTGCACTTTTTTCGTTGCATCGGGTTGTTGGAGCAATTTCCTCGCTTTTTCTATTCCTTCAAAATTATTAACCATGTTTTTTCAATAATCTGTCAACATTTATCAAAAAACTGCTGCAATTTATGGTAACAAAGCTTTTCGGTTTAACGTTTCTACCGTAATCCCACTAATTATTCTCTTATTCACTTTTTGGCCTGACTAGTTCTCAACATCGAAATTTCAAAGAAAATCCTTGACAACTCGGTAATATAACATGTTCGGGTAATTTTTCCGGGAATAAAAACACTCGGTCGCGATCAAATGGTAATCAACATAACCGCCAAAACACGTCTGATGATCCGTAGTATGATTGATCGATAAGAGGGGCTGACAAAAGTTATAAAAGTACAGCGCCACGTAGTGGTGTGGCGCGATCGAAGACGTAAGCTGGGGAAGGGCGAAGATGGGCAAAAGAGCAGAAGGAAAGTAAGGGGGTTGGGATGTGTCTGGTGTTGCATTGAGCTCATCAAAGACGCCGGGAGAAAGGGTTTGAGGGAAAATGAGAGCCCCAGGGTGAAAAGTAGATGTTGTTATATGTGATGTGTATACACGCATCTTTGTATGTATACAGGCATCATTATATATCCGTGTGCCAGGTTATTCGATTCGAGGCGCTGTTATAGCTCTGGCGTCGCGTTTGCTTGATTCAAATCCAAAAACTGCCAGCAAATGCCAACTTCGTCAAATAATTTTATGATTGTAAACGATTAATAGTTAGAAAAATACTCCATATGCAGTTAGTATTGGAGGGAAAAAGGTATTTCGCGTCAGGTCGAAAAATCCGAATATATGCATTTAGTGTAATGTAGCGGGAGATAGCATATAAATAGTAATACGAATGCGGGAAGGTACTAGCGTGAAGTGAGGGGGTGTACTCAGCCGGTTGAGAACCTCTGTTGTGCGTTAGTATATACCCGGAGCTACCGAATGGCGGCGCGAATGTCCAGTAAAAGCGAGGGGGGCCGCGTTCGCGTTTTCTACGCTTCTTACCAATACAAATACGATGTACACATACGCACACAACGACGAGGATGCAAAACTCATTAGAGTTGTACAAGTGTGTTTTTACGTGGATATTTTTCGTACGGAGTATCCGAATGTCAATAAAGTTGAGTAGACACGGGAGTCGTTTGTACGTCGTAAATTCGTGATTTTATTGGGCGAAATAGAAGAGCTCTCGATGGTGGTTCACGCGTGTGGCATTCTCGAGGGTATAGTGGTGTCGTACGTCGGTGAGAAACGGATTAACAACGAGAAGCACAAGAGGAGCCGAAGTGCGATCTCGGTCGACGTGAATACGAGTGGCGGGAGTGGGAGCGACAAGGATAAATGTAGCGTACCAATATAATGAAGAAAAAATAGGAAAAAGAGTGAGAGAGAGAGCGAGGGAAAGAAATGAAGGAATTGAAAGAGTGAAAGATAGAGTTAAGTGAGTGCTCAGTGGCAACGGAAGACGACGAATAGAAGGACAAGAAGTCGAAGGAGGTGGAGGAGGTGGGTGAGGCGGTTTAGAAAAGGTGGAATATACATACACACCCGGAGAGAGGGAGAGAGAGAGAGAGAGAGAGAGAGAGTGAGTAGTGTAGAGTCCACAGTGGCGGGTGGAGGGAACGAGGGAGGTGTGGTGGATTTTTAGTTAGTGCGGGTGCTTAAACGCCTAGTGTTCGGAAGTGCCAGTGTCGCCGAGCGTCCAGGGCAACCCGGCGTCTCGCGTGTGTTCCGCGTGTGTCTTAAAAATTCCTAAGGTTTATGATTTTCGTGGCAAGCATACACTCTGTGAAACGGGTGACAAAAATCAGTGAAAACAAACGGCTTAGCCGCCAAAAAAAAAAAGAAAAACATGAGTCGTCAAGCCGCCTAGCGTTTGTAGTGTAATAGGAGGATTGTATATAGTTGGATTGCGCGAGTCTCTCTGCTTTACGGCGACGGCGGATCGAGTGGGGGAGGGAGGGGGGAGGACACACAAGCGAGAGCGGCGGAAAAATGGCGTCCGATAACGAAGCCTCCTGCGTGAGTGACCCAAATTTCGCGGTCATATGCTCGTTTCTCGAGTGTTTTGGCAAATCTTGTGGCATTAATTATCCGGACATTGCGAGACTCCAGGAGATGCTCGAGGATACACAAGAAGGTAAGCTAAACTTTCGGAATATTTCACTTTTGTGCCGTGATGTTTTTGCGCGCGCCAGTAACACCGAGTCTTCCGTCTCTCTCCATCATTTCTACCCCCTCCACGATCTTTCTCTCTCACGCTATGTTCGCTCCGAAATACCCCTCTCTGTTTCGATTCTCTTGCGGCCCGGTTTACAAATACAACTCAGTCTACCTGTCTCTCTCGCTCTCAGAACGGCTACAACGAAATATCATGATTTTTCACGTTTTTTCATTCTTTTTCATTCATGTCTAGACTATCTTCGATTATCATTTGTTTTTGAGTTACACTCGTTGTTGATGCTTCGAACGTTTCGTTCTCCTCTCCGGATCGATCTCGCGAAATTCCGTTCCGCCGCCAAGCATAAAAAAACCGCGCGAATCACAAACTTCGTTGACACGCCACTGACAGTTACATTGTGCACGCCGTTCAAGGTTATTTACTGTTCTCCAGTATTTCATCCTTCAATCGCCTTTTTATAATTCGTTTCACACGTGCTTTTCTCGATAATATATCTTTCTTGTTGTGTTTATTGTTTTTTTATTCTCCAAATCTTAGGTTTATTTTGTTTTTAATGAATAGACGATTCTCATTTGTTCTCAATTGTCACTCCAGTCTCCCACCACTTTACGATCCCCTAATTATTTTAATACTCCCTTCGAATATGCACAAAATTCCGAGAGGCTCGTTTCTTGCGATTTTTTCGTAACATTTCGTAACCAATTTCGTTTATTGTATTTGATCGAATGTTCTGTTCTCTTTTTGATTTTCAGTTCCTCAACAGCTCGTAGAATTACACATAAAATTATTGCGAAAATTGAGAAAAACAGTGTCGCCAGAAAAATGGGAAAGAGCGCTGGTGAAATTTTGTCACACGTATTCCAATCAGGATGGCTGGGAATTGGAAAGATTTGGTTACAAAAAAGCACGAATTGGTGTGAAGCTTCGTCTACTGAAGGTATTTCGCTCATTCTGCAAATTCTACTATTTCAGAGACTTGAATCTCGTGCCGTTGAAATGCAATGAAATTTTGAATCACTCTCAACTGAATATTCTAAGAATCCAGGGAATATTAAAAAAAAAAATGTATTCTGTTGCGTTCCAACGATACAAAGTTGAACACCATGAAACTATGTCCGTTACAAACATTTCCAATAACAATTTGTTCCGACACAGGTGCTGCTGGAGGCGCAATTCGACTTGAACACAAGGTTCAAGCTGGAGGTAAACAAATTAGCGGCAGATCAGTTAAGAGTGGAGCCTTTGGGACGTGACAAAACTGGCTTGGCTTACTGGTTCCAATTGGACGAAGAATGTAACATTAGAGTATATCGAGAAGACTTGGACGAAGAAAATTGGGAATTAGTTGCACGGTAAGACATTTTTTTCTATTTTCGAACCTTTACAACTGTATGGAGAAGAAAACTTGTCAAATTACGTTCAACAGTAATTTCAAAGAAATTAGGACCCTAAATTGGAAACAATGTCAACGAATTTCTTACAGAAATGTTGCTAAACTTTGAGTGACATTTTGGTTTTGCTTTTGAAGTGAAAACATGAACCTTAATGGCTGTTTTGAGTCTGTCTCGTAGATTCTTCTTTCAGAAACAATTCAAATGAATAAAAAAAAGATAAAAACGTAAAATAATCATTTTAGAAGTGACTGTATTGTGAATAGCGTTCAATGTAATAACGTTTGTTGCTCTGTTTGTCAGGGACCGCGAGGGTGTGGTGAATCTAATAAATTTGTTGTCGGACGGCGAGGGGGAACTGATTCCGGTGGCTGAGGAGAGCAGCAACAGTTTAGGAATATCGGAAAAGCCGATAATCGATACGGGTCAAATTGAAAATTGTCCGGTTCCAGCAGAGGAGATAAAGCCTGAGAACAAGACTACAAAAGACGAAGGGTTGGAACAAGTGCAAGAAGCGTCAGCTGTGGCAGTTCTCAATGAAAAAGTAGTCGAAGCGGGAAAAGAGGAAGTTAAGGATATAGTGAACAATGTGAACGAAACTAAAAAAGTGAAGGAGCACGTTGACGAGGAGGAGGAAGAAGAAGAAGATGAAGAGGAGGAGGACGACGAAGAAGGAGAAGAAGAAGAGGAAGAGGATGACGAAGTGAGTAACGACGAGAGTTCGAAAGCGAATTCCGAGGAGAACGACGAGGAAGAAGATGAGGATGAGGAAGAAGAGGAAGAGGATGAAGAAGAAGAAGAAGAAGAGGGTGAGGAAGATTCTCAAGAGGCGCCGGAGATAAAAACTGCACCGCCTCAGCCGGTGATAGCGCCAAAAATCGTGGATACGAAAGTGCCACCGATGGGGATTCCAGCGAAGCCTTTAGTGGAGAAGGCAGCGCGAACACCGTGGAAAGTATCGATTTCCGAGGTGAACAGCGAAGTACCGATTGGTTCAGAAACGGTGCAAATACCAAAACCGATAGCGGCGAAGCTCAACGCTTTGGAATCGATTCAGGTAAAGGCGATCGAAACGCCGGTAATAACGACGTCGCCATTGAAGCTGATAAACATTCACGAGTTACAAAATCCAGTTGAGGATCGAGGGCTTCAGAGGGAAGATAAATATCCAATAAAATCAGCCCTGCCATATCAAGTGGCTGAATCGCCATTGATTCACCCGAAATATCCGGTTAAACCGATAGACAAATTAGCAGCTAATTTGTCACGTATACAATCAGAAAAATTGGAGAAACCGGGTGCTGCTAAGTTGTTGGAAAAAATAGCGGAAAATTTGGCGCGTTCGAGCGGTGCTCAAGGTGCAACGTTGGTAAACGGAGATGATGATAAAGTGCAGGATCTTATAACACGAGGCGGGTCCGATAAATCGAGCATAAGTATATTGCCGTCGAGGAATCAGCGTGGAATGAATTTATCGACGTCACCAAGGGGTTGGGAAAGTTCGAACGATCATGTGAGGCCGATGGATTATTCAGGGATCGATCTGTCTAGTCGTAAAGTTTCAAAGCCTGCGGATGTGCATTCGGTGGGAGGTTACAGGCAGCAAGATTTTCAGCATCGAGAGATGGATCTGAGCACGAGAAAAATGGGCCAACCGGAAGCGACGACGAATATGCCGTACGATTCGCGTTCGGTAATATTGCGAAATCGAACGATGGTTACGGATTTGAGCAAGAAGCAAATATATCCGGGTTACGAAGTGCCTCCTCCGGCTGGTGCTTATCACGGTGGGCCAAGAATAGGAGGTAAGGATGAGCATAGACTTCCGAATTATACGATTTTACCGGATCCGAGTAAATTAGCGTCGATGAGAATGAGCGGTGGTCCATTGAAAAGACCTATGGATATGGTTGAAGATCCGCAGCAAGAAATGCTTAAGCGAATGAGAACAGAGGGTATAACGTTAAGAAGCACGATGGACAAGAGAATAACACCGATGATGAGTTCATCGAGACGCGACGATATCGTAGGGCCGGCGATCGAAGAGCCTGTGATGATGGTACACGGTGAAGGTTCGGGTAGCGATTGCGACGCCGTTAATCCGATAGTCGGCGAAGCGATCGAGGAACAAGTTGTATTTTTTTATGGCGAGGGAGCCGGCCGAGAGTGTGAAACGGGTAATCCCCCGGGCGAGGACACGTCCTCCGACAATAAGGAAAGCAACGAATCAAAAAAGGAAGGTTGTAGCGATGTTACGACGAGTTTGTCACCGACGAAAATAATGAATGCTGAGGGTAGTGTTAACGAAGCGACGACCGGTGACGATATGTCGCCACTGAGGATAAATACGAATTATTCTCAAACGAGTAATGCCAGCGGGACGACAGACAATTGTCAGTCAACCGTTGTTTCCTCAGTGTCTCCAAAGGCCAAATTCCGACCAACGCTCGGTGTTCAAGTGATTGCTCGAACGAGCACCAGCAGCGGCAGCTCTACGGGGAAAAAATCATCGAGATGGGACGTCGGGAGGCCCGAGGACAAAACCGAATGCGATAGCAGTATCGTATCGAGCGGAGAAAACATATCAACGCCTAACGAAACTGTCAACGTCAGTGATGTTCATCGAACGACGGATAGTGGTTGTTTGAGCACGAGCGACGATCTCGTTCCCAGAAAATCTGAGAGCGACGACATTACGAGCACGTCCAATCAAACTTTTGCGAGTACCAATGTCGCCGAATGTTCATCAAGCGTTGGGGACATCGAAAATGTTACTGACACGAGTCAAATTATCTCGACGCAACCGGACAGCTCGTTATCTACTGAAACTCCAACTTCAATCGTTGATGAGTGCGAGAGCAAAGGGCCGGAAGTATCGGAAAGTGCGCATTGCGACTCCTCCGTAGCTCCGAGCGTCGCCACTTCGTCCGTCGATCTTGTTGAATCCGTCGTATCAACGGTCAAGGAAGACTCCAACATGGACGAAGGGAAAGCTTGCGATTCACCAAAATGCGAGGGAGAAAACGATCCCACCGTCGATTCTCCACCTCGTTTTTTCTTCGGACCCAACTGCGTTTCCTACAGCTCCAAAACTGAGGAAACACGTTCGACCGAAGCAGCCTCGACTTCCGATAATACGCCGGAGAACGTTAACCTCCCGAGTGACAATAATAATTTAGTTAAAATTGACGAACCCCAAAATTCGGAATCATCGAGTACATCGTGCGATAAAAACATTGTTACGAGATTGAAGAACGTCGAAATCGCTGACGACAAACCTGAGGCTGATTCCGTCGACAAAATCGAAGAAACAACGGTCCCATCAGATTTTAGGGTACAGTCGTCGACGGGTTCAGCGACTGTTGACAAAGTCGAATGTTCTGCTGTGCCGATGGATATTTCGGAGTCACAAGAAGAGAAGGAAGAGAATATCGACACGACGGATCGAATGGAAATTTCTGAAAGTGATAATCCCGTACAATCTCAATCTCATAAGGAATCGACTGAAGAATCGGTTCCAACGATTGAGAAAATAAACGAGGAGTCGAAAGATTTAAGAACCGAACCGGAGACGATTGAATCTTCGACGAAAGATTCGCAGAAAGATGAATTTCCAAAGATCCTCGATGCAGAATTATCGTCGAGCACATCGCTTCTAGAAACAGCCACAAAAGTTGATTCCCCGAAGAAAGATGATGCGGAAGCTTTGGATAAAGAGGTTGAAACCGTTCCCTCGACAGAAGGCAACGAGGTCGATAAATCACGAGCGGAGAGCATCAATCCGCCGAGTGATTCGAGCGATCAATTGCCCGAAACGACATTCGAAGAGGCAGCGAGTTCGACGTTACAAGTAAGTCCGGACGACAGTACACAGACGAATGAGACGAACGACGACAAAGCTTACGAAGCCAAGGAACTCGAGTTATCGAGCGACCTTGATGAGAAAACAAAACAGTCCATGGAATCGGAGGACGATTCGTGCGCAATGAGAGTCGTTAAAATAAACGAAGAGAACGCAAACAACGAGCTTTGTAACGAGGACGCGCAAGATGGTTTTTCGAAAAGTTCGGAAGTTCCTGAAGAAACTAAAGAAGGAGTGGAATCAAGTGACAACGTCGTACAAGTTGAACTCACGGAGAGAATTCATGAGGATCGATCGGAAACGAGCGTTCAATTACCCGAAGATTCATCCGGTGACTCGGTTGGTTTGAGTTACGCCAGTTTAGCCGTTAATCCGAGTGAGGACTCGACCGCGAGTGAAATCTGCGAAGCGTCGTCTTTACTCGGAAACCCTGAAACGGTGGAGAAAGAAAAATCCGTGGAAAAAGTTAGTCCGGCTCCAATCATTGATTCGAATATCGCGAAATCACCTGAGAGAATAACAATCGAGAGCAAAAAAGCTTCGAGTTCATCGGGCTTGTTACAATCTATGGACTCGTACACGGATGATCTTTCGGAAAATCAGAGTTCGGCTGATCAAGACTCGAACGAAGCGATGGTTATTGACGACAGAACATCCGATTCTAACGAATCTATCAAAGATGCAAATATCGATAAGGTTACAACGAGCGACGATAAAACTTTGAACTTTACTGACAAAGTTTCTGCTGCCGTAACCTCTGACGAAAAAATTGAAGAGAAAATCGAAGCCCCGTTCTCTTCGGAACCATCCGAGGTGGCAGCATGCGGAACATCTTTCTCGGAGCCTTTGGAACACGTCGAAAAATCAGAAGATAAAGATCTGAGTTGCAAAAACGACAATCAACCAACTCCGTTGGATTCAAAACCCACCGAAGTTCCGGTTTCCGAAAACAACGACGTTTTACCTATTCCCGAAAAACCTGAAGAAATCCTAGTCGATCGGCCGGAGCCCTTGAATAACGAAGATACGAAAAGCAACGTGACCGCAATTGTGGAGGAAAAATCTTCTACTGTCACGAAACCTTCGCTCGTGCCCAACTACGTTTGCAGCGACGATGACGACGTGAGTGACGAAGTTTTCGAACCGGAGATTGGAGAACCTGAAGAATTTTCGGAAAAGGTCAACGAGGAAGAGCCGTCGACAACGATCGAGGGTGAAATTCCAAGGTTAACGGTGGCTGTTGATAATGTTGAGGCTTCTGAACCGAAAAGCTCGGAAAATAAAGTATCGAGCGAATCGGAAGAAAAAATTTCGGTGGAAGAATCGAAAACTACTGTTTGTGAGAACAGCAAAGATTTTTCTGATCCGGAATCTGACAACGAGGATACGACTGAAAAAATACGTGCGGCAGTCGAAGCTACGACAAAAGCTATTGAGACCGAGAAGGAAGAGCAAGTGATCGACGAAAAAGTAAATATTTCTAGCGGAATAACAGCTGAAAACGCTGATGAAAAGGAAGAGCCGGCAGTGACGAGGATCACAGTGGAAAGTGCGGAAAAACTTGGCGATAAATCTGATGAATTGATCGCCAAAGTGGAAAGCGACAATGTTCCAAAAGAATCTCTGTTACTGGAAAAAACGCGGCAAACTGAGGCTACTACGACAGACTGTGGTGCAAGTGAAATTTCGAGTAAATTCGATGCTCCCGCACAGGATGTTGATCGAGGCAGCGAATTACTCGAAACTGCCAAAAAAGGATCTTCCTCGGACGACATTTCAAAATTGAATGCGATTCCTTCGGTGTCGATAGCAGCAGATGAAAAAATTGACGAGTTGCCAGCTTCTAAGAGACCAATGACGAATTGTGAGAGTGAGAGTATGACTGAAAAATCATTAGATTCGGAAAAAGAAGTCGTCGATCAGTCGATTGTCTCTGAAATTTCAAAACCGGCAACGTCGGTTGATGATTCTATGCGCGACGAAAAAGACCATCAAGTTTCGAAAGAGAATGAGCATATGGCAGAGACGAGTTTAACCGAAAAACAGGCAATTCCGAGCTCTGACATTCCCGCGGAACAGGAAATTCCTCCACAAGCAGCTGAGACGAAAATCCCAGAACAAAACGCTACACCGAATGTTTTACAATCTCCAGAAACCTCGGAATTGAGTGAGGAAACAATGCCAACTTCAAAGACTTTGCAGCATGTTCCGAGCGAAGAGTCAAACGAAAGTAATTTCGTGAATAAAGTTCCTGCGTCAATCGTTAGCGAGGAAATCGACGAAACTTCAGCGCCGAAGAACGAGTCGAAGAAAGAGGCGAGTAAACGATTGCACGGCGTATCAGACGGCGAAGATTTTCCGCCGACAAAATCAAAACCACCGAGCGATGATTCATCGAAAGAGGTCCCAATTCGACATCAAATCGAGGAGAAGAGTATCGTAGTCGACGGCAGCAAGCTCGTTGAGTGTCCTGCTGTGCCGACGCAAATAATTACAGCCTTTACATCGTCGTCAGTTGGAGTTGACGAAAAAGTTGTTTCGAAAGCTGCACAACCACCGATGGAAATAAAAGAAAAAATGACGAATCACGAGATTCCAGAAATTCGTGATAATTGCGCCAAACCATTGATACAGAAAGAAACGACGCAGACAACACCGTCAGAGCAAAAATCATCGGAGATTCAAAACATTGATGTAAAATGCGTCGATTTGGAGTCGGATGATTCGATGGGAATCGACAGCCAGAGTATGTTCGAAACTCCTGCTGAAGATGTGGACCCTCTTGCCTGTGAGGAAGATGATTTTTCGAAACGGACCAATTCCGAAGAATCATCAATTCCAAAAATCGGTATTCGCGTCAAACCGGTTGCCGATTTGGTTTACGAAGGTTGGAAACTCGATTCACCGGAGCCGCCTCTAGCTGCTCAGACTGCCTCGCGAAAACGACGTAACAGTGCTTATGAATCCAATTCTGAGGAAGGCACGACGAAGCAGGACGATGACGGTGAAACCGGTGGTAAGAGAATGAAACTTCGAGGTAAAAGATCACCAGATATGCAACTACGAAAATCTGTCGAAGCGAGTCGCCCTGAAGCCCTCAGCTCTGAGGACGAAGGCCCTAAAGAACCACCAACCGTCGAGACGATTGACATCAAAGACGACGATGATGAAGTTGTCGAAATCGAAGCTACGAGAAACGATAGAAAACCCCGTGGACGACCACGAGGTAGAAGACGCCGCGGTAATCGAACTTTTCCCAAATCGGCCGCTCGCTCCAAAATCAACACTGAAAAACTCTCCGAAGAAAATTCCGAAACGCTTGCTAATCTTCCCGTTACTGATTCGACTGACGTTGGGCAAGCGGAATCAAAGAAAAAGAGGAAGAAAAGTAAGTTTCAAATTTGTCTTTTCATCGAGTAAACATCAAAATGTTCTATTATTCAATTACAACGTTTCACTGTAATCCTACAAGTAATGACGCGGGACAATTTCGCTCCCAGGTGGAAGTCGAAGAAATGAGGATTAAGTCAGTAATCAAAATTGTTTAATTTCCAATCTGCACAAACGAATTGTACGATGTTGAAGATTTTTTTTCTCCTATTTATCATTGAGATTTTTACGTCAGTTTTAATGTAGTCAACTTCACGATCGAGAAAAGAATTCTGACGAATTCCCAATTTTCATACAAATCAATGATTGTAAACAATATTATCACGTTCCTTTTCAGGAAAAATGGTTCTTGGCTTGGAGATTGGGATCGACATTGCAGTACCAGAATCGCAAGGTGGTCCTGGTATTGACGAGATTCCAGTGCGTCAATCGAGAAGGATAGCGCAATTGAAAATAAAGGAGGAGGCTGACAAGAGGAGAATCGAGGAGGAAACGATGAGTGACCCCAAAGACAATAAAAAGGATCGCGATGGTACGGAGAAGAAAAAGCGAAAAAAGCAAAAGCCTGAGAGCGAGGAGGAACCAATAATCGTGAAGGAAGTGGAGCGCGAGGTTAAATCGCGAAAACGTAAGAAGAAGAAAATGTTATCTACGTTTAACGAGGCCAAACCATGGCAAAGCTCTTCTGGTTCAAGCAGCGACGAAGAGGGTCAGGAAGAGGAGGATGAAGAAGAGATCGAGAGCGAGGGATCGCTCTTGTTCAAAAGTGACCATGAATTTTCTCCCGAAAGTGATCTCGAGAAAGACGAAGAATCAGAACCTTTGAGAAGGGCGAGAACCGCTCAAAAAGCTCAGAGTGACGTTGAAGAAGCGGAGGACGAGTACGCCTGTCAAAAGTGCGGGAAAGCTGATCATCCCGAATGGATTTTACTTTGTGATACTTGTGACAAAGGCTGGCACTGTTCTTGCCTAAGGCCAGCATTGATGCTCATCCCTGAAGGCGATTGGTTCTGTCCACCCTGCCAGCACGTTAGTTCATTATTCTTTTCTCCAAAACGTAATCGTTCACCTATTTCCTTAATTACGATAATGTTTTTTTATCGATTTGCAGAACGTCCTGGTCAACAAATTGCGAGAAAGCTTAAAAACTTTCGACCAGAACTCTAAGAGGCACGAGAACGAAGTTTTACGAAAAAAGAGACTCGCCTTTGTCGGTATCAGCTTGGACAATGTCCTTAAAGGTGAACAGGCTGGCGGCAGCTCAAGAGGGTCTAGCGATCAATCAGATAACGGTGAGTGATTTTTCTATGAACAAAATTCTATGAGAGCAGAAGTATTTCGATATTTCGTGAATTGTTAAAAATCTAATAAAGATGGATTCGTTTCGACGAAGACTTCGACAAGAAATGAATAAACAATAAATTTTTGTACAGAATCGTCATCGTCTTCTTCCGGTTCGAGTTCAAGTAGTTCCAGTAGCGGGGAAAGTGAACCTGTTTATCAATTGCGAGAAAGACGTTGCGCGAACACGTACAAATTCAACGAGTACGACGATATGATAAACGCAGCGATACAGGACGAAGTAGACGCGGTTCAAGGAGCGGGTAACCAAGGTCGTGGCAAGGATATTGCTACGATAGTGAACGCGGAGAAGGAAGAAGCTCAAGCGGAAGCGCTTAAGAGTGGACAGCATGATGAGGATGAGGATGACGAAGGAAAAAAATCGGAAAAGGACAGCGACGAAGATTATAAGATTGACAAGGAAGACATTGACGAAGAGGAGGAAGAGCACACGCGAAAACTGTCCAACAAAAAAATGTTATCGCGAAAAAAGCATCGCAAGCTCAATAGTCTTGACATCAGCAGCGAAGACGATCCTGACAGTGACGAAGATTTCAAAGGCTCGAGCAGCGACGAAGAAGAAGACTTTGACGAGCAGCTGGACTCGTCGGACGATTCGTTCGCAGGGAATAGAAGACGCGGTAGAAAAGGAGAATCTCGACCCGTACGAAGATCGACACGAGCTGCGAGAACTCGTTACGATGCTGACTTTGGTAAACATCTTACGATTTTTTTTTCCTTCAAGCTGGAGACTTTGCAATATTTGCATGACTACAATTTTCTCTGTATTTTTTTTTTTTACTGCAGTCAATGACGACAGTGAAGACAGTGACCGCCCGAAAAGAAAGAAATCGAGATCTATTCGGGACGGATCGGAAAGTGAAGACAGTGATAATTCGTGGCGACAGCGAAAAAAGAAGTGAGTTTCGTGTTCCCTTCATTTCATAACAAATTTTTGTTGCTTCGTCCATATGTATTCTAATAATAATTTAATGTTCTCATCCATTCAAAGGAGTAGAACAATTCCGACGCCACGATTCAGAGTAACATCGAAATCGAAATCCCGAAAGAAAAAGAAGAGGAAACGCATCATAGAATCCGATAATCTTAGTGACAACGAGGACGAGGCTGAGGAAAGAATCGAGGATGAAACACCAGAGGTGCAAGACCAACCGCAAGTAGAAGTGAACGAGGAGGATATGAAAAACGACGAACAAGTTCCCACGGATAAAAATCACGAGGAACAGTTGCAAGGCGGTGAAACAAAATGCGAAACTTCAAATATTGAAGAGGAGAATCCGAAAAAGAAGAAAAAGGTAACGACAATAGAGGAATTTTGTTATTGGACCCGGAAATATTCACTTCATTTTTTTTCTGTGCAGGAATCCACGCCAAAAGCGAAAAAAG
The DNA here is from genome assembly GCA_013761285.1 of Campoletis sonorensis. NCBI lineage: Eukaryota > Metazoa > Arthropoda > Insecta > Hymenoptera > Ichneumonidae > Campoletis > Campoletis sonorensis. Next base: position 1,279,017 of record JACEOJ010000107.1, read on the forward strand.
CTCCTGGTATCAGAAGAAAGGTAAGCTCAGAACTTAGTGCAAAAAAAAAAATATTTTTTTTCGGTAGACTTGAGACATTGTCGAATATTTTGATTTCGCAGATAATTTATGGTGGGCTTGATGACGATGGACCAAGGCAAGAAGAAGAAACACTGGCAAGACGAACACGTGGTCGAAAAATCAATTATCAGGACATCATGGGATCGGACAGTGAAGAGGTATAAATATTTTTTAACATTATGCACCATAGCAAAATGGATATTTCGAAAAACTGTAGTAACTACTTAACAATATCGATGACTCACATCGTTCGATAACTTGACTTTCGAAGGAGCTGAAAAAGGTTTTACGAAGAACGGAGGAGAGCGAGGACGAGTTCGTCGTGAACGAGGGAGAAGAATTTAACGAGGACGTTGAAAAAGATTCGGATTCGGGTAAGAAATTGTCTTTCAAAAGTGAAATATGAATGCCACTAAAAAGAACAAGTAGAACATAAAGTTTATATTCTTTACTTCAAAGGTGACATATACTCGCCCAAGAAGGACGTACCGAAGGGAAAAGCTAAATCACCGAAGAACAAAAAGATGAAAAAGAGTCCGGGCGGTGCGAAAACTCCAACGGACAACGGTACGCCGAAGCAGAGAAAAAAACCAGGCCCGAAACCCGGTAGTAAAAACAAGCCTCGCGATCAACAAGGATTGGCAATTTCACCGATCGCAAAGCCAAATGACACGGACTCGGTGTCACGTGGACTAGACATGGAAGGTATGTTCGATTAATTTGCAGACTAAATAAATAAATATGCCAGGGTCCCAGATTATTTCGTAAAAGTTTAGTCAATTTTGATGAATATTTACAGAGTGAATATAAACTAAATAATTATTATTACTTTTGGATTGAAAGGGCATTGAAATTTGTGTATTCATCAGGCTCGACAATGTCGGCAACGGGTTCGGTGATCGGGGAGGTGCCGGAGGGTTCATTAACGGGACTAACTCCGGACGACATAAACGCCTTGGACGATGAGCAAATAGAGCAAATGATGATGGAAGACGAGGAGTACGGTAGACGGCAGCTCGAGTTGGCGGCGATCGAAATAGCCAAGAACAAGAAGCAGGAAGAGAAAGAGGCGAAAAAATTGGAAAAGGCGCGTTTGAAAGCTCTGGAGATACTGGCAGCGGAGCAGCAGAGAGATCCTAATGCACCGGACGGGACGGACGGGGAGATACCGAAGAAGAAAAAGCGAGGTCGTCGTAGTAAAGCAGAAATTCTTGCAGAGCAGATGCGCCGGGACGGTGTACCGAGTTTATTGTCGAGTAGTATATTACAGCCGGGTGTAATACCGGATGTGCCACCACCGAGCCACCTATCGCCGAGCGTAGTGACGAGTCCAACAATACCAACGATCGTAGCAGCGCCATTGGAAATAGCGAGAAGTCCAGGAGGTCAAATACCACTGATGGCAGGACCGGAGGGTCAACTATTCAGCCCGGATGGATCACCGTTAAAGCCAAAGAGAAGAGGTCGAGGCAAGGGTAAGAAAACACTCGCGTTGGAGGCTGCTCGCGCGGCTGAGGCGGCGGCGAAAGCTTCCGGCGTCGATATCGGCCAACTCGGGATCACCGGAACCGACTCTAATCCAGAAGTTAAAACGGACGATATCCCGAACGTTCTTCCTACTCCAGGTAGCAGTACTTCGGGTTCAGCACCACCGACGCCACCTACAAGCAGCGTTGTTGTGAACCAAGGACTACCGTTGGCCCAATCACCGAACCAACAGCAACAACCACCTCAGCAGCAACCCACGGTCTATCCAACGCTGCCGCCTAGTCAACAGTCTTCCGTTATAACGAGGATGCTGCAGTCGCAGCCGGTATCGAGTACACCGCAATCATTCACCGCTGCGGCAGCGGCAATGGGTCACAAGTATTTTGGTGGTCCAAACGCAGCTGGTCAAATGATGGCGGGCCCTAGACCAACAAGTTATGATATGCCACCACGTGGCAGAATACCATCTCCTTACAGGCAATCGGGTCCCCCCTCGATGCCACACTTTGCGGCTGTACGTTCGGGGACCCCACCGATGAGGATGCGAGTACCAGGCCCACAAATGTATCACACGCCTCATCATCCCATGGATCCATCGCCATCCGGAGGTGGACCAATATCGATTAACAGTCGCGATCGAAGCTCGCCGCTGGGTCCAGTACCGACGATGATACCACCAGCGGCTGGTAGTCCATTGGCAAAAGGTGGACCAACACCTCCTCCACCTCCATACGTAAGAGGTGGACCGGCTCATTCGAGATTCGCCGACAATCCACAATTAGGACCGAGACATCAAATACCACAATTCCCAAGTCCCTCGCCAGCTAACCACAACATGCAGCAACCATCGCCACCACCCAATCGACCACCCGGCAATTTTTCACCCTATCATCCACCACCACCCCCCAATTATCATTATGGGGCTTATCCACCACCACCACCAATGACTACAGCCGATGATGCAGCTGCTTATCAAGGCTCACCCTACTCAGCGGAACATTTTTCAAGCCCCGCTGAGAGCCAACCTCAAATACAGCCACCACCGCCGCCTCCACCTCCTCAACAACAACCTGGTCCACCGCAGCCTCACGCCAACGAACCTGGAGGACCTGGTAACAAGCAGTACGACGAGGAAGGTACCGGTGAATTTGGTGGTCTCGTTTCCTATTTTAGCAGTCAACGAGAGGACGATCTTGACTCGTAGCATGAGTGAATGCTTGGCCAATCGTGAACCACGCGACTCTGTTTATTCACTCCAATATATTACCGCGTTAAATAAGAAAAATAAGGAAACAGAATCGCTCGTAATATCAGTTTTTTTGTGGCTTTTACAAAGAATTTTTTCAACCAACGGGAACGCACGTCTTCGCGCATCCACATAACGTGAAACTTCATTTAATAACCAAGAACAAATATAAATTATTTTGAACGACTGAACAAATTTCACGTTCGTCTTGAGGATGCGCGGCTGTTTTCTTCGAGAGACGGAGAGAGAGAGAGATATTACGAATACTTGAAACATTTGCAAACTGTTGTATCTCGTACTTCGAAACCGCCTTCTCTCCCCGTAAAACAAACATCAACGACAAAGAGCTCGATGAATAGAAAAATCAGCAAATCAAATGATCGCGACAAAAACAAATTAACATAAAAACAGAATAAATGAAAGAAAAGAAACACACCTACACAAAAATTATGGATGCAAAAAGAGAGCCACTGAACTGCGAATCAGAAGATTGGCCAAGTACCTGGTTTCTATAATGCCGTCAACGTCCTAATACTTGAAAAACCTTTCTATATTGTTAGTCCGATAGATGGAAAAAAAAGAGTTAAGACGTTCCTTCTGTTTTTCGATACGAACGATCAATCGACGATTACTACGGGCAATCGCAATAACACGTGCGATCGAGGCTTAACGAAAGTTAACGATGATACAGATCTGACACGAATGAGAAATATTTAAATTACATGAGCGGATCATTGCGAAAAATATTTATAAGAAAAAACACACAAACAAACAAACAAACAAACGTTTTAAACAACAACAAAAAAAACAAACAGAAACAAAAAACAAAGCAAAAATAATGAACATACAAAGAGATATTACTTCCAGAACTCCAAATCAATTTCAAAATGTATTTTAGTCGCAGATTTAATGAAAGTGAATTTTCTTTATCCATTCAAGTTAAAATCGGCCGTAAGAGTAACGAAAGAAGAAAAAAAAACAACAAAAAAGAAAAAAAGATATTAAACATGTTCGGGCGTAACGCCGGTGTCATATGTATATATGTAAATACCGTAATTCCTCTAGATTATATATATATATAAATTTATATATATATATATAATTATATATACATATATATTACATGTATCATATATACACACAGTCACGCAAAATACCATAAATTGAATAGTGCAAAGGGCACAAATGTAATATTTAAATTTAAAAAAAGAAAAAAAAACATGAACGCTCGCGTTATGGCATCTCAATCTTGATTAAAAGAAGAAAAAAGAAAATAACAATTGATAAATAACAAATGGTGTGAAGACTACTACTATAATTATTTATAAACGAGGCAAACAACAAACAAACAAACAAACAAACAAAAGAAAAAAAAGAGAAAAAAATGAAGATTAAGAATTTATAATAGGACGTATATTGTATTTTACAGATTTTACTTGATACCTATTCTATAGTGATCATTAAATATAATTATATAAGTTTGGCGGAAAGAATATGAGACCGACGCACAAGCTTGAAGCAACAAAATTCTCCTACTCCGTATAAGGAGATCGTTTCACGATTCATATTATTCAGCCGCGAATGATCTCCCACATAGTTTTAGCGAGAAATCGAAAATTACGACGAATAATAAGGAAAAGATTCAGGGTGCTGGGGATTTTGTTGCTTCAATTTTAAACGCGGTGGCTCATCGGTACCCCCCCCCCCCCCCCCCATGGGTTTCATATTCTTTGACGGCCTACGAGCCAATAGCGGTGTTTCGCAGAAAATAAAACAACAACAACAACAAAAACAAAAAGAACAACATGTATCTGTTTAGTTATCGCAAGTACGTGCATACCTAATAAAAAAATAGAAATTATTATAAATAAATGAGGAAATAAAAAAAAAAACAAGATATTACATTATCTTAGAACTTAGCAGCTTGGGATAGTTTCCTTCACTCCAACTAAACGTTTACACCATGAAAAATAATGAAAGAAAGAACAACTAGAGAAACGTGAAACAAACAAAACGAGAAATCATAATGTGAATCGAAATGATTTAACTATATATAATAATTTTATTATTTTTACACCTATACGATGTACTATCTCGATTGTATGTCGTTTAAATGTACAATCTCTGTCTTTCTCTTCCTTAGACTCGATGTGTCTTCGGTAAAGTTTGCGCTTTTGGGAAACATTAGAGAATATCATGTTTGGAAAATCGAAATTAAACAACAAAAAATAACAATATTTTGTTCGAATACCGAGGGTAAAATCGTGTTGCAAAAAACAAAAATTATTGTAAAATTTAGGTTGGATTTTTGATGAAATAAGAATATTTGACGATTCACTTGTATCAGGAATGCATTTTGTGAAAAAAAAAAAAAAATCATGTAAGCGATATAATTGTCCCGTGGAACACACAATTTTGGGCGGTACTCGATACTGTTTTCTTTTTTTTTGTGCATAATCGTGTGTATTTTTATTCAATATGAATAAATACTTTGTCAAAAATTGTCGAGGGACCAACAATAATATCGTTTACTCTGTATAAGCTTTACGCAAAAACCATGAATGACTAAAGAAATGAAAAAAAAAACGTGTCAAAACGTTACACAATTAACGTGACGAGAAATTATGTGCTCGTTTATCAATTTTTTTTCGTTAATCCGTAAAGAGATTTTAAAAAAGACAATGACGATGTTGTCCCACGAGCGCAAACTACACCGTAGTTATTTGCTACAACAAATAGGAAAATCGAAAGAAAAATCAATAACTAATTTGGTGCAGTTTGGCTTTCTTTTTATTAAGGGTCTAGACCAAACGCAATTATTATATTACATGTTGTAGCCCATAATTGCAGAAGTTTTGTAATAAAATCATTATATTGAACGATTCTTCAGCGTCTTTTATTCTTTCCCACATACATCGCCCTGTCGATATGTTTTTGTTTCTACCTTTGGTTTTCATGATAATCCATGTGCAATTCCAATTAATATATTAATGATAATTACACGATCATTTTTATATTTACCAACGATTCAATCAAGTTAAAGACAAAAGAGATTGCTGTTAAATTCCGAATTTTTATATTCATGCCTACGACGCTAGCGTCTCGGATGCACGGGGATGTACACTGCGCGCGCAGCAAAAATACCGGTGTTGCTACGCTCGGTACATAAAATCGCCGCCATGACCGTAATGACGAGTTAATTGCGCAGAGTTGCCGTAGTGGCGTTGCGGTACGGGCGCATCGATTGCACCGATTGCACATGGTTTTTCGTCAAAAAGGTTCAATAGTGTAAGAGTGGGGGTAACGCGTTGCTACGGTAATAGAAGTGGGGTTGGGGGGGGGGGGTGATTTTCGAAAGGATTAAAGAGCCCTCTGGTTCTACAGTCTGTCGCGCTTTAAAGGGCCTGTATTAAATGGCGTCTTTGGCTGGTCCCGTCGATAAGAAGAAAAAAAACAAATAAAAAACAATTGCACTAAATTGTTGAAATAAACAGAATACGCGAAAGATGAAATGATGAACGGGCAAGACTAAAAGTTAAGAGGAACATTGTGGAACACGGAGGGACGGCAAGTAACGAGTATTCGTCAATCGGCGACAGTATATGCGGGTAAGAATATATCTTAACCCCCTCGTCAGAATGTTTCAATTGTTGTTCGACGAGAGGCGTCCGTAACAAACAAACAAAAAAAAATAGATAAAAAGAACAGAGCCCAACTGAAGTGCGAGTGAAGAAAAATCGAAAAATCTTAGAAGGAAGGTTAAAGGATCGCATGATAAAAGGCTAAATGGCCCTTTTATTTACAAGTATGTGGGACTCGACAATGTTCCTAAGTACCCTAACCCCAAAATTTTATGTCGCGCTAACGGGTACATCGTCGTTGATATCCGGTTTAATATTGATATTCGAATGGTGGTATTTTCGTAAATACGGCACGTCTTTTATCGAACAAGTGTCGCTAAATCACATATCGCCGTGGATCGGAGGTGGTGACAATGGGGCTGAAGGGAACAATTCGAGTTTAAGTGGTGCCAACACGTCGAGTCAACAAAACGTGCCGGAGTGTAAAGTGTGGCGAAATCCTATAAATCTCTTCCGCGGTGCTGAGTATCAAAGATTTTATTGGGCGACGAACAAAGAGCCGCTGACTTATTACGACATGAATCTCTCGGCGCAGGACCATCAAACGTTTTTCACCTGCGAGGGGGACACGGGCAAAGCAGAGTACGAAATAATGCAGACTGCTTGGCGAGAAAGAAATCCAGTTGTGAGAATAAAAGCCGCGCACACTGCTTTGGAACGTAATCCAGATTGCGCGCCTGCTTATATATTGCTTGCGGAAGAAGAGGCAACAACGATATTAGAGGCGGAGAAGATATTAAAACAAGCGTTGAAAGTGGCAGAAAACAATTACCGCAAATCCCAGAATACGCAGCACCAGGGCACAACAGCGGAAGCGATACATCGAAGGGATACCAACGTGTTGATATACATAAGAAGGAGATTAGCAATGTGCGCCAGAAAGCTTGGTAAATTGAAAGAAGCCGTCAAGATGTTTCGCGATTTGACCAAAGAAGTTCCGCCGATAATGAACGTATTAAACATACACGAGAATCTCATAGAAGCGTTGCTGGAGATGCAAGCATACGCCGACGTTCAAGCCGTTCTGGCAAAGTACGACGACATAAGTTTGCCCAAATCAGCGACGATATGCTACACCGCCGCGCTCCTCAAAGCTCGTTTAGTAGCGGACAAATTCTCACCCGACATAGCGAGCAAGAGAGGATTGACGACAGCGGAGATGTCAGCAGTTGAGGCGATCCACAGAGCAGTAGAATTCAATCCTCACGTGCCCAAATATCTTTTGGAAATGAAGCCTCTGATATTGCCGCCGGAGCATGTTTTGAAACGAGGAGATTCCGAGGCCATCGCTTATGCATTTTTTCATCTGTCTCATTGGAAACAAATGGAGGGTGCCCTTAATCTGCTCCATTGTACTTGGGAGGGTACTTTCAGAATGTTGCCATATCCTTTGGAAAGAGGCCACTTATTTTATCCCTATCCTACGTGCACCGAGTGCGCCGATCGCGAATTATTACCCTCTTTCCACGACGTCAGTGTTTATCCGAAGAAAGAATTGCCATTCTTTATTCTATTTACCGCTGGCTTATGCTCCTTCACCGCTCTATTGGCCCTTTTGACCCATCAGTATCCCGACACTATGGGGGTTGTCGCTCGAGCTATGATAGCCTGGCTATCTCTTCCATTTTATTACGTGCTGGACAAACTCGAAGCTGTCTTACCTTCGAATTTATTGCAACAACTCTCTAGAATATAAGCTTATTCCTATATATATATATATATTTATAAATATGATCTCTCTATAATCAACACCTCATGTGATATTCGTCATAAAAAATAAATAAAAAAAACAACCATGAATCCCTCGCCCATCGCCCCTTCAAACTTTACTTCCCTCTGTTCCGTGTTCCCGAACATTCTCGAAATATTACAATTACGTACTTCCCATACTCTTTCCGATTGACTGACTTTCGTGTATTTATATTAGTACTCATCGTTTAATCGATTATTGACGATTATGATCATACTGTGAGACCCAATTAGCATAATTCAAAAATGCAGATGTACAAATAAAGAAATGGCATAATTATGTTAATATCGTGTTTTTGTTCTTCATTATTACAATTCTTTTCCCTCTATTTTGATTTCCTCTATTTCGATCTAGCAGAATTACAGAGAACTCTGTGATATGACTGCAGACCCGAACGAATTCACTCTGATTAGGAAAATTCTACGAACATTGATTGTCAAACATAATAATGCTTATAGAGTCCTTCTATTAACTCACCTTCCAACGATCACAATTTTCGGCTTGTAATAGAAAAATAAACTCATTGACTTTTTTAAAAAGAATTAGAATTTCGCCTAGGTTAATTAAACATGTTTTTTCTTCTAATTTCTTAATGAATCCATAAATACCATGTTAGTTACGTAATTTAATAAGTTCCTGAAAAAAACAGTTTCATATTCTTTACCCCGTAGAAAATAATTTCACAATGTAGAATTAAGAAATGTTATGAGTATATAATGCTTTCAAAAAAAAGCATGAATTTGTTGTCTATGAGAAAAAAAGTTTTCCGGTCTTTATCGAATAGTTAAATAACATTATTTGCTGTCAATGAATTTGTGAATCGTTCTCAATTATTAAAACGATTCTGGGGTGAGAAATTGAAGCTGAAAATAAAAACTTAGCAACCACCAGTACGACTAATTTCATAAATCAGTCAGTCTCGCAGTGTTTCCAGCGAACCACACGGTCGTTCAGTACCAACACGTAAGCATTTCGTAGAGTTGGTACTGGTGAAAAATCTACTAGGTATGTTGTTGGTAAATCATTGGTGGTGGTACAGTGGTTCGTGGTGGGGCAATTAGACCGTTCTGTGATGAACCGTTTTTTGATAAAATTAATTATAAAATTTAGGCCACGACTTAGCCCTTTCAAGAAATTGCATCGCGTTTTATTTTACGAATCTTTCGAGGGTCAACGTTAATCTTATTCGGAAAACGGTTCAATTAATATATTTCGCGTCAAACAGACTCCCTAGCATGAAAATTGAAATTTTGGGGGCTAACTCTGCGGCGAATTTTAAAGGTGATTGGCACGAGTCATCTGGGTTTCAAATTTTCACAATAGTTGCATGTAACGTTCAAGGCATAATTTCATTAATTCAACAAAGAGAACAACGCATAACTGTTCTGATTTGCTTAACCATCGTTTGATAAATGCGAAATTCCACGAATTCAGATTTTGATCGATATTTTTCGCGGAGAATTATCCGTATTTCTGACGCACGAACCTTTATTTGCTTCCTAATGACATTCGCTACTTATTTACTGAGTCGATTTTTTTTAAACTTGATTTTGCGGCTGATTGCAGAAAAAATATTCCATGAACAAGTAGCTTGCATGAAAAAATTGACAACATTGGTAAGCCTTGCTAATATGAGAGATAAAATTAACATTGAAAATACCTTAAAATTTACTCCAATTTTTTTGTCAATTTTTATGCTGGCTATTTCATGATATTAAAGTAATTGATTGACTCACCGGTCGATGTCTTGTTCCACCTCTCACGGCACCGTCATCCAGTCGTCACCTGCTGCAAAGCCCCTGGAGTTGTCCAAAGTCGAGATCCGTTGCAGGAGACCCTCGATCCATCATATTTCACTTTTTTCTTTCCACTCAATGAAGTTGTATTCCATAATAACGATTGTTTTATATATTTATCAATATTTATCCCGCACAAATTGTTTGATTAATCCCACACTTTAGTCATTTATTTACACTCCTTCGGCTAATTAACACTCGAATTTATCACAATCCGCGCACTATGAACTTTCATTTCGAAAATTTTCACACACTTCACATTAGCGTTTAATCACAAAAGTAATGTTAAATACAGACGAAATATCGAAAAAAATGTATATCTACGGTTTTGATTATTAGCAAAAGTGTTTTAACATTATCGGTTAATTTGATCGAGACCTGGTTGATGATGTAGCTGCATTCCATAATAATGATCGTGAAATACTCATCAAAGTCAATTCTGCACACATGATCGAATTCGTCTCACACATTTGTTGGTGGCTTGATCGGCTAATTCGCACTTGAATTCATCACAATCCGCACCATCAAGAGCCCCGCCGCGTATCTACTCGCGAGATTCGACCGGTATCCGTTACGCTTACGTCGGTTTTTAACGAAGGGAAATGCCTACGCTGACAAACAAACTTGCGCGCGCGGTTGGAAGTATTTTTTAATTGCATAAAAAAACGATTAAAAATGAATTTGTTCGAGCTGAAAATCTTTTCATGGTGAAAAAAGTTATTTTCATAAAAAATTGAATGAATGTTGACCAATACTAAGTGACAGACAGTGCTAACGACAGCTCTAACACATCTTCGTGGAGATCCGAGCGTGGCTCATGATAATGCCAAGCGTACGAGCGACCTCGCCTCTTCCTACATTATAGCATCGGTAAAATTCTTGAATAAGCCAACGTATAACTAAACATAAAGATGTTTAGCATAAGTTGAATTTTAAAAGAACCGTACGGTCAGCCGAACATAGGTGCTAACTTACTTGTAGCACTACGAAGCTAGAGAAACCCCCGTCGCAAAATTCCGTGCTATGTCATGCGTCGCTAAGTATCGTACCGTGGTAGTACCCGTTCGTGAGGGCTTATAAGCTGTGTGCACATCACACTCTCTCACCAAAGTGAGAATGTGTAATCGGTACATACATATCCCAGTATGCATATACACGACTACACACTCTCACGTTGATGAGAACTTGATGTGTGCACACAGCGAATAGAGCTTGCTCCCGCGTTTTTATGAATACCGCCGAAGCACATGACGACGAAATGATGATCGAATCGCTCATGATAACTTGAGTACTCCGTTCCGCAGCCAGGGTACGGCCGAGCGCACGGGCACACGAGCGTCCGCCAGAATCTCGAAGTTATGTTAGAAGGGTCACTAAACCGTCTGTCACATTAGTATCGGCCTATCCATTCGTTCGCGAAATTGAAACAGTATTTGCGATGTACGGACGAATCAATAATTTATTCGATTGTTTGTCAACGTAATTAATGAAAATTATGACTTTATGAAATTATTATTTTATGAAATAAACATTTAATCCATTTTTTCAATTCAATTTTATAAAGTTATTAATTTTTTTATATATATATATTTTTTTTTTATATTCAGAAAAAGCCCTAGGGTTATATAGTTTTTTTTTTCATTGAGGATAAAAAAGAATTCTACTTGTACTATTATATATTTAGTTTCGTAAATTTTGTCAGCATCGACGAATGATGAAGCGTAGCTTACTTGAATTAACCAACCGACGTTCAAAACGTTCGCGCCGTGCGTCGCCGGCCGGCGTCCGACCGGTACTGACTAGCGTTATCACGCTCTCCCGCTCACCCTACTGTCCTGCGCCCGCCCCACCAGTTGCGCTTCCCCACTTTCCCCCTCGCGCGAGCCGACACGGCGAACGTTTCCCCACTATACAGCACGTGCGATCATAACAAGCACTCGGGACTCACGGGAGCGCGTAGAATGTAAACAAACAAAACCGAAGGCATACCACACAAGTTTACTTCGAACTCTCGATTTATATTTTATATACATACCGAAAAGTATTAATCGAAAAATAATTTTTGTTTCATCATTCGGCAAATATATTCCATAGTGAAATTGTAGCATTTTTGTTAAGAATCTTCAAACTTTAGGTAGAATATTTCTTATGGATTTTTTTCAATGGTTTTTTTCATTGCCATATCAATGTTTGCCATATTTATTCGAAAGCGTTTATAAAAATGTTTAAAGCCTCTTGACTACGGTTAGATCGCTGTCGACCGTGCTGAAAAGGACACAGAAAATATTCCATTGGTGTCGGCGGGAATCGAACCCGGACTCACGGGTCGTGAGCCGAGCACGTTACCACTGTGCCACTGCCTTTCTAAGTGAGACGTCAAAATGGATTCTCGGAGTCGGGAACGCGAAGAAATTGGACTGCGAGGAGTTGAAAGGGTTTGGGGAAAATCTCCGACAAGAATCGATGAGTAAGTTAACTGAATAGCCATTTCCTTTGTGGATCAATAAACAAAGTTGATCAAATGTGCATGAGAGTGGATGAAATTGTGACAATCAAGATCCACTGGTAGTGACGCGAACATAACCTCGAAACCTCTTTTCTCCGGGGAAATTCTTGCTTACCGTTTTCACATGCTACAAGAATTTTTTTGCGACATTATAGAAATCAGCTGATACCGAATTCCATAAAATTTAAATCATTTTTCGAGCATTCCTGTAATTTGCTCTTTTCACTAATTTTTGTTTTTCTGACAGCTCGGATGAGGACGACGAAAAAATAACGCATAAACACAAGGACGAAACATTACAAAGCGTGAAAAAGCGGAAGAAGAAGGAAAAGAAAAAGGTAATATAAACAATTAGCCTGAATAGAAAATTCAGATAGGACGTAATTGAATACATTTCATAATTAAATAAAAATGACGTCTTTGTTGACTGAACAATGTTGACATTTGCAGAAGAGTAAAAAATTGAAAAAGGAGAAAAAGGCAAGAAAGGAAAAGAAGAGGAAGAAAAAACGAAAGAGGAAGCATTCGGAGAGCAGTTCTGATGATTCGGATGATTCTGAAGAAGAGAAATTGGAATGGGTTGAAAAATCAGCGGGAGTTGAGCGAAAGAAATCACGGAAGAATTCCAGTTCGGAGGACAGTGCTGACGACGGTATAGTGGGTCCGATACAGAAACAACATGTGACTCTGTCTGCCAAGGACTTTGGAAAAGCTTTGCTACCAGGAGAAGGTGCAGCCATGGCTGCTTATGTGGCGGAAGGAAAGAGAATTCCGAGACGTGGTGAAATTGGCTTAACATCTGATGAAATCGCTTCTTATGAGTCTGTCGGCTATGTCATGAGCGGCAGTCGACACAGACGAATGGAAGCTGTACGTATTCGTAAAGAAAATCAAATTTATTCAGCGGACGAGAAAAGAGCCTTGGCCATGTTCAGCAAAGAGGAAAGACAAAAGAGAGAAAACCTTATTCTTGGACAATTTCGTGAAATGGTCCATCAAAAACTTGCTGCAGAACAAAATAAATAACCGTTTCCCAAGAGACTCTTTTATTCTCATAACTTTGCATTGTTATTGTTCGCCACTGGAAAATCTTATCCACATTATCTATGAAGGAGGAGCATTGACAATGTTCAGCAAAAAGGAAAGACAAGAAATAACGTTTCAAATATCGACAGAGAAGGCAATTCAAGATAATTCCACAAAAAATTTGCTGCAGGACACAATAAATAACCACTTTTCCATCGATGATTTTCTTTACATCCCTTTGTACCATAATGAATGTAGATTTAAAGAACAATGAGGATTTATTTAATTTTTCTATAGAATAATTATGTCCGAGAGTTGTTAACTGTATATATTGATAATAACGAGAATTAAATGCAACTCTAAAGTACAAAATATTTATTGCTCGTGTCATTTTGCAAACATCCTATGCAGATTATTCGCACTTTCATTGTTTTTATTACAGCTCGGTCTCTGCTCCTAAGCGACATGAACATGGCGCAATTTTTCATCAATCTTTCGATCTCTGCTCATATCTTTTGTCTGCTCTCCCAGTCAAGCCATCCACCATTGTAATTGTAAACACTGAAAAATACGAATTGCAAAATTGAAAAAGATAGGTCTTCATAATAAAAATATTCATTTGACAGAATGCAGAGACAAATTTAGAAAACAAGAAAAAGGTCTTACTTTTCATAGCCTAATTTCTGCATTTCTTCTTGGACTTTTCCACTTCGCATTCCTGATCTGCAGCTAAGTATGATTTTTGTATCTTTAGTAGGTTTGGATTTGTCGAATTTGCTTTTGAAAGCATCATCGGAGAGGCTTGTCAGAACATTAGTGACATTGGCCACTGTGGAAAAAGAAAAAAACCATTATTTGTCTGATGTTTAAAAAAGATATGAACGTTTCTTAATTTACGAATATTTGAAAAACAAAAGAAATTGCTCACTGGGAATATGAATGCTACCAGGCAATTTCCCAGTCTCGTTAATTTCACTGTCCTCTCTGACGTCTATAATAAGATCGCCTTTTTTCTGTGCTTCAATAAGTTCATTGTAATCGGTGGTTAAAATCTTACGATCACCAGCACCGTCCATTATTTTAGAATCTACGGATGGACCGGTTGTTGAAAATCGTTGGTAAGATTGTTCTGCGGAAATGAATACGACAGTGTATAAAATCAGACAAATAATGCGTTCTATCATTGCTAGGTTAAACGTACTGTTACAATGAGGTTACAATAATTATTGGAAAGAGTGGGGCTGTCATGTGATACGAAATACAAGCGCGTCGTAAGGAATACGCAACTCGAGTAATTCTTTTTCATAATTGCCGATTCGATTTTATTTCAACAATTCAGTGTAACAGTTTGACACATGAAGCACAATGGAATTCGTACTCACTTGTTTCTGTTTTTGGCCTTGCACTTTCCAAAAAATTGTGACAGCTAAGAATACTTTTTGTTTTCGGAATTACCGAACAACGAGATGATAATGACGAGGAGCGGAAATTGGTACGTGTAAACTGCAAAACACTTCGCCTTAACATACTGACAACGTTATAATTGTGGTAATTGTACGTCTTTATCAATTAATCGTTATTACGAATTCGGTTAATTTGCATTGACTGCACAACACCGTGTTCTTATGTAACAAACTTTACCGACGATTTGAACGAGTGTTATTTTCGAGAGAACAGCTGATCAACCGACAATTAAAAATGGCAAGTACATGTCTTCGGGTTATTTTGATTTGCTTTCCACTAAGTAATACGTTACGAAGGTCCAATCCGTCAGCTGGTGTGATCTTATTGTTTTGTGTATAATTCAGACAGTCCAAATTTATTTTCATGTCATTCGTATATACAAAAACTCATATTAACCCGCCATTTCCATTGAGAACGAGCCTTCCTCGTTTCATGAAATACATGATTTTAGGAAGTTATCATTTTAGTTTAATGACAACAGCCCTAAACTTAACGATTGAAAAATGTTGTCGAAGTACCATTCAGGATTTATTCATTTATGTATTTTCAGAGAATTAATTCATTTATTACTTACAAACAGTTCATGAGAGAGCCGCCAGGTGAAACATTAGTGGGTCAATCAACTGCGATCAGCTGGGAGTCGCGTCACTTGTGAAATATGTCAAAATTACGTTCGTCGATCCAACCGAATTGAAACAATTAACGATTGCAGGTTCATTTGATATTGAGGGATTTATAAAATTCACACAACACCATCAAACTTGAATCTACCGTGACGGTGTTGATATTTTTGTCCGGAACTTAGTAACCGTAAGTACGCAACTTTGCAAAGTGTCGTCTTAACCTCAATTTTGTCCACAGCAAAAAATTGAAGGACAATTGTATTTTGTAGAAGCTTCGGCATCAAAATGCCATCGATTAATTTGTTAGAGGAGCGTGTGGCTGAGCTTGAGAATCGTGTTTACGGTTTGAACAAAAATATCTCGATCGACGATCCCCTGCCAGAAAATAGCATCATTGACAATCTCTTGCACGCGAACACTCTCGTTTCGTCAGCTCTTTCTGGTCGCGAAAATACAAGCGCTCTTGTTAAGAGATTGCCAGAACTGAGTGATATGCTTGATCCAAGTTACGACAGTGCTGATATGCAGAATGATGCAAAGTTGGAATTACTATTGGCCATGGAACCAGAAATAAAAGAGTACGCCAAATCTATTGAGCATCTCGAGGAATTGAGTCCAGCTCTGACACTAGATCACATGAGAGACGTTCCAGAATTGACACCAAAATTAAACAAAATAACTTTGAGCTACATCGAATCTCACAAAGAGTCAGAAAAATTGGCTCGAGACGTTTGGGCTCTTTTCACCGAATACAACAATATTATTGAAAGCATTGCAAAGACTCTCATCAGCTTAAATTCTGTCGTCACTGCAGCAGAAGCCGCTGCTACACCCAAAAAACAACTCGATTGAAAAATATTTCGTCGTGCAAGATCCTCTTAACGCTTTCTTTTCATTTTTTAATTTTTCTTAAGAATTTTTTTTAACATTGCATACAAATGTCAATTCACTTATGTGCGAATTCAATTGATTTAAAAAACTATGTACATATTTGATGGGAAAAAAAATGTATTATTTATGTTATCGTTAAGCAATTAAAAACGCAAATTCACACATGACATGGAGAGTTATTTCAAACAACCTGAAATCACGCATTGTTTTCCAAACCCTGAGAATAAATGAATAAATGATTGAAAAACGACAAAGGCTTGCGACGATAATCAGCTGATCAAAATCCGAGTTTTTTAAATTCACAAACTTCGTCCAATGTTCGTCTGTTTTCGAGAAACGAAAGAAAAAAATCTGTAGCAAAGTTTCTAAATTATCGTAAAAAGTCTAGAATTTTTAACTGCTGAGAAAAGCATGTGAGTTTTGATAAAAAATACTCGAAAGCCAGAACAGTGAATCCCCTTGGAATTCCTTGATTTTCCCAAACGCGATTTGTTGATAAAAACCATTGGACTGGAATGTTATTTCGTTGTAAATGTTTAAAAAAAATTACAATCGATTTATTCAAGAATTATTTTCTAGACAAGTAAAATTGGCTCACAGGGAAATAGTTGATTATCTGCAACAAAAAATCGTAACTTAACTCGATAGGCCAAAGACGAAAAATCAATTAGGACGTGAAAAAAAAAACCATTTTACTGTTTATATATTTATACATACTATATTTTTATTAGCAATCAATATTCTCTTTCCGTAGACCCATCAGTTTATTATCTTTCACAGACGATACGTAGTAGTTTGATATCATAATAATTTGTATTTATTTATTTATTCATTTCATATGCTTGTCTTATGGTATAAAAATACTTGAGTTCATTCATCCACGACTTGGGCATACATCATAAATTTTCGTAATAATAGAATGCTATAACAATATTACTTTCATCGATATAACTACATATTATATACATTTACATTTTATTTAGAAGTAGGGGGTCTCAATGATTTCGTGTGTTCTGCAAAAATCCACGATTTAGGATTTTTGTGACAAGGCACACGGTCGAGTGTATGAAAATATTCGTACGAAGGTAGGGACTTCTTGTTCCTGCAAAAATAGCGTTATCAAATATTTTCATATGTTCAATAAAAATATATAATAATTTCTTGGACAAGCCAAATACTTAGAGTATATTAAATTTTCAACTGTCAACAATATTTTTAGAAAAATCATGAGCTACAAGAGGTCCTCTACGCTAAGCGAACAAAAAATCTTTCACAGTCCGTATTAAACATTCAGCTTTATACAGTATTTACAAAAATCCTCGAGTTGGCTTCGTACAAAGATTTTGTTGCTTCTCTCTCACGATCGAACGTCGAGTTGGACGGCATCGAAATTCTCCTTTCTAAGTATGCGATTTTATCATAATATTACTTTTTTTTTTCGCAGGTCGCGCTCGAGAACATATTTTTTGATCGTATCGTATTTCGTTCAAGAAGCTTTCAAAGCTCAAATGCTAGCGATCGAGGAAGACGTCTTTATTTTTTATGTTCCCAACACTATCCTGCATTTATTTTGATTGCGTATAAATCACAGATCGATCAGCTTCGATCGAGAGGTCGAAGAGAAGGTCAACTCTAGGATTGCTTCTTCTTTTTTGTTGTTTACATCTCTTCTTGCTTTTTTTTTTTGATCACTTTCCTTCGCATAAATGTGATCGAGACATGTTTTTTTGTTAAGTCTGAATCTGCAGAGCAGGCACGGAACTTCGCAGCCAGGATAGCGCTGGAGTCAAACTTGAATATATCGCTGGATGGACTCTCGAACATCTGCTGTGATGACTGAGCAAACCCTGAATCTCCCATCTACCGTTTTCAGTTGCACACATCAACGGTGCTCCTTCATCATTCTGGTTCGTAAAAATTCAACATTATTAATATAAAAAATATGCAGACGAAAGTCATTTTAACACATTAAACGATAATTATGAATATTTTTATCTGACAGGATTGAAAAAAATGTCATGGACCTGCTGAATGTTTTAAAAGTGCATTAAATATTATTTTTTTCATTGCTTATTCATAATATTTCAATGAAATAATATTTTTATTCGAAAATTCATTAATTTTATGATTGAAAAAGTGAGATTCTTGGGATGGCGATTCTTTTTGGTTATCAATGTCTTAAATGTGTGTGTTTTTTTTTTCTAGAAATAAGGAAAATACTTACGTAGCAAGATCCTTTATCGGCGTCAGTGTATCCAGCGCAAATATTGTCTTTTGTGATGAAACCAGCGTAGTGGCTTGTAGCATTGCACTCTTCGGAATCATAAGTTGGCACAGGCAAGAATTTAAGATATTGCTTCAAATTTACTTCACCATTCGATGCGAAACCCCAACCCGCTGTGACGCACAAGGCACGAGGCTGAAATACATAAAAATTGTTAGTTTTTATTTGATATGGGGATTAAAGAGAAAACCCATCATTTCGGAAATTCTTTTCAAGTGAAAATAATAATAAATAATGTAGAAGCGTCGATTTACCAGAAAATGTTGTCTCGGGAGACAAACAGCACTGACATTCCTCGAAAACACCAGAGGCTCAGCAAGTTCGATCAAAGCTATGTCGTTGCTGTATAGGAACTGATTGTACTTGACTTGTGGATACGGAATGATGGTTTTCACAGTCGTTGATTTTTGCAAATCTCTACCGGTGAATAATTCCCAATTGTTGCTTTGTCTGAGTCTGTAAAATTTAAATCTTCGTTAGTTGAGAAATTTCCAACTATTCATTATTTCATCTGATCGTTGGGACACGAAGAGAAACCATTTGGAAAAATTATTTTTGTCCTGTTCAAGAAAATGTTCATTTCGCGATTTCGCACGATAAACATCAGTCAAAATTTGTCTCAATCTGTCAAAGTTAAACTACCAGAGAACTTTGGGAAGAAATAAATAATTGTGAATGATTGGCTTGCCATCTGGTTACGAAGAATAGACTTTTGATATTTGCACCATGATTTTTAATCCTCTACTGTCCTTTATTTATTTATGTATTTTTTTAATAGAGAAAAAATAAATTAAAAATTGTATTTTTACCTATGAATGCAGGAATAGCTGGCCAGAGCATGCATTGGTCCAAGAACGCTGGCAGTGCAAGCAACACCGTGTTTGACTTCGCGAAGAAGAGCAACGCTTGACCATTGACCTTCACCCGCAGCGGTACCACCGACGAGACGAGCTGTGGGTCCTTCGGTCTCGTGTGCGCCACATGTGAATTCACGACACGAGACTTCAACGACTTTTCCAGATTCGCAAGTATCCACCGTTTCCAATTTTGAAACAAACGTCAATTCCGCATCTGCGTTTCCTTTTAATCTCAACATTTTCTCGCCTCCTTCGTTAACCACTGTTTGAGTACTTTCTGCCCCCGAGAATCCGAGACTCTGACAGTACAAATCACTGAGCTCGTTGTTCCAATTGTCACTGCAGACCAGGCGGCGTTCGTTGTTCAATTGTCTGTTGATAAAATCAGTAGGTGTGATTATTAATATTCAAGGAATTAATGGAGCCTAAATTAATCGATTATTGAAGACCAACTATTCACGAATCACTCAAACACAAATTTATCAAATTCATTTTGAAAAAACAACCGAATTTGTTATTTGAACACGAAATTTTTCGTGTTGCAAGTGTAATAAATCAACAAATTCCTGATTTTAATAGTTTAAAGGATTTCAAATTAATTATAGCGTTGCAGAATAATTACTTTATTTTCAATAAGGTCGTTGGCGCTGCCAAGTTTTCGTGGCCACCGTCTTCCAGCAAAGTTTCATTCTTAACGATGGTCAAATTAGCGACAAGACAGTTCCATTCGTCAGAACGATCAGGGCAGTGTTCAATTCCATCGCAAACCTGTTCAATGGGTATGCAGCCACCAGTTCGACATTTAAATTGTTCTAAAGAGCAGTCGCAAAGTTTCTCGTCCTCGCCACTTGCACATTCGGACACTCCGTTGCAACGCCACGTTTGTGGAATGCACCATTTTTCGGTTTGGCACAGATACTCGTCGTTACCACAACTTTCTGAGCACGAATATTCGTCGCGGTGATCTTCGCAGTCGGGACGTCCATCGCAACGCCAAAGATCCGGAATGCAACGTCCTTGAAAAAAGATTTAAAAAGTCGTAGAGTTTAAAAATCAACTCACAAACGTAAGACTTTTTCGTTCGTTCCACCGCGTCTAGGTCAACATTGAAAATAAACTCTATTTTTATCAAGAACTCTAATTAATGAGTCATTCCCATAAAATAAATATTATTCAACAAAAATCGCTTGGATCGTCGTCCCAATGACGTCTACTTCACAGAAGCTTAAAAAATGCCCAAAAAAACAAAACCGTTCGCACGAAACGATTATGTTGAGATCCTTACCATTGGGACATCGAAATTCGTCGAAGTTGCAAGACCATTTGTCGCATTCGCTCTCGTCGCTTCCGTCGCCGCAATCCTTAATTCCATTGCAAACGAGATGTCTCGCGAGGCACTGTCCACTCTTGCATTGGAAGTTATTTAAGCAATGTTCCTCTTCACAATTATCTTCGTCCGAGCCATCCGAACAATCCCTTTCGGAATCACACTTTGCGGAACCACTGACGCAGTATGCACCGTCTCGAGATGTTCCATTAACGCATTGGAATTGACCGGTGGTACATTTCGAATATACTACATTAGGAAGGGGAGGTGCAAACCGAGGTTCGTTCATGGCTTCACTAGTTTTCGGACTCGTTTGAGTTTCTGGGATAGTCTTCGTGGCAGCATCTTCCGCGGGTGCAAGTTCTTTCGGCTCATCAGGCATTTCTGCCATTTCAGATGGCATAGCCATCGAATTCACTGAATGTTCTTCTTTCGCTGGAATTAAAGATGGTTCACTGGTACTGCCATGTTCTTCGGACTTGGACGTTGTGCTCATCCCATAAATTATGGGATGCATTCGAGGATCCTGGAAGTCTTCTTCAATTTCCTCGTAGACTGGAATAACGATCGGATGTTGATGCACCTGGGGAACTAACGGTTTGGACGATGTATTGTTCTCCGTGACCGCAGTAGTGTTTGCCGTAGGAATGGATGTCTGGATTGTCTTGGAAGATTCTGAATCTTTCGAATTTTCTGGTTGATCAGACACGGACGTGACCTCAACGATTTTAATCTTTGGCACAGTTGAGTTGTTTTCTTCCAGGGTATTCGGTGCAGGACTTGTTGAGCTCGAAGAATCTGATGGAGAAGTCATTTTCTCTTCTAATGATCTTCCGTCTTCGGAGACGGCTTGGACCGAAGCTGGAACTTCATCACTGTCGTGATTAAACTCTTCATTCTCTTCCAGCGATATAACTCTCAAGGCAGATTCTTCTTCTGGCTCGGGGACATTGGTCGTCGCAGGTTGTTCGGTCGTAGTGAAAAATTGCTTGTAATCGAATTCAATAGGTTCGGGATCGTCGAGAACTATTTCTGACACCGGTTTTATGTCTTCGGGAGTTTTGGTGACGGCGTCCGAATTTATGGGGCTGTCGAACCTCTCAGAAGCGTTTTTTCCGGAGTCTTGCATCATTGTAGGATCCATAGGCATACTTTCGTTGTCTGAAAGGGTTTTGGTTTCAGGATAAAGCGTATCGGACTCGATTGCTGACATATTTTCCGTCGTAGTTGAAAGGTTCGGCGATGATACTTCATTTTCGGACTTGGTGGCATCACCGGAAGTCGACAAACTCGATACAGTTGTAGCTGACAAGTCGCCTTCTGTGGTCTGTAACTCTTCGGGTAGAATCGGAACTTGAGCTGTTGTTTTAGTTTCGTGCGATGAGATCTGAGTCGTCATTGCCATCGAAGGTTCCGTGGAAGATTCTCTGTCCGTTGTTGAGTCTTGATCGCTCATGTCACTACTCATGGTAACCGCAGCTTCGGTCTTCATGCTCACTTCTGTCGTTGAAACTTCCTGTAGGATTTCCATCGGAAGAATTGGATTTTCCGTGGTCAATGTATTATTCTCTTCCATTTTCCTTTCAACATTAACTTCGAATTTAGCCATTTCCG
The DNA here is from genome assembly GCA_013761285.1 of Campoletis sonorensis. Lineage (NCBI taxonomy): Eukaryota > Metazoa > Arthropoda > Insecta > Hymenoptera > Ichneumonidae > Campoletis > Campoletis sonorensis. Next base: position 1,301,590 of record JACEOJ010000107.1, read on the forward strand.
TGGGAGTATTTTTGTCCGAGGAATCTTGATTTGTTGCGTCATTCGAATCGTTCGGTGAAGTTGTAATTTCAGGAATTAAGGTCGTGCTGTCCATCGACTTCGAACTAGTGGTTTCAACGGTCGTGGAGTCGGTCGTGATCGATTCTTTAATGCCTTTGGGTGCGCTCAGTTCAAATAATGCTTCATTGTTAGCTTCCGCGTCAGGCGACACTTCGTTATCGATGCGAGAATTCTTGAAGACTTTCTCGTCCCCTATGTCGTTGTACTGGTCCTCGACGACGTTGTCATCTGGTTTGTGCGTCTGAAATTGCACACCGTCGATGCTCAATAGATCAGGAATGATGGTCGTCATAGGAGGAGATTGAGTGGTGAGACTTTCCATGTGGTTTTCATTTGTTGTCATTTCTACAGTTTCTGGCATTGCAGTTTGTGCCTCGGTGGTTGTATCTTCAAGTGATAAGACTCCTGGAATGATCTCTTTCTCGGGGACAATGAGATCCGATCCGGTTAGGTTGGAGCTCTGCATTTCATTTGCAGCTTCAGTAGTTTTTTCGATCGGCCCATTTTCCGATAGTTTGAGATCGTCATTCGTTGCGTTGTGTCCGTTCAAACTGTTGTCATTCCCGTATAAATGACGTTCGTTCTCAATACCCACAGCATCAATTATCTTTGTTTCACCAGCTGCGTCGTCAACGTTCTTGTTCTGCGAGCTGTTGACAGGTTCGTCTGAAAGGAAACTCGGTAGGGTAGTCATTTTGTCTTCCATTGTTTCATCCTCTTGCTCATGTGATGTTTGCGTTTCTATCCCTTCGGGAGTATGAACTTCGTTTGAGAAACCTGAAGTTTCAATCCCTTCAGTTCCACTGCTCGTTGACGCTGGTGTGCTAGAATTCATTGTCTCTTCTTGATTATGATGGTGAAGATTGTGGATAACAGCGTCCTCGACATGGGGGTCAAAAGGATTTGGAAAATCTTGCTCGTCCTTGTCCAACCTTGGAGGACTCTTAGTCACTTCTTTTTCTCTCATGACGTCTGGCAAGAAAGGAGACATGTCTTCAGGATGTTTCTCCTCGGTAGGTTCTACTTTTTCAACGGATCTGTCAACGTTTTGTCCTGTCATCAAGCTCGTCGTAGATGGACCACTTGTTGTCTGTTCGAAAGATTCGGAATCTCGCGAAGCTACAATTTCAGCGCTTGGAAGAGTAGAATTTTCAATGGAAATGTAGTGAATCTTTGAATCGTCGCCATGCTGTGAATCGGGATTTGTCTCAGGGTTGATTGCATGGGCGTCATGGTGCTCTCCATCTTGATGAATCATTACTGGTATCAGCATTATATGTTCATCGTTGGATTCCGTCGAGTTGACGGTGGGCTCAATTATTTCCTCGACTGAATTCGTTTCGTTGAAATGTTGTGTTTCCGCGTGGGCAGGTGCGGCATCGGGATGCAGCGAACTGTTTTCATTGATCGTCAAAGACATCGTTGAAGTTTCCATCATTGGAGCTTCCGAGCTTTCACTATTTGCTGGCTGTTCTGGTTCCTCTTTTACCATCGTTGTCATAGTAACGGAATCCACCTCTGGCTCAGTTTCGAGAGAGTCTGGATTCGATTTCGATCGGGAATCCAATTCAGGACTAGACAACATTTTTTCCGTCGAAATCTCTTCCATTGATGGTTCTCGTTCCGTGGAAGAGGAATCATTGGAAGAGAATAGTGGTTCCATAGCTTCTGAACTGTTTTTGATGCCATCTTCATTGATTGGGAGTGATGAAGATTTAGTTGCACTCTCCATAGATGTATCCATCATCGTTGTCGAGATGGATTCTTCAGAATCATCAGTGGATGATTGCAATTTCGGTTCGATAGAAATGATGTCTTCGGGTGATGGTTCTGCAGCCGGCTCCTCGGACGTTGGTTCAGCAGTAGGTTCGGGTTCTGCACTTGTGTCATCCATACTTTTGGTAGACGTACCATGTTCAACTTCTCCAACGGAATGATAACCCAGTTCATCATGGTCCTGGTCCATTTCCGTGGAAATGGGAATCACACCAATATCGGCCTCCGGCTTCGGTTCTGCTGATGGCTCGATTTTTGATTGAGCCCCAAGTTCTGTTTCAGGTTTCGGTTCAGCAACGGGCGTGTCAGTGTGTTCAGAGTCAGCAGCAGAGTCCGGACTTGTGTCAGACGTCGCGTTAATTATCATTTCAGGTTCAATGGGATTGTCATTGGTTAACATTTTAGAATCGTTTTTAGACTTGAACATGGTATCAGCTCCAGAAACTACCGATGGTTCGGGCTCTGATTTTGGCTCCGCTGCAGGTTCTGGTTCTGATGAGGGTTCAGCCGACGGTTCGGGTTTCGATTTCGGCTCAGCAGAAGGTTCCGGTTCTGACTTCGGCTCGGCAGAAGGTTCTGGTTCCGATTTCGGCTCTGCAGAAGCTTCTGACTTTGATTCCGGTTCTGTAGAAGTTTCATTCTGTGTTGTAGGTTCAGGCTGTGACTTTGGTTCAGCAGAAGTATTAGGTTCACCAGAAGTAACCGGCTCTGATTTCGATTCTGTTGATGCGTCGGGTTCTGCTGAAGGTTCAGGTACTGACGTGGGTTCTGGTTCCGATGTCGGCTCTGCCGCAGGTTCAGGCTCTGATTTAGGTTCAGCTGAAGACTCGGATTCGGTGGACGGTTCTGGTTGCGACGTCGGTTCTGCCAATACTCCAGGTTCTACTGAAGGTTCTGGTTCTGATTTTGGTTCCGTTGAAGGTTCAGGCTCTGCCTCTGGTTGTGCTGAAGGTTCTGGTTCAGATTTGTGCTCGGGTGAAGATTCTGGTTCTGGTTTTGGCTCAGCTGAAGGTTCGGTCTCAGATTTCGGTTCGGCTGAAGGTTCTGGCTCTGATTTTGGTTCTGCCGAAGATTCTGGCTCGGATTTTGGTTCTGCAGAAGGCTCCGGCTCCGATTTCGGTTCCGCCGAAGGTTCAGTTGTGGGCTCAGCGATAGATTCCGTCATCGCTTCCGAATGCTCGTGCATCCAGTCTTCCGGTCGTCGAGGATCGAATACTCCTTCCGGTGCTCTACTTCTGCCTTGAACTACGTCTTGCACAGATTCTGTGCTTGGTTCTGGTGAGCTCTTGTCCATCTCAACGTTGCTCAGGTCGCTTTCATCGATACAATTTTCTCCACTGTCATCGAGAATTCTTCCAGGCAGACACGCGCAAGCAAATACACTTTTGGTATACTCGAAGCGGCAGGTTTCAGGGCATTCAAGATTGTTGTATTGACAGTCGTTGAACAGTCGTGTTACATTAAGTTTTCCAAGATGATACTTTCCAATCATGTTGCCATTATTGCGTAGCATTTTTTCCATGTTTTCTTGGACCGATTCGGGGGTAGGGGTTGGTGGATAACTTATTCTGAACATCACTTGTCCATTGTCATTTATATAGTAAATCTTCACAATTGCCGTAGCTGACGATTCATGAAGCATTTCACGCAAATGTTTTTCAATTTCGGTTGATACATCTTTGAGAAACCGCGATTTTGGATAACCGAGATCATCGTTCCAGTCGAGATTATCAAGAACTAAAGATCCATCAAGAGCTTCCGGTACTGTTTCGAAAACCGTTTCATCGGTCGTTTGCCACGGTGGAAAAGTGGATGTTTCTGGTGGTGGGCTGCTCGGTGGATTTTTAACGTATTCCTGACTTCCTGCCGCGCGTATTTCGTCGAAAGCCTGTGAGCTCATTTGTCCTCCGGTATCCAAAGGTTGCGTTGCTTCTTGCGTTAGAATAACACCGGCTGAAAGGAAAACCATTGGTATGAATGATCATGCGCTCACACTGGCAATATTTGTAGAATTAAAGAAAAATAATGAATAAAACAACTTACTGCCGGCAAGTATGGCGATGATGAGCGCTATCCCGAGTACCAAAAGCCCACATCCCCAACATGCTACTCTCCTCCAGTAAGAGCTTCTCGATCGCTTGTCTTTAGTGACGTAAAGTTTCTCGCCCCTGAAACATAAAAAAACGAAATAAGTGACCTAAACACTGGAAAAATGTAATTTTCATTATTCTTCATCAATTTCTTGATTCTCATTCTATTCTTTTGTGTCATATCAATATTTTACATCAAACCCCAAGCGATTTTTACAGCTGTGAAAATGGTAAAGTAAAATAAATCCTATATAAATAAAAAAACATGTATCTAAACGTAATTTCTTTGGAGTCAGTGACTAGCCACGGGGTTATAGAAGCTTTCCATGGTTACTAAAGTTACACCTCTCGAGTTCTGTACAGGGTCTGTCCCGGGTGTTCGAACTGTGTAAGGTTTTCATCTCGTCGGGTGTTCGAGGCAGAGATGAGGTAAAATGAGCAAAAAAAATGTTTATGTGCATTGTATGAGTCCATCCACCAGGATATATTCCGTGAGCAGGAGAAAGCGCTGGGTTAGTGCGGACGGGCACCCACGTCCTCACTCTCTCACACTTGGTATCGAACGTAAACAGTCCCTCAAAGCGAGCATCAACCCAACAGGATCGTAGGGGTGGTGGTACGTGACGAGAGGATCTCGTGCCCTCGGATTGGCGAGATGCTTGTTATACCTTAGGGCATTGAGCCAATGGGAATAGTCGACCAGTCCTGCTGCCGGATCTCGTAAGCTCAATCCCTCGCGTCCGACTCCAGGGCCAAGATCAAAACGGACTCCAGCTACGGTTGTTTCGACCTCTGCGTTTGGGCTGCTGCTAATTTTTTTATATAGTTTTTTAACATACATTCGTGACAATTGTGTGTGTTTATTCCATTTTATCATATTCGTGGAAAGATTAATTAAGGTATTTTTTTCTGTCTAATTTGTCAACATCCGATGTCCGACCAGACGTTTCTCTGAAGTACTTTGACTTCGTTCCTTTTACTACGATCTTGTAATCTTTGAATGAAAGCTGAACAAGACTGCGGTTTTGGGTGTCGATGTAATGTTGCGAAACGAAGCCTTCATTTTCATTCATCGTAAGACGCAATAGTGAACAAATACATGACAGAAGAATTGATACATTGAAACGAAAGAATCTCGCAACATCATCCTCGCCTCTTCGACACGAATTCCCGAGATCGTCGATGCTTTGTCTTAACGTCAAACATTTCCGGCTCGCGCATCACCCACTCTCCATAAAACCTCGACATACCCAATCTCCTTTCATCGTATCCGTTCTAGTGGAAAATCATTCACATTTGACTCTCATTCTCCCAAATGGGAACAGAAAGGTTGCAGCTCTACGATCGGTTCAGACCGAGATCCGATACCATCTGATTGCATTCGATTGACGATTTTTTAACATTCCAAGACTGTGATCAACCCGAAGGAAACAGAGGGAGGCCGGCTCGAGGCGATGTAGGCCACCCGGTTCAGACTTTCAAAAGCAATATTTTTCTCAGTGGCTCGGGATCGAGAGTGGGATTAAGAACTGCTTACATGGCTTACGAGCAATCATAGCTAAAATCGACTAACTCCAGGTTTTCAAAATATTTATTTCCAAGGGTCTGGCTTGTGGTTTGGAAAAAGGACTAAACTGAGGAACTATTTTCGAAACTGTGAACAAATGACAATCCATATCCACACAAAGCCACGTGAGGATGATCTAAACGGTCCGGGGTCGTCAAAATCATTCAATAATTTATGTTCGAACATCGTGTTCATCTTTTGATGGATCCTCGTTCACTCTTCCTGCCCCCTTTCCCTCAAAAGCAGGGATGCTGAACCCTCAACGTCAAAATATAATGAAATCTCTAAACAGCTGATCGATATATGAAAACGAAACGTAGAATTGGGTCCAGTCAAGATGAAAACACACGAAAGACAACGTGGTGGGAATAATTATAAGAACTCGAGACGCATATTTGATGGATGCATTAGGCTACAGAATAATCGATGATTTCGTGAACCTGCGTAAATATGCTGAATTGCTTACCTTATGTACTTCCGGTGTTCGTTGACAGGAACAAAATACTCCTCGTAAGGATCGGTCGGGACTTCGCATGCCTCTTGTCCTTTCGTCTGTAGATTGTTGCCGGTGTAGGGCCTCATCGAGACGAGCTCGAGATTCACGGCCTCAATTTGCTCTTTTTTCCCGTCTGTGGGTCAACAGGACAGATTTCGTGAATTTTATACACCTGTACTTTTGAAAATATATCTATATATACATATACATTCAACTCGATCAAGGTCATCACGTCCGGGGAGGTCTGTACGATCCCGCAAGCTATGTACCAGGCAAAGCAGGTTCAGGTATTCGGGAGAAACTTGAGAGAGTCGCTTCCTGTGTGACCCTTATCGAACATGATAGTGTGAACACAGAGATATCAAATACTGAGCTGAACAGTTCTGAATTATTTGTACTTTTCTTTACTCGTGTGAGTATTATGATTTTTTTCCATATTTTTATAAACTTTTCTGGTGTCATTTTCAACCAGTTTTCATGTGTTTTCACTTTTTGTAAAATTTGAACCATGAAAAAAAAAGTTTGGAATGATACGAAATCGAATTACTCATCTGACATTAAGAAAGAGGCCGAATTCTATTTTTCTGGTTTATTGATTTTATTTTATCTCTGATTCGTGGATAAATATGGAAAATGTGACCTTTGACTGTAGGAAAGGGCAGGGCTGGTATTGTAATTATGAAAATGAGTTTTTATCGGTTTATTTTCATCTGACCATTGACATTCCGCTGACGCTCCATTTGAAAGGGATTAAGAGGTTGGTATGTGTTATAATAAAAAGTGAAAGGTGCACCACGTGTCACACACATGTTTGATTAATGAGCCAAACTTTTGAATCTACTTGAACGACAGACCGTTGATATTTAGATCAAAAGCAAAGCGTTGGATTTCCCTCCATGGGACCATTTTTTCTCAAAGGTTTGCGGACAACTCAAAAAATTGAATTTGTGATTACTTTCTCATCGTCATAGTGCTTACGATACGTGAAACGAGCGGATAATTATTTGGCAATATTTGTCAAGGAAAATGAGATGATCAGTCATGTGATAACCATGAATTAGTTGAGCGAAAGTTCGAAGTCGACTGATTTTGGAGAATCAAACCATGAATCAAATGTAATTTTGCGGCTTGCACATCCACCTATTCCGCGGGTCATTTAACCACTAAATTTGGGTTATCCGGCAAAAATTTACCGACAATATTCTTTGCAAATATTTGTTTTAAATCGACTCCACGACTTTTATTGTTTTTTTTGTAACAACAACAAAAATCTAGCGCTTCAAGACCTTTGTATCTGGATTGAAAAATAATCTAAATGTTTTATTGACTTTAAATACATAGTCGCAGACTTTTTGATAAAAACAGTTTCTCGTGTATTTATTGCAATTAAACTCTATAATGAGTCGTAATGGTTTTCTAAGTGAGAGCTGTGAAATGAAAAAAAAAAACTGCATCGGAATCAAAACGGGCCGGAAAATAACAGATGTTAGTTGAGAGGAAATACTTCGCACGATGTTATGAGTATGGGCATTAAAGCTGCTGGACTTTCAGACATTCTCAATACATTTGGCACATAAGACGCGTGTCTGATGAACGTGCATGAGACAGGAGCTTCTTATCGAGGAATTTCACCGACCTCGAACGACTTTTTGTACATCTACATGAAAGACGTTCAAAGCTCTCTCGATCTTTATCTTTCCATTCGAAATGAAAGATCGAACAAATGCATATATAAATATATTGCATGCTATTAAGTATGTAACCATAAAATACATCTACATACACATAATTTCTACTTAATTACATGCTCAATAGTCGTAGATGTTTGTGAAATATACGCATAACAGCCTCATTAATAGAAATAAATAATTCGATGCTCGTTTTCTATACTATACGGTCTTGCATGTAATAAATAATTTTACATTTCTTTAATTTAATGTTGCTCGATCATTTATCACCGGTACTCGATCATTTGAGAGCGAGAATTTTTTTTCTCATTAAAACATAAATAAATGAAATTAAATGTTTATGGTTCAAAAGTAAAAACGTTCAATATTGTAAAACGATTCGATTCATTTCATAATTTTGCTAAAAAAAAGTCTCTAAAGTGTGTTAATTTTTTTTTATCCGGAGTGGTCTATGAATCGATTTGTCAATATTGTAATCCATGAACCGTTGATAAAAAGGTGGTGTCACAAAAGTATGACTTGTGCTGACTATAATTTGTTTTTTTAAATCCCCGGACGATCTTGAACTATTGAAAACAATTGGCGGAAGTTATGGAGCAACGTAATAACACATTACGATGATTACAGGTTCAAAATAAAAAAAAATAATTCTTCTTATTATGTACCGTGGAAAGTACTATACAACATTTTCTTTCGATTGTTTGGAATGAATTTTTTAATAAATTGGTTACTTTAATGTCGTTGATGTATGTTAAAAAATATTTGTTCAAGTGGGACGTTTATAATTTTCTATACGGATATTTTCGTAATAGGGCTGCTGAATGAGAATGCGATACTCGATGAAAAATTTCTCTTCTTACCATTCGTCTGAACGCTGGTGGCACTTGTGTTGAGAAAGCTGGCGTCGTTGTTGTTCCCATTGCCATTGACACCGTTGACTTTAACGCCACTAGGTGGTGACACAACGCCATTTTTTTCGTTGCTATCGGCCGGAAGTTCAATCCTGGTTTCCGTCTTGTACGAATGCGATTCTGTACCGTTACGAACTGGCTCTACGTAGTGCTGAGACACGAAGGATTTCTCGTTATTTCCATTTTCACTCTTCGCAGACTCAGTCTTGTGATCATGATCTTTTATCGACGAATTGTTCGTATGCTGCTCCTGCTGGAGACTCTCCGTGTGACTGTTCTCCAGGGTACTTTGACTGGGACAGTCGTCATCGTTGCTAAACGCCGGGTTATCCTCACCCCCGGTATCTGACATCGTCATCAATAATTATGATTTTAACTATTTTTATTCCTTTTTCTATTCTCCTTTTTCCTCCTGATTTGAGGATTTTTTCGTCGGGCTTTCAGCTCGACTTCATACAATGGATTGCTCTCATACGTTCGGAGATCTGGAACAATTAGGAAACCAAATATTTGACATTAATATCGTTGCACAAAAATGTTAAATCGCAAGGATTATCACAATTTTTGTTTTTTGTAAATGTACTATTTCATGTTTTTTTTAAATTACGTTTTAAAATGTTATCTATACGGTAATTAATACGACGGTAATTTCTACAAAAAGAAACATTCCTCGTACCGATCGAGAAAAGTTATTTCACTTTGATTAAAATTTCAAATTAGTTGAAAGCTCGTGTTGCTCTTTGATTCTGATGATAATTTAGAACCGATCCCTGATGATATTATTATTTCAGTGTCCTTGCTTGTTGCATATTTATTGAACTTTAATACTGGCAATAAAAAATTTACATACGAATATTTGTGCTCATTTGATAGAATTATTATTACTATGTTTTTTATTCCGAAGTTTCGATTTTTTATGATTTCAGCCTTGACGTCAAAAATAAAATAAATATCGATCGTGAGGATCTGAATTACGTGTTCTGAATAATGCTGAAGAGTAAATGAAGCTAATGTTACGAATATATATTTTGAGCATTGATCGTTCGAGGTACCGAAAAATCCTTTTGAAGTTGAATCTATGGGGGAGTTATGGGGAACCGATATATCGGGGAGCGTATGAGTTTTCGCGAGAGTTCGTTCGTTCGTTTAGTTCCCAGACGATGTTTTGTCTCGGTCCTTTTTTTAATACGTTTTTGTCAATTTTTTTATTTCTTTTTTCTTTTTTCTTTTTTTTTACGAGACCCCTGCTTCGGTCTTCCTGCACCTTCACGGCTTTCCAGCGAGCCTCGGCATCCTGGAAGTTGGCCGGATCACGCTCTCTTTCGCTTTCAACATTTTTTTCTTTGCTCTCGTATATATCCTGGGTGTGTTATACGGCGAAGCCACGCCAATGCCGACTCGCTGAGTCTCCGGGCCGAAAGAACGAGAAAAAAAAGGAACGAAACGAACGATAAAAGGAAAAAGAGCAAAACTCGCGAGACGCGTGTTTGGGGGTCCGAGAGAAGAGTCGCCCCGGGGCGACGTTCAACGCGGGCATCTCGTGAGAAGGATCCTTGGAGGAGTCGTTCCGAAAGTCGAGAACAAGGTGGTTTCTCGTTCGTGTGGGTTCACGAGAAGAAAAAACAAAACCAAAAAAAAGTGCTCAAAACAATTTTTTTCCGCAAGTGTTTTCATTGACTAATAAAAATAACGATAATTTAAAAAAAAATGTCCAGTACGTAGCATTTGCCAATGCTGAGCTAATGATATATTTTAGTTTCGACCGTTGAACACACGACTCCGAAACCTCAACGTAGTCAAACTTTAAAGGTCTGAAATCCTAGAATAAAAAAAGGCAGTCCTTGAAGATTTTTTGCCCCTCCCGACTACATATATTATAAATCTGAAACTAAAAGCCCAACCGAACCTTTTTTTCTTTTCAATGAATGAGTTGAGACTTTGGCGCGAAGAAGCGGTCAGCAAAGTTTCTCGAATAGCAACCCTGTAAATATACCTTCACTTTCTATAGATATACACACTACACACATACACATCAAACATACGCTCATTTGTGTATGTGTATATATCTGCCAGGACGAAAAGTGGTTGACCCTGAGAGCTCGCCAGCCACAAAGGACCGATTCACCGTAGGGCTCACCAAGGAGCTGGTTTGCTCTCAGCGAGGATTCTCTTACGGTGCAGGAGCAACAGCGACCCAAGCCTATACATAAGCGCATCCAGTATATAACGATATGCAAAAGATGAGATTGGTGTATTTCCTGCAGGAGCACGCAATTTAGACTTTGTGATTTGCCGAGACGTGAAGAAATCTTTTATTTATGAGAAAGTGTATTTATGCGTATTATTTATTAGCATAAAATTTCGTTTACTGTTTTAAACATTATTATTGATCAAAAGTGACACCGATTTTCAAAAAAAACATATCGATAAGTTATTTTTCACTTGCAATGACAAGTGTCTTTGAAAAACGATCTCCATTTTTCGTAATAAAGTTGTCTGAGTTCTGGACATAAAAGTCTTCATCTACTTATTTTTCCGTTATCGAGCACTCACGTCCCTTTTTTCGTCAATTTAATTTTATGTCATAAAAAAAATGTATTTGCTACCAAACTACTATGAACGTTAGAACGTCAATTTTTTTACAAGTTCAGTACGCTGCAAGGGATTGTAGAGAATTTTTACAGAATTTTTCGGACGGTGGTTCTTGTTTAAAAAAATAAAGAAACGATTCATTTTGAATTTCGCAACTTTGAGCTCAGATTCTTCATTTGAACTGAAGGTGAGGAGAAATGTGGGGCTTGTGAATTCGAACTATGGTTTGACTTGTGGAACACCCAGTATATAAACAGCGTCAGGGTAGTGCATATACATATATTTTTCTCGAATCACTTCTTGTACCTCGAGATGGTTAACTTGGCACGTGACACTATCCAAACGGGTTACCAGGATCCGGTTAGGATACACTAGAGACCATACATTCGTACGTGCACATAAACACGTGTATCTTTGTATTAAGTCTCGAAAATCGAGACCAAAGCATCCGGAAATCCGATCTTTTCCGCCCGGTTTTCGAGCCCGCCGTCAATGAAACTATCGCCGAAATCAAATTGGCTTTTACAAGACTCTTGAGATAAAATTAAATGCGGGGTGTAGAACCTCATCGAGACATCGTAACGTTCACTGGTCTCGAGTGCCCCAAAGATTTCTGTTTATCTTTTTCCCGTTTTAATTTTTTTATTGTTTTTCTTTATTCTGCCTGGAAATGAAATGGACTATGCCACGTTTCGAGTTCTCCAGCCAAAAATTTGAATGATTCATCCGATCCGAATAAATATACTCTCGTGCTTTGAGACATTGAACGAATTGTACTTTGTTGAATATTATTTATATTTCTTTAAATATTATTCATCGAATATTGACGTGTTTGTTGATCAACAAATCGTCACCATGTGTAAACAAACCAAACTGAACTAAACACTAACGACATATTTTTCTGATGTGAGAGGACGGATTGTTAGTTTTATTAAATTTAATCAATCGCTGCAAAAAAGGGGTTTTTTCTTTAGTGTTTTTGGGATCACAAAATATTCATACGAGATTGGAGCTCGTGTTTATAATGGAACAGCATCCAGTGTGAGCCAGAAGCGAGAGCAGAAATCTTTGACAACTAATATCTTAGAAACCTTCCTAAAACCAGTAAAACAAGTTCCATGTCTCGACTTATGAGATAGAGAGAATATTAATCCTCAAGTATTGATGCGCGGCGGAATACCAAAAGAAAATCATTTTGTGAAATCGATAAACGTGTGTTTACAAACGTATGTAAATAAAAGTTTTTGTACTTGATGTTGGGAATAAAAGTAAGTGATTTTCTCCGTGATCCTTTCCCATTTGATTTCTCTTGACTGCAAGAAATTAATGAACGCCTCAAGAAATTTCTCATTTTAATCGTAAATTTACTTTCTGGAGACAAAAAATCTAACCAATGTTTCCATTTTTTTTTCTTCAGCTTCTGTACCAAATCATTGAATGTTTACTCGCGTGAAATCTAACGAGAAGCTCGATTACTGATTTAATTCTTTATGACCATGTTATTCAATCGCCGCTAAGTTTATACGCGCTTTTCCGCGGTGATGAATCTTCGATGAGTTTATCCAAGGGAGATCTCGGCAGATCAAACGTAACTTGCTCCATAAAATAACTGCGAGGAAGCGTAAAAATTTAAAGTACCGTACTATCGATCGCTGATCTGGATAAACCTTGCAAGGATATCGTCAAGGATACGATGTCCGTTATGTGTTACACTTTACATCGATGCAATAGTGTTATTACTTCTCTGGAGTTCCATGCTCGCGATCAAGTCCGTAACTATAGTTAAATGAGAATTATTACGTACTGACGTTGTCAAATTAATTCCTCATAACTTTGTTTTTCAACGATTTGGCAAATGGTAAGCATACTGCATTTTCCATCGAATCGACATATTCGCTAGTGACATGTACGTGTGTAAACGGTCTTTGAATTCGATAAGAAATGAAAAATTGACAATTCGGCAATCGATGTTTGAACTCCAATGACGAGGTGTCGCCATGTACTTGCGAAACGAGGGGGTAATAGGGAGAGGGTGATAAAACGTTTCACACTACGCATTGTCTGTACAAGCGTCGAACTCTCGTGTGACCGAGCACGTCATGTAGAAGATGAAGAAGAAGTGAAGAAAAGAAGAAAAAAAGACTTCTAGTTTCCTGGGAGTGACGTAAGGTAAAAGAAATTTTAAGCACTAACGAGAACGCGAGAAGTGTGCGAAACTCTCGTTCTCTTGAGAGCCTATTAAGCCCGCGACTTAACCAACATATATATGAGAACTGTTGCCGTGCGAGCTAGAGGAGAGTTTAACTTGGAGTATTGGTCATAGAATTGCGGAGGTTCTGCACATACTGTTGTTGACTCTATCCGCTCATCTTCCTTCTCCTCTCTTTCTTCTTTTCCTTCTTCTCTTCTCCTCCTCCTCCTCCTTTGCCTCCTTTTCTTTCGATCTCGCGCTCGTTCGAAACTCACGACCAGCCGAGCATACAACTAACTTCACCATTATATTGCGGCTCGAAAATGTGCGGACGTTTGAATAAAAATTGTTAAACCGGTAGATCCTCCTGCCTGAGGGCTAGCCGTCCAAAAAGATAAAGAGAATAAATGAGATAGAAAGAACTAGAAAGAAAGATACGGGAGAGAGAAAGAGAGGAGAGGGAGAGAAAGAGAGATAAAGACGGAGGAAGAAATCCTACAATAAAGTACACCGCGGTATAAACAAATATCATGTGTATTCCTAGAGTCAATGTGAACTTAGCTGCAATCTTTTTTGCATAGTGGAACTACAAGTCCTATGAAAAATGAGATCAGAAGAATCGACATTTTTTCTGAAACTCTATTGAGCCCGTATAGTTGTTTACAATTCCGTTATCGGAGAAAGTTTTCCGTATAAAATAGATTTTCACTTATTTCCTCGAAGTAAAGAACATCTTTTCAAACAATTGTTGAGAATTTGTTGCTAGAATTTCAGTTTTGAAACTGCGACACAAAAATGACTGAGTCATCAATCGCTCAAAAAAAAAACCCATTTAGAAAATATCTAAAGAAACGCCATATTTTATCAGTTGGGCTGGCATTTAATTACGACTAAACAGAGTGACATTTCATTTTCAAACAAAATACCAGGCGCAGATGAAGTACCGCGTAACTTATTCCTGTATGACATTTCACAGCTCATTATTTTGTCGCTATAAATTTTTATTAGCTTGGTTTTTATTCCGGTCGTTAATGATTGATGTGTAATTTTGCGCAAGTGTTGATCTTCGAAATCCTTAAAGAATTAGTTATAGCCGAAATTTTTTTTTTCACAATAGTTCAAAGTTCGCAGTTAATGTTGCAGTGATACTTTGAATCGAGGATGAATCATTGGATTTCATTTTTTTTTTTTGCCAACAAACGATTCCGCGCTCTTCGGACTTTCCTCGTACATATATTTTGAACCTCAAAGTACGCTGAGCAGTTAGACCACGTAGAGTGCAAGTGAGATCGTCTTGAGGCGAGGTGAAGATAAAGATCGTAAAAAAAAGAAACAAAGATGAGACTGTTATACAAGGTGTAGCAAAAGTCGTGCCTCAGATTTACAGAATAATTCATTGCTGACTCGTTTAAACATAATGTTCAATAATTTCATGCCCACGATCACTTTCATGCCAAAAATTTCGTTTCGGACACGAACCAAAGGCTGGCAATCTGAATGCACGGAATCAGAAACAATTGTAACGAAGCCTGAGGTCATATAAATTACGATTCGCGTAAGCCTTACATAGAACGATAAAGTAAAGAAAGAAAAGAGGGAGATGGAGAAGAAGCGAAAGAGGGAAAAAGAAATTCCTGGTCGAAAGGACGAGTACGAAATATCAAGCGCGAGCGAAGCGAGCGCTTTGTTGCTAGTCACGTTAACGTCTAACACTGCATGTTACTTGCTACAGAAATCAGTATACCGATAAATGCCAAGAGGACCTCGTGTTCCGCGGTGCGTGTCGGTACAGTGCGTGTGGGTAAAAACTTATTTTTCTCGATCAACAAATAATGTATTCTCGTTTTCTCGACTTGAACTCCAATACAGCGTACATTGCGGAATTTTAAAGCGTATTCCTGATTGCAAAGAAGTTAAGCAATTGTCATTAATGCCTCGGGAGAACGTTTCACATATGTGGCTCAATCTGCACGAAAACATCGGTTTGGAAGAAGCGCTATTACGAAATTATAATTACAATTCTTTCCAGCAATGAAATCAGAGTCTTATTGCAAAAAAAAAAATTATTCTTACAATGTAAAAACAAAGCGAATTCAATTGTTGCAATTCAAGTGCCAAAATTCCGGCAAACAGGTTAATGCGTCCTGAGCTCGTGACCATTTCCCATGTACAAGACAAATAAATCGAAATAGCAATGGCGAGTAGAGGCAGGAGATCATATGGAATTTAATATCCTCGAATGAAACTATAGAGTGAGCGATCGAGAAATGCATCGCGTGCCCTCTGATGGTCCCGCACCAACTCGATGTGACCTTTCTGCAACGTAGAGGTCCATGTAGAGATGAGAGGATGTTCGTAAGCCTCTGGGCTATACGGAGAGGAGAAACAGCAGCACGTCATCGGGAGATAGAAATAGAGGGGAATCTTTGCACGAGAAGAAAGGATCGCGAGAGAACAGCGAAGAAGAACTGTGGTTGAATCTGCTCTCTCGGCTCTGCTGCAGCTCATCTTCTCCTTCGGAATCTTTGAGCGTCCTCTTCGTCCTCAGCTGGCTACGAACGCGCGTTCCACAGCCTCCGCTTTCAACCCACAATAAATGGCTGCATATTATGTACATATATATATGTTTATATATATACATGACTGTACATTTATATTCATATATATCTATATATAGACATATGAGGATACAGAGGCAACAAAACTTACAACCTATACTTTGCAGTATCCGTGCATTCGCGTTACTCAAGATCTACCTTTACTTTCTACATTCTTCGTCAGAGACAATACGCGTACACCCACGCATACATACTTTATACAAATAAATATGTATGTATTTATGTGCTTTACAATGTACCGGTAAGCCAAACGTTCTCGCTCTGTCATATTATAACAGCAAATCCAGTTGAGACACCATCACAAATTTGTAATCTTTGGTTCGCTACCTTTTGGTTTCCAGTCTCACTGTATTTTCTCCCTGTCGCTCCTTCTTTGTGCCAGTTATTAATCAAAGTATCCAATTCCATTCAATTGATTTTGGCGTCTCTTTTAACTTTTGTAACTCTTTGTTCTTCCAGAATCGCTGAATAAATGGGAGCAAGAAGATTTTTTTTTTGCCATTTGAATGTAAATTCGTTTAAAAGTTAGCCCATTGTTTTATTCAATAGTTTTTAACCTTTGCGTCGTCGCGCTGCAACGTGTTGAATGATCGTGTCTCAAATTGCACGGAAATGAATATCATCGATAAAGTTGATCGATTTTTTCACGAGACTGACGATAAATCGTTTTCTGACTCACTCAAATGGTTGGGAATGTCAAACTTCCTTCATTGGTGCTCACGTTATACGTGAAGTATTAGAAATATAACACCTTCGTCGAACTGGGTTTGGTAAAAATGTTTTGATATTTACTGACGAATAAGTGTCTTCGGGTATATTTGTCATTCGTGGACAACTAGCCATTGCTATCGCTATTATATACTTTCATATTCGACAAAACAAATATTGCAAATATGCGGGTGCCACATACGTAGACTCTTTATTGTATACGTGATACATCGATTAATCGTTGTCGTGCACTCGAAGAGAGAGTCTGACAACGTGGTTTTATGTATAGATATATAATAATAGTTGCCATTATTTCTCGTCGTTAAATATGATTACGAGGGAGCGTTCTTTTTCAATGGGTGTATAAAATGCATGGGGTATTTCATGCTAAATAAATGAGTTCATTAGGGATTGGAGTTTGTTGTTCCTGGACGTATCGGTTTTCACGGTTGGGAGTAAATTTTATTTCCAATAATCAGTTTCTGATGTTCTTTCGAAGATGAGCTTTTCGATCATCGATTTAAAATTGATGTTTAAATTTTTTTTGATTCAATCTAAATGATAAGTTTTAATTCAACTTCCAATTAGCATAATCATAGTGATTTTTCGTAATAAATTACAATGAGAAATTCTCTCGCATGTCTCGTAATTGTAGAACAATCGAAGTATCGAGAATCGATTTGGCGCGAAATTCCTTATACATCTAAACAGTAGGCATTTCTTACCAGGATCGTTTATTATCCTGTTCAAGACTCTCGTTAAAGATCATCGATACCGTTTGCTCGTGTTGAGAGTGTACACAGCAGACCGTTTACATAATTTACAATATAATTTTCATTTCCCAGTTGAATATGGTACGGTTCTTTTTCCATGGTCATCAAGGGGGACGTAATTATTATTATTTCTTTTTTTTTAAGACGGTTTCAATCGAATCGAGGAAAATAGTGAGGCCGATAAAAATTCCATACTTTTCCGATAAGAGTACAGCGAAGTAATTTCTAAAAGTTCAATGAGCCCAAATTATCGATAATTATTGTTCCTGAGTTTAGACAGTGTGAAAAACGAAATAGAAAAATCTCAGTATTTGCTCCGTGCAACAATATCGCGGTTCCTTTCGTAAGATATCGCGAACGAAGTGAATAAATAAATGCTGGGAACAAAAAATTTATAAAAAAATACCGCTTCACAGACACAGTTCGTCCTTGCCTCACCCGCGTGTGGTGAAAAGCAAAACTGCAAAAAGAGCAACAAATGTAAGAGAGAAAAAGAGAGAGAGAGGGAGTGAGTTGTCGACACCGTGCAATGGTGTTGCAGTAACGGGCCAACGGTGTCACGTTGGCGTTTGTCGCTTACACGCACCTTTCGCTCGCGATCTTAAGATTTTTGCCCTGTTCGATATACACGCCCGAGGCATCTATAGACAAGTCGTTTCATTTCAAACGACTGTTCATAATTAAGTGGGAAACGGTCAAAGTTAATAACCATTACAGTCAATTTTCTTAAGAATCGAGCGATAATTTTAATTTCAAGATAATAACAAAACCATTTTTCTTATAGATTACCAAACATGGATATTATGTTTTTCCAGCCATCGTTTTCACTGTCATTAAGTTCGATTTAGTTATGAATTGTAATTAATATTGAATTCACTTTTTTTTAACGTTTCACGAGGCTGCAGGGTCACTTAAATTCTCGGTGGTTTTTTCATTGAATGCGTTTTTTCCCTTTTTAATCCATTAACTAATTGTAAAATCTTCTGTTTCTCTTCAATGCGAAAATATTGAGCAGTTGATTAATATTTTGATTATAAATTGTGCAAAGCTTATGTACTCGAATCTTGAACCGGATCTTCATGTCGATTAGTTAATTGAGTTCGACGATAATTAATATAATCGAATTAGTAATGCGTCGAATAATTCGTGACTCATGTATTTGGCGGATAGACAAACAATGAAACTGAAAGTGCATAGCCGCGGCTGAAAAAGCAGGGCAAGTCTCATTTTGTGATAACGAACTAACTCGCTCGTACAGATATGGCCAGAATTATGTGAAACACGCGGCAAACTATTTTATCTAGGAATGTGAACAGCTGAATTGAAGTGAGAGGAATGCCATTCTTTTATTTTTCTTTATAAGAAATGTTCTTTTCTGTCTGAAAAAAAAATTCTATAATTTCCAAGTCGTTTTTAATGACTAACCAATAATTCTCGCTATACAAATGTCCGCCTTGCAGCGAGAGTTTTTTTAAATTTGTATAAATAACGATCTAATGATATTAGGTCGTCTGATCAATTGCAGGCACTACTCGCGGTTATGCTTTCGCGCCCAGGTCGTTGACGGAGACCTCGGTGCTTGGGGAGAAAAGAGTTTGAGTTACGAAACACGTGTGTCGTGAGGACTGAACCTGTTTCTAGAGAAATGTTTATTACTATTCCTGCTACCCCGCCATGCTGATTTTCGTTGTCTGGCCTTCTTAATTAATGTTGCCTCTCAATCTACTCATTGGACGTTGTCGCTCGTCATAATACGATAATTTTACTCCTTGCACAATACTTTCGATATCATATTCGAAATTTCAGAGAAATTTGTCTGTGAGGACGAGGATTGTTTTCTATTGAAGCACAAATTAGGGTGTTATCGAATTCATTAGTCAAATCAATTTACAAAATCAAACTTCACGTCTTTGTGGTTTAATCGATGATTCTGAATCAAAAAAAGAGGGAAAAAATTCGCAAAAAATGGTTAAAGATTACATATTTTTTCAAATCTACAATTCATGAATCTTTTTTATGTTCATATTCAAAAACTGGTTTGAATATTCATATGAATATAGACGTAAAAATGTACTCTTTGAAGTACAGCTCGTGCCACGATAAACATATTCATTGATTGCCTTGCAGACTTTACGAAATTCTCGAACTCGCGAGGATCTCCGTCTACCATTTACTCGTGTGTCGTAAAATAAAAAAATAAAAAAGAATTTGCCAAAGAGGTTTGGCAATTGACGACGTGCGCGAGAGGCTGCTCTCTCAAGTACGCGCGCCTACGAGTGAAAATGAGAAAGGTGCCAAGTGGCTCTCCGTGGTGCTCTCTTCAGCGATAATCTTATGTATGTACATACGATATTGGTTTGTCTGTGTTGTGGAATATTCTTCGAGGCTCACGGCCAACGACTCTCCCCTTCGATCACTGCTCACTACGATTCCTCGTGCCATTTCAATTTTTTTTTCGCTACGAAAAACTGTGTCTACACTGCTTTATGCTGAAGTATCTTCACCCTTTCATTTGCCTAATCAGATAAGTCTCGTCAATCCTAAATTTTTTTTCAGTCTCTATTTCTTCCAGAAGTTTAGAAACACAATATAAATTATTGTGTTTTTTTTGTGCACTTGTAATACTTGAATAATTGAGTGGAAAACTTAGAATGCACTATTTTTATTCATTTGTTGTGGCGATCGTGAAGGGCAGTAAACGACGTCCTTGGCAGGATTAGTATGATTAGAAAGTGGGAAGTGGGACAAAGTTGCAGCAGTATAAACGTCCCCCCCCCTCCCCCCCGCTGCTGCAACGTCTAGCCCGACTTTTCTGTTATCCGCATGCCTTTCGGTTTGAGGAATATGCCAACCAATACTTGCATAAGTCATACCATATATGGAATTCACAAACATAAATTAAACAATGCGTGTATACTCTCTTAACACGCATTGTAATAATTCAAACATCATTACGATGGTTTAGATATGTATGTAAATATGTTGATGTTTACAAGTGCATATTTAGCTTCCTTATAGTGAAAGCTTTGTTTTTGTTAAATAAAAAACACGCTGGAGATTTGGACAATCAATATATAACAATGTATAAATCAATGGTTACTAATTAGTCCTAGGCCAAGTATATTTGTTTACAGATTACAATGTAGAATAATTAGTTTAAAAATATTTTATTCCTAGAAACTCTGAATGTTTGGTCGAAAAAAAAAAAAAATTCATTTCGAATGTAATGCCAAACAAAAACAAGTATGGAAATTTTATTCGCACATGGCTTTCTCTGCGGAGCTTCCTCTATGAGGAATAAAAAGTTAAAAAAAATGTTTCGTGGCGTGAAGGAATTTATTAGTATTCGAGAACTATGCCGATGTAACATATAAATTTGATTCATGTTTGTGGTTGTTTTTTTTTTCACTTTTGAATTATTTCAGGAAAGTAAAAAGGGAACTTTCTACAAGTCTCTTGTGTCACTCGTTGTTTCCAAAAGTAAGGAAAATGCTCGGGGGTTGACAACACAGTTGGGGAAAGTTTTTTGTCCTTTTTTATAGAAGAGAAGTCTATAACGATGCTAAGCACCTGTTATTCGAAGACCGGTAGAACGACAGCGAAATCCAGATGAGCGTTTGATCTCGCTCGTTCTGAAGTCTCTTTTAAGTACACCTGCAGACACTGTTTAATGTTGCGGGATGTTTTACTGCCAGCGACTAAGTGACATTCCTCAAAACCCGGTAGTCTCGATTTTATACAGAAACTGGCGTTACATACAAGTGTGCGTAGCTTTTTTTTTGTGATACGATTTTCTCTCGACGTAAGTCGAGCTTGGAAATGGTGGGAGGAATTGATAGAATTTGACCGAAGAAATCTCTTGAGGATAATAAACAAGATTCTTTTTACTTCCAGGATGTTATGTCTCGCACAGTTAATCAAGTCATTGATAGACTCGTTCATTGATTTTTGTAAAAACATTTTCAACGTATACTAAATTATATCATTTGGAAAAGCCACGAGAAAAATGTTAAGAGAAATGACTCGAGAAGTTGAAAGTTCAGGAATTTTCAATTCAATTCTCGCCTCGAACTCTTCTCCAAATTCATTTGTAAATCCAATTCGTGTCGTGAAAACAAAATGAATATTTCCGATTCGTTTGAATCTTCCGTATTTTTATTTAAATTATTGACATTGATAGAAAGATTTAAAAAAAATAAAAAATCGATAGTCACAGAAAATAGATGCATGAAAAATCGAAGGTACATTTTTCATGTATGTTTATACATGGACATGTAGACCAAGTGGGATTGGAAAGCTGGAGATTAAAAGCGAACTCTTTATCGACTTCGCTCCTTTCCATTTCCTCACAACTCGAAATGAAAATTTCTCTTCAGAATACTTCAAGCTTTCTGGTACGATAATATATACACGGATTCAATGTGGACCGAAGTACGTATTATAAATTACATATTTTAATGTCGTGTTTATACTGTTAATATTTAATTTATTATGAATATTTTATTCCTCGTCCGTTCAGCCTCGAAAATGATACAAATTATACGCTTTGGAGTAAAAAATCCACAAAATTTTCACCTGGAGTAAATGATTGAGAGAATAGAAGTCAGAAAGTCCTTATTTGTATCCTTGAATTCGAATGTGGCCATGCAATAGATTTAAAGTAGGCGTTTGACGATGAATAATCACTGACAAAATTGAATATAAAAACGACTTAGCATTTGGTGTGTTTTACCAATCATATGAACAGGACATCTCGAAAAATTGACAGGGAGAATTAGAAAAAAAGAAAATTACAAAATTAAAAAATGGAACAAAATTTCTTGTAAATATACGGAGTTTAGTTTCCTTTCCACGAAGATTTATAGTCTAATTTTTTTATATATAGATATTATAATTACTCATTATGTGATTATCGTCGTTCCATGACCTGGACCAACGTTCCGAAAAAAAAAAACGTTTTTTTCACGGTGCTGAGCATGTAAATGAATATATAATTATACATTTGTCCAAGCAATTAAATGCAATTATAGAGAAGTTACAGCCACTTAACAAAACAAAACAAAAAACAGTCCCAACTGTTCTTGAGTATTATCAATATTGGTACAACGAGACTGTGTTTACTGTGATGTCATGTATTTAAATTTTTCATTGATGAATAAAGTGTCTGTTCAGTCACTGTGTCGATGATTAGTCATTGATGTTCAATTAACGTTCATTCATAAAATTTGGCCATTCACTGGAGATTATGTACCAGATTTTGTAATGATTTTCCATCGAATAAAACTCCGTTATGACGAGGATGAATATTTTTTACGATAAATAAGCGACATCAGTGCAAAAAACCCTTGACTTTGTGGTTGAATTCAAAAAAATGATAAATTTCATTGTCAATGACAGATTATACTCGACATTTTTGAACGTGTTTCCAATTAGTAACTTTTCTTTGGGTCATCGCTCGGCCTTTTGAAATGATTAATCAGATTATCCACTTTGTTTCGAACAAAACACCTCGAATAATCTGTTTTCGGTTGAAATAATTTATTTCGTCGAGAATACTCTACATTAAGAATAAAATAGCGATGCCCAGAGACCGCAGCGAGTGGGCGCGGAGAGCGAGGAGAGTTCTGGTTTACTCGCCGTTGCAACAGCAAGGTCGATCTCCGGGAGTTCAGGCATTCGCGAGAACTGGCGATCGCGACACACAGCACCACTTTCATTTCTCTCCGACTTCCAAGTCGCCGTTAAACGTCATAGTCCTCGTTGAATTGCAGACACTCAACGAGAACACGAAGGCGGAATAAATGTACGAATGTGTGTGAAAACATATTGAGTGTGTCATGGTTCGTGCCCGAACTGCAGAGTCCAATTACATCATGAAATACTTAAGTGAAAAGCTTTTATTCATTTTTTTGTGATGCAGCGTTGATGAGACATTTACTGATTTGTGCTGGCCAATTGGGTGCGTTGATAAGAATAAAAGGGAGTA
Source organism: Campoletis sonorensis (assembly GCA_013761285.1). NCBI lineage: Eukaryota > Metazoa > Arthropoda > Insecta > Hymenoptera > Ichneumonidae > Campoletis > Campoletis sonorensis. Next base: position 1,325,046 of record JACEOJ010000107.1, read on the forward strand.
GGTGTCAAAGCATTCGATTGGCTACCATTAAACAACGAATATTTCGTTATCGGTGCATCGTGGAAAAAAATGAATAAGGACTTTTCGTCTTGGACTAGAGCAATTTTTTCCTTCCATGGAAATATTGAAGTGAATTTTTGACACACCTTATACGCCACCATGTACTTATATGATACGAAAACGAACATAAAATATGACCAAGGCTGCCACGACGAAGCTTTCATGTAATCTCTCCCACCTACCGCTTCTTGAATCTTTTACTGTGGCGTTAGCTCTCAAGAAACTGCTCTTTTATGGCAATCAAGAATAATTTCACTCTGCGACACCTCAGGGCAATTTTTCTTTTTTTTTTTATCAGACACGTGTTTGATAGATTATACGAAGACATGCACGCGAGTAGTCCTTGCTCCAATATTGAGACTCTTTCTATTTTTATAGTTTCATGCAGATCGAGCAGAAAAGCCTCCAGGATGAGGTGCGAGAGAGCTGCAAAATAAGGAAGCCTTGATGATGACTAGCTGGACGAATTGTAATTTACCTTGATGGAAACACATGTACGTGGATGTGTCTGTATTGAGTTTAATTGATATCGATGCGTGAATAAACTTCTATTTATGTTGCAAGGTATTACGATGGCTGAGGACTTTTTTTTATTTGATATTTATTCATTTATTCATTCACAAGGATGTTCATAATCCATAGAAAATAGAATATGGAATTGTGTTCGGCTATTTTTGTCATTGGTCTACTTAGATTGAAAAAAGTCTTGGATCTAGAGTAAAAAAAAAACTTGCATCTTTGAGTCGAAATAAATAAAGAAATTTTCCTGCCATAATGAACTCTTGATTTTTAAATAAAATAGAAGACTTTTGAAAATTATTACTTTCGCGTTTTGAGCGAAGTAAATAACGTATTCTAGGTCCTTTTTGGGCATGGAAAAGTAAACGAATCGAATATACTGAGAGGACGTTTGCCAGACGAATACAAATGAAGCATCACGTCAAACGTCGCGACGGTCAGGTTGTCACCCATCGTCTTCCGACGTTGTACTAAACTCTTCTCGTTTGAGCTCTTGCACACTAAGTAAGTATATTAGTATGAAAGCACGAGGTGGGATGCGGTCTTAAAGACGAAGATTCGTGACGACGTCGACACGTGATCCTCCGACAGTTTTTTTTCACACTCTTTTTTCGATCCCAGAAATCGATACTTTCATGTCTTAGCCTTGCGAGTAAATTGCGTCATTCTGGTTTAAAAGTCGGTACATCCTGTTCACATATATAAACATCTACATACGATTTTATGTCTTTTAAGTCGACTCAAATTCATACATAGAGACAACTCGATAGAGTCAATTTCTCGTAATAACATCTTACGGAAATAATATTCTTTCATTCCTTCATTTGTTTGATTTATAACTGTCTCATTGTGTACAGATTGAGATCCATTTTTCTTTCAACTCCGAATTGCTTTCCAGATTTTTAACTTTCACGTTTTTTTACGCAAATATATTTTTGGGATGGACTAATTCAAGTTACATACACAATTTATTATGTTTATTTAAAAATAATTCCCAACGACTTTCAGTTATTGTAAGAATTCATTTTATGAATTGAGTTTGGGTTCGTAAATACGAAGTTTCCTCAACTTGATTCAATTAAGTAAATTTAAAGTCAAATGAAATTTTTTATTAATATTCTGGAGTTACTTTTCGCACGGAAGTGGATCGTTATGAAAATAAATGTTGAATGAAAAATTAAAAAAAAAACCATTTCGATTCTCACTGAACTTTTTTAAAATACCATGGCTAACGGTCCATCGTCTCGTTTCTGACCAGAGAGGTGTTTGGCCTCGAACGAATATGGGATCATTTCGATTTCGTTTGGACTCGACATTCCACAATTCTGAGAGTTGACCACCCGTGTATACTAATATAGGCAGACCATAAGATTGATAGCCAACTTGTATACATTTATAGCTTATGTAAACTTTCTAAAACTGATGGATATTTCGATTCTTATCGTATTAAAAAAAAAATGAAAATTCATGTGAAAAAAATCTTCGTTAAGACGTTTCGTAATTTTTCAATTTCTAATGAAAGAGAAATTTCGATGTAACGTTAGAAATTGAAGATTTTTGTTCAATCAAAATCATTCCAAAGTGAAAATTCGATGTGATAAAAGATATGAATTACTAAAGTTTCCTTTCAACGGGAGCTTTTCTAAATTCAAAAGATCTCAAGAGTTGTTACTTCATAATTTTTTAAGATGGAAAGAAACTCACAAGTAAATAAATATACGAATTTCGTAATTTTTCATTCAAAAAATCAATTTTTGGTTTGTTAACTAATTAATTATCTAAATCATGTGGTGGAGACAATAGTCAAGTTCTTTATCGCCATTTTTTCTTGAATAATCGACAAAAACGATCTTGAAAATACAATGTAGACTGGAAGTCGTGCAGTATGATGAGTTCCAACGGTAGGCAAAGGGAAGACAAGAAAAAGACATGATTAATGTCAAATCTTCAAGGATGGAGTAATGCACCGAGCCGAAACGGGGGATGTGAAGTGTGTGTCGACCTTGAGGACAATTTCTCACGGGCGAACATACTTTTATGTACACCATATATATATGCATTTCCGTCACGCTCGAGATGACGTCTTCAGGTTCTCCGATGAAGACGTTCCCTCAACATTATTTTCCTTATTTCCTCGTGCTTTTTTTTGTTCCTATAAAAACGTTGCGGTCAGGACGGTAAACATCCTCGAATTCGATTTGCGTCAATGGTCGTGTCATCCGAGGAATGGGGAATAAATAATAATCTCCGCAATGAAAATACGGTAAAATTATGATCTCAAGAAATCCGTGACTGAATCACAGGTGCGTGTTGGACCACGAGGTCGCGAGACCTTGACAAGGTGCAACTACACGTAGGGAGGTCGATGCCATGTGCCTAATGTTGTGAGATGAATTTTTTGTCAGCACGTGAACCACATTTAAAACGAGTATCTAAATTGTTCCTTGCGGATGTTCTTGACGAGTGATTACGTAAAAATTTCGTTGATTACGATTTTATCGTAATTTTTTACATTCATTCTGCAGAGAGTTTCGAACCATATAAAAACAAGGTTTGTGCTATTTTTGGACTTGATTTTGTAACAGTGAAACATTGTCGTACATCAGATTAAACCGAACGTATAATCCAGGGTGTGTTTTTAAAAATAAATTCACGGAGAAGGTTTAAGTGTGACGGGCATTCGAAATCGAATCCGAAGGCCTGACAGTGGTGTCTCATAAAAGCCACGTGAGCTTCTCGAATTCTCAATCTCTCTTTCACCGTGCGATAATAAATTGACTCAACAGCAAAGAGAAACTCATAAAAAAACATTGTTTTCCTTTACTCATTTGAAAAAGCAACTGAATAGGGAAACGATCTAGCGACAAGTCGTAAAAAAATTTGCAATGTTTTGTCGCTCATTCGATTATTATAATCATCAGCTTAAAATTACGAGACAACATTACGGTTGACAAATGATCATTGCTCAAACGAAACGTTCCACAGGGCACGTTTTCTTAGGAGTGAAAATACGGCCCATTAATTACACAATCGCAACCGGAATTACTCCTAATTATACCCGGTGATTACAGACAGCGAGCTCGAGCGATGCCGCGTATAATTCCTCGCTCCTCCGTGCACTTTGTTACGGCTCCATGCCTACGTATATCTTCTTGCTTGGTTCAGTGCATCGCTGTTATTAATTTATAGTATATGCGATCCATAGGCATAGTTGTAACAAGGTATTATTTATTATGTGCTATATATTTTTAATTATTATATATATACAGGAATAAATGATCATAGTTATTTTCTCGTATCAAGATGCGGTTCAATCCTCGACACGAGGATACATTTTTGAGCGTTATTATTATTATTTTCATCTATTTTTCGAAACTAATCACAATTAATTAGTATATATTTTTTTTTGAATAGATTTTTCAAAATAAGAAAATTCGGATGTTGAATTCATTTAATTGATTGAATTTATGCACTCATTCAATTCATAAAAGCGTAAGACACAACGACCGAAAATTATGCTTCATGTTAATTAACCCACAAAGCGGCTAAATTATGTGTGAAAATTAAACGATACTTAAAAAAAAAAAAAAACACACTATTTTATCACAGAATCTCTGTCGACACAAACGAATTTAATTGGCCGAAATCATTTGGCAGTTTGAACTTTCATTAATTGTTCAATCCATTTAAATATTCACAAATGAGATTCCTCTTCTTCCTCTTTCGAATTCAGAGGTTATTGAAAAACTTCTATTTAATAAGAAATTTCTTCTTTTCTACAGAGTTCATGACGAGGAAAGGTACTTTGGAGTCCCTTTCCGATTTCGATGACTTCATGGTTTTAAGGACTGAAATCAACCCTTGAAGCTAGGCATGTTTTGCAAGAAAGTTTAGTTTACGTGTGTTTGAGTTTTATTCAGAAAAAAAACAAGGGGAAAAACAGCTTGAAAATCTGAAATTTCATTCTAATCACCGAAATATTTTTTCATAAACATAAATTATTTTACGGTACGTGTGCTTATATGTTAAAAACTGCGCAGGTACATCGGCTGGTATCATAATTATCTTGAGATTAAAAAATTCTAACATTCTACAAGTACGTGATGTTGACGAGTTCCATTTTTCGAGAAAACAAGGCGTCAGATATTTTCGATTCTATCGAATTTTTTCACTATCATGTACTTCCATACAATAATGATGTTTTTTTTGAAAATTGAAAATTTTCAACCTCACGTACGTATAGAATATAGAAATATTGAATTCTTGAGATAATTATGATAACAGCTGATGCCCATGAGGGATGAATAATTCTTAGCATATAAGTGCACATGCACTGGTTATAAAGTCATTTGAGATTATAAAACAATTTTTCGGTGCTTAGAACTACATTAAAGGTTTCAGGGCTTTCATTCCTCGTAATTTCTTATCTCCGGAGAAAATTCTGAAGGCACGACGAATAGTTTTTTGTCTCTTCGATGTAATATTCGTTTCATCAAAATCGGATGATACTGGTTTTTTTTTCCTACAAACAACGTCAAGTTAGTCTTTTTCACGATAGGAACAGTTTCCAATCGATTTTGTTTCAATCGGTTATGGTCTCCTCTATAATGAAGCAATTTGCAAATCATGTTCAACTTTGAGAGTTGATTTTGACCCTCCAAAAATATTATTCTTTAATTTTTGTATTTTTCAATTCATAAGAAAATGATCAAAATCGAATGTTGGCACTGAAGTATCTTTGCTTGTTAGCACATATTTCAATAGCTCAGAGGTCGCGTCAAGAAGATTATGGCTGTTGAGAGCAGCCAAGTTTTCTTGTTGCACTTACAAGCGGAACGAAGTGCATGGTGTTCGAAGGAGGAAATAGTAGGTTAGAGCCATACCGTTGAATTACTGTCACCAGGTGTCGATAAATCTCGTCTCCGTTGTAAAACTCGTGTATACAAGGAACCCTTTTCTCTTTTCACGCTTAAGTGATCAAGAATTATCTCTGTGCAGTATTTCATGTTAATTTCAAGCAAAAGCAGTGATGTCAAGACAATGAGTGCAAGGAATTTCATCGCATTCCATGGATGGATAATGGCATGAAATCTAATCGTACGCAATGTGTCACTGACACACATACACAGAAAATGCTCAGTTCCAGGGAGATTTTCGAGTGGTTGAGAGGGTTGGAAGGATACTACCACGAAAAAGGGAACCGCGATGAATCATGCTGAAGCAAGGAAGCACCAAAGGCTCGTCTTCGACGAAGAAGCCTTCAGGAGCTATCGGATGACATTCTATGTGGATATAATGACTTTGAGGATTTGAACGTGGGCAGAGGTTGCTTTTCCAGCGTCTGTGACTCCTTTGTTATTTATGGATACACAAAAGAACTTAATCGTCCTCGGAAAAATGGAGACAGTCGAATATCTCATCTGTCGTTTCGACGGTTCAAAAAACATCATATAGTTCATATATATGTGAGAATGAGAGTCAAGAAATCGCAGAGTGATCACGTCATTGGAGAGAAATGTCTAGGCCGTAGGATAGTGGCCCCTGGGCGTGGCCGCAGGAAGGTCCATAACGAAACGAGAGACAACGATAAATGACAGCACTCACCGGTTTACGGGACGAAGACTATCGTCAGTTAAAGATTTCAATTTCATGATCTATGCTATTGATTTTCTGACAGAATTGAGTCAATCATTGATTAATATTCATAAAATATTTATCAATCATTTTTATTGATGAAAGAATCAACACTGTGTGAAGATTTACTTCAAGTCAGGATTCACATCGGTAGAAGAACTATATTTAAGCTGCTGAAAAAAAAGTACTGAGCGTTTGATAACCGGTGGATATGTTTCAGCGATCTATTTCTTCTGTTGAAAGGATTCTGGCCGCGGCAAGATCTCAGTATCGATCGTTTGCTACACACATAAGTGAAAGTGTCCCTCGATCGAGTTTGCGTTCTCTCTTTCTCTCTCCCTCTCTTTGTCGCGAGAATTGCTATATATACGTGGGTATACGGTTAGAAAATCTTATCGATTCGTTGTTCCGGCATTATAGCGTGTCCTGAGCCTGGGGGCAAATACTTGATTATGTTGCTGCTATTTTCAGTGCGGATCGTTTTGCTAATCTTCAGTCAATTTTTTGAACTATGCGAGTCGCAGAATCGTTGACAGTACACATCCAATTTACTTGCCAGGAATTCTGGAGCAGACTACGAATTGATTTAATTTTGATCTCAAGATACAAGTAACACTGGATCAGATCTTAAGAATGTTTTTCACATTTTTAAGCTTCGATCACTTCTGAGTCATTTTCTAGCTACAATTTTCATGCTTAACTGTTGACTTAAATTTTTGAAGCTTTAAACTTCTTGGAGATGTAAAAAAAATCGATTTTAATCATCGAAGTACCAGAAAGTTAACGACAACAAGTTCTTTATCTATTTTTGCTCGAGTAAAATCTACAAAAAGTTGTGAACAAATATAAATAATGTTTTGTGTCCAAGTATTGGAGGTAGAGGCAGTACGATTGACCTTGTAATGTACTGGACAATTTTACGGATCGTGCGTCTGCATATTTAAATACGAAGTGGCACTTAGTTGATAAAACTTTTTCTAAGGCTGTGACAGAGCAATGTTAATGAGACTTAGCAATCAGGATTGGCCCACTTTTGGGCCACTATATTGATAAAGCTCTTGGCTAGTGGCAACATTTGCTCGTGGGATATCGCGAAAAACCGGACTGTCGCTACAGAGAACGACTTTCAGGACATTCACGGATTTGTTCTCACTCGACAGGCTTCGGTGCATGTGAAATCGAATCGCAGTAGACGCACACACATCGATAGTCTTTTTTTTTAAATCTCAAACGTATGCGAAGGCATGAACACATGAATTCTCATGATTGTGTTTCTTATAAATATATTTAGTATAATCTGAAACGTTTACAGATTAAAAATGTGTTCATATGAACGTTTCGGATTATACTTCGTTACAAACACATTCAACACTCGTTTGTGCGTATCCTGATATGATAATTAAACGATAGTGAAGGCCGCGAGATCACCAACACGAAGAATCGCATGGCCTTTTCAGTATTCCGAGGAGAAAGAAGGTCGCGATTCTTCTCGCGCTTCGACGCCTCTCACTTCCCTCTTCTTCACCGGTTCAGCATCGATCTCTGCGTCGTCTTCACTCCTTACACTGTCAATCGTTCAAACTATTCGCGACTCGATTTCACATTACTTTTTGTATTCAACTTTCCTCAAGCATCCTTTTGCTTAGATACTGAACTTTTAGGTTTATTTATTTTGCTAGAACATCGTACTTTTATGTTCATTCAAAGAATCAACCGATGATTAGGGTTTTTGCAGCTGTCAACATTTTCTTTGACTGCTTTTATCGTATCTGGCATTAAACTTGTTATCTTTCGAAAGCGATATTATTACTCAAGATTAAGTTTATTAGTAAGATATGCTTAACTTATTTTTCCATTAAATGTATCGAAACTTCATTTAACTTGGTTGAAACTTTGTAAAATTGTAAATAAAAGTATTTGGCACGAACTCATGTCTGATCTCTCATTTATCGAAGTCGTTAAAGAGAAGAACTGTTTAACCCAATTAGTTCTGTGCAATCCTGGCTTCATACACGTACACATAATTGCCTCGTTGACGTCGAGCACAACGAACGATTGGATCGTATATTTGTCTGCTATTAAACTTACTAAGAACTTATTTTGCTTTGAAAGGAAAATAAGGGCGTAACTAATTCGGATTAAGAGCAACGATTGCGACGTTTTGGTCTTAATTTATATACATAAACCCTGCGAGAGTTAAACCTCGGCCGCACGACCAATAAAACCTCTATGAATCGGGGGGAACGAGAGGGAGAGACAGAAACAAATAAAATAAACAAAAAAAAACGAACAAAAAAGTGTACTCGTAGTACCGCCGATTGCGGTTCAACCACTCGGCTACTGTAATCGCCTTCATGCGTGACGCAATCCTCGCACTACAATTCCTTTCTTATATACAGTACAGCAATGAGGCAGCCCTTTTGTTTCGTTCTAAAAAGTATCGATACCGATCGATCAAATTCTCATAAAATTGTCAATTTATCCAAACATCGTTAGTAGCAAAAATTGTTTTTAAAAATAAATGAATTTGTTGACAAATTTATGATTATTTTTTCGAGTATTATTTAAACCAATTAAAACAGACTTCGATCTTTTATTTTATTATTATTTTATTTTATAGATTGTACATAAATACTAATTTATTTCGAATTTCGTTTCCTTATTAAAACATTTTCCTGGAGATCTTGATCGGCTCGAAAATTATCGAAATCAGGGGCATGTATGGATATTTCGAAGACTAACGGGATATAATTCCCTGTGAAATATCGATACTCGACAAACGGTCAAGAGCAAGAATCCAAGAACATACAAGATATTTAGAATATCAGGGGCTTCGCACCTTCGGAAAACACTGCACGAGGATGCTCGTTATTTTCAGCGATAATCACAAAACAAACTACTTGGCCGCAGTGGGAGAAAAAATCAGAATTTTCTGTAAGTGAATGAACAAACGAGAAATGTCCGCGAGTTTAGGACTTTCATCATCCAATGCATGGCAATAAATTTTACGTGTCACGTAATGAGGTCAAGGTATTTTAAAACGTTGGTCTTAAATTATTGATTCGGTTTTTGAGACATTAGCAAATCGATACAAACGAAATGGAGTTCATTTGAAATCTATCGTCGATCTTTTGTCGACGTTCATCTTCCAAAAGCCTTCTTGTGCGAATCGATATTCAAATTTAGTTTTTGACTGTATTTTATGTAAAATACAGTAAAAGTTGAAAAGTTATTCCGTGAAATGTGGATTTGTCTGCTGCTCCCCATAAAAGCGCGGTTAAAACAGTGTAATCTTTGATTGCCAATATCTCGAGCACGGGACGGAGAATTCTTTTGAAACTTTGTACGTAGTTGCATAACAGTGTCCTGGATGAATACTCAAAAATTATTGAAATTCTGTACAAGCACGTTTCGGTGATCGAGACTGTATGCTACTTTGAAAAGTTGCGCCAAAAAAAAGCGTGTTGCCGAACGGTTAACGAACGTGAGATATTCGGCATGGAATTGCAATAACTTCGATATAGTTTCAAGGATAATTCTTGAAACGTGTATAGATATCGATGTAGATTTACCTTGACAACCATGTTAATCATGATGCGAGAAGCGCGACTGGAAAATCCGGCAATGTTATTTTCCAAGCACGATTTCTCGTGATCGAAAACGCATTGGAACAAGTCGCGATTGGCAAATCGAGATCGATCGTATGAGGCAAGTCACACCGGTGTTTCCGGTTTATAATAATGTTAATAAAGCTTGTGCACAGCAGCGCCCGTGAACACGGCATATATGGAGCGCGTAAATATAAATATAATATGTTGGTGGGATGGGGAGAATTTGCGTGCAATGAAGTCCTGTTATATCGCTCAGAAATCGCCACGGGTTTCCCATCGGCTGATACTCATACGTATACTTTATAAAGGAGACGTATAAACGCATATGAAAGCATACATTTTTGCGAGCATATAACATTTAATACACGTGCACGAAAACGTAATGCGGTATTTAGCGAGGCCTACTTTTTCGGTACTTTTGCCAGCCAATTCTCTCAAGCAACGAATATACTCGGTCAACGAAAAAAAAAATCGTCTCGTATATGCTCACAGATCGTGTGTGTATATATACACGACGAGGAAAGACAAGAGCAACGAAATTTTAAACGGTGAAAGTACCGCGTGATGCGATCTCTCCCCGAATACATCGAAACACTACGGGATGCTGCCATTCCAGTTATGGTCCTTTCGGCAAATGAACGGAATGTGTAGGTGTCCATATAAGAATCTGTATATATATGTCTGAGTGACTTATGCACTCAGACGTTTGCCAAAGTTATTCGATTTTTTATGATTTTTCGTAACTAAAACTATAATTCCAAAAGTCTAGTTGTAAAGTTCCGGTAATACAACATAATTACATCTTTTAATTCATCATGTAAGTGTACGGATGAAATAAACTATGCATTTTTTTGTAATTGACTCAATAATGTACTCGGTGAAAAATGTAATTATGCCCTAATAATTCATTTATATAAACACGTTGTTATGACACATGAAGACGAGAAACCGAGTGTTTTCTGATTATTGGAATTTACGGATATGAAGAATTCATGAAACGAGCATTAAGTTACGCCATTTTAGTCATTAAGGTTTCGATGAAAAATTCTACTTTTTCAGGCAAAAAACAAAAGCGGATGTCTCGACTGTCCAATTAATCGAAGGATTATAACATTCTATGCACAACATCATATGGCGAATCCTGTTTCGTAATATTTATCGTTTGATCATCAATCATCTTTATATCGAAACATTTAAACGCAAATACGAGCCATCAGTTTCGTTGAATGATTCACCATTCAACGGATAAGAAAAAAATTCCTCGAGTTTATTGTGCGACACATAATTGTTTCAGAGTAAAGTGTATTAAATATTAATCATTGAACATTCTATTGTTAGCAGTATCAGAACTTTCTTACAATACAGTCGTTTATAATATAATTCACCGATTTAAACAGAACATGTTTTTATTGAAATATTTTTTCGATCCTATGTATCGAGTCTGATGGTAATAAATTTTTTTGTAAATATGAGACAAAGCAAGTTTTTTCAAGATCTTTTTTAGAGTCTCGTATAATAAATTATTTCTTTTGAATGCAAACTTTTCAAAGTCTTAATAATTTGACATTTCTTCGAACCAATAAACATGCAAAATTCTGTAAATACTCTGACGCCCTGCTCTATAGCCAGCTATAAGGGAACGTTGTTGACAGTCTGCGAGAGCTGTAAGGTGCAACGATTATAGCTTCGAGTGTGTATATAGTCTGCACAAGACCATAATAGGAATCCATGTATATGCGGATAAACTCTATACAGATATATATGTGTATGAACGTGCCATTTTACGAGCCTTTCTTCTCGGCACGTTCTTTGCAAGTTGCTGCTTCCCTGTGGGTCTAGAACCGCTCTTGTACAGCGGATGCATATTATACTCGTCGATATATATCTATATTAAAACATATATCCATAGGGCATTGCACTCTGTATGGGCAAATATTGGACGAACAGGTATTTCGATTGTTTCGTCGACTTGAATTATTGTTCGGTAGGATGGTCAAAGTTTTGAGGATTAGTGAAAGGATTTATTTCTTCAATTATTTCAAAGACATAGATTTTGAATTCCCTCAATGCGGCATTAAACTCGCAGACATGCCTGACAACGCTCGACGGAGAATTTTATGTGTGCCAATCGTGGGCGCGCTGATACTTTGATTGTGAGAGATTGTACACGTGGTTTCGTGGAATCGAAATCGAATGGAAATTGTCGAGGCCCACATGCCACAGGACCGACAGGATAAAGTCATTCCTCTCTGGAAAGTCATATGGGTGCGAGTCATTCATATATGCACGTTTATTTACCTGTTATTCTATGCGTTTGCGTGTATTTGTCCGGAGGCTTGGGCAAGCTTGAAAACTATTCGTACATTCAACGCATGAACCTACGTTTGAACTTTATCCATAACAGTTACGTTTACGAGCGCAATTATATGTCGTTTTTTTTTTTTAATGCAATGCAATTAAAGACGTAATTTATGAAAGGGAATTTGACCTCATAAAATTTGGGGACCCCATCATTTTTCCCTCAGACACACATTGTTCAACTTAGTCATTTTGTCAGAGTCGTGTTCTAAAGTCAACTGTCTCGTTGTTTTTTATAATCTTGGATATAACTTGGGGAATAATCCGATGACATTAGTTGGATTGGATGACCGATGACATTGGATTTTATAGGATCGTAAAAACATATAAACTTTCAAGAATAGTGTCTAATATGAATCTTTCAGTTTGCGAAATAACCATCATCTCCATATTTAATACGCGATGCTGTAAATCGCTGTATTTCCGAAACTAAACGGTTAAAGGTCTTGATTTTTTTAGATAAACTTCATCGTACGTTCCTTTTTGAGTCAGGAAAAAGGGAACAAAAATTGTGGAAAAGTTTCGAAGTTATTTCGGGAAATGTAAATGTTTTTACTGCTTCTCATAAGAACGTCTTTGAAACTGTGCAATCTTTGATTATCAATATCTCGAAGACGGGACTGTAAATTCTTTCGAAATTTTGCACGTATTTTCATTCAATAGTGCCTTGAATGTGTCTTAAAATTTTTTCGATATTCTACAGAAAAATGCTTTAACGAGACCACTAGGTTTTTAGAAAACTTGTTTCTTGCTGAAGAGTTTGTAATCACGCAGTTGTTGAACCGTAACATTCCTATTTGAATGCTTTCATGAAGTCTATGGGAGTTTCGTACGAGGTTGATAATCACTAATTATTGTTCGGTGAAGTCATCCGTGGAATGCCCCATTTATACATATATGTCATATATTTATGAATAATTAAATATCTGCACATAGAATTTGACATACATATGGTTTTTCGTTGAGTTAGTTCTTGGTTACTAAGATATGGCGTGTCTTCTTTTCTGTCCCCTCTCAGCCCCATGGACACGCCTGGAATCACAATTTCAAATTCTCCAACCGGTCTTCTCGCCTCCCCCTCTCATATAATATGTACATAGCTTCTGAACAGCGTATACAAACACCTGTAGCTTCGAGTTTTTTTTTTTTTCAGAAGATGATTGTCAAAACGTAACAAAATGCGAACATTATATAGATACGGGTCCAGTTAACATTCACCAAGAGAAAAAAACCACAAAACACACATTTACATAATTCCTTGTTGACCGGTTTTCAAAGTTCCGAGAGAAAGGGAGAGCGGTATTTGGCATGAATGAGAGAACGAAAAATTGGGAGTTTTTAGAAAAAATTTATCACTTCGTTGCCATAATTTCAAATTTCAAACTGTATAAATTTCGTTGGACTACTTGAAAATTTACTTGATTCGATCACATGAAGTTAAAAACAAAAAAAGTTTGAAACGAGTTGTGAAGTCATTTTTCATCAGGAATTGATGTTCTTTGGAATTGTTACAATTATCGATTTATGACGATAGCCAAACAGTGGCATTTGTCAATTTTGGTATCAAAATAATCATCGATTCCATTATAAATTAACGATTTCTCAACAGTCGAAAAAAATTTCATGTAGAAACAGTTCATCCCAAAAGATTTTTACTGTTTGTCAAGTACCTGCGTAAATATGGCAAAATGGAACGGATAAAAGAGAGAAAGAGGAAGAGAGATGGAGAGATATCATAGTCTGGTGTGTTAACGATGACATCATTTCCTGGCCCGGCGTTGGAATCACCAGGCGCGAAAAAGGCCTACAAAAGTTTTCGGATGATCTGAGGTCGGTTATTATTTGTGGCAATCGAGGAGATTTTATATTCGTTCAGAATAATCCTGATAGTAATTTTCTATCAACGTTTAATCTTGATGATTAAATGATCTTTGAATGATCTTTTAAAAGGTCTAATGATCAATTAAATATAAATATATAAAGCCTTGAATTATTCGAAGAGAAGCAGTTCAATTAAATATCGACGAAATTTATGTTTAAAAAAGTTGAAGATCATGAAGTGTACGACTCACCTTGATGATCGAAAAAACTAGATCCTCATGGCACTCGCTCAACAAAACAAACTCCAAGTTTCGTGGTCACAAAAATCGACAAACAAAATCGTCTTCACGTATCGTGTATCCCGCAGATGTACGTCAATATTTCACAAATAAAAAAAAGTTCCGACGTCACACGTAGAAAAAGGGAATAACGAAAGAAGGAAAAAAAACGAAACAAAACAAAACAATTCTCCGACACTACAAATGCTTATTTGGGGGATGGCCGCTACCTTCACCGTGGCTGGCCGTTGACTGTTCGATCTTTCGAACTGACCGGTGAATCGGACCGATTGTCGAGCTAGAGAACGTGTTATATCGCGCAGGCTTAAGAAGAGGGCGAGCGAAGCCGCGAGGAATGGTGGCCGAAGAAGCGAATAAGAAGCAGAACAGGGAGAAGAGGAAAAAAGTTTGAGAGGGAAGGAAGAAAATCGGGGTTGGCTTTTGGTAGAAGGAGATCGAGAATGAGGAAAAAAGAGGGATGGAAGGAAGAGGAGAAGGAGGACGAAGAAAAAGGGGAGAAAAAGAGGGCTTCAAAAGTGTGCGGCAAGTTAAACGTCGACGAGCACAACCGATGGTGCACGGAGCTCAGGCGAGCGGGATTTGCGGGCATTCCCTTGGCTCTGGGAGGCGAGCGATGGAAACGGACTTTAGGGCCCCCGGTTACCTGGCTGCTGTTTCCCTTTCTCTCTCTGTTTTTCTCTTACTCCTCCTTTCTTTCTTCGTCGCACTTGCACTCCTCGCGCGTAAGGTGAGTCGTGTTTATGGTGTGGGGGCGAAAACCGCGCCACAAGAATACAAACGGGCAACACGTGAAACGATGCCAGAAAGCGCATGCGCGAAAGCAATAGCTTGAGAATTGCTGTTTGACGTCACGACTATGATAATACGTCCATGCACATCAACAGGGTGTCCTAAAAGTCATGTTGACGACTCAACGGATGAACAGATCATTTATTACGGAATGGCAAACCTTTCCATTCCGATAGTCCAGTGGAAAGGTGGGAGCGTTACTATGATTTATTATCAAAGTATTAGATCAACTTTCTTCGATTCGCTGCTGTTTCATTTGATAAAAAAAAAAAACAAAAAAACCATTTTTCTTCAGAAGTCTTTCGGTTTAATCTTTACCAGACTTTGCCTCGACTTTTATGACAACCTGTATAACTTTTCGTTACCTTAAAAACGCATTTCACGTGCGTTAAAACGCTTTTATGTTTGTATGCGTACACCTTAAGTCAAGATATATATCGTGGAGTTTAAAATGTACGAGCAAAGAACGGAAGGGAATAAAAAAAAGATGGAAAGAGTAAGTGGGAGTACGTACCAGCCAACCCTCATCGGGTCGTCGGACCTGTTTCTTCGCATTTCTCTACTGTCTACATGCATACGTAGTACATTTATTACACATACATATATATATATATATATATATATGTAAAATAAATACACAACGTGATATTCACCATATTGTATACGCTCGTCTTCACCTGCGAAGGGTCTCGACTCTGAACAGTCCGACTGAACGACCGCCTAACATATATAGTGTCACTTCGCCACCCTGTCACAAATGGACCGGAACTTACGTCACGTTTTATATCTCTTTGGAAGCCCGCCCACTTACGGTTTAGAATAAATACGAAAAGATACAGGACATTTCGGTAGTTCTCAACGCATAAAGATTGATCTAATTTGTTTAGGATTTACGAGACATTGATTTTAGGAGAGTTCAGACTGTAGCCACTTGGACGTGTGTCCATATCAGACTCAGGTGCCACAACTTTTGTCCTTTTCTTTACTTTTCTTTTCATTTCTTACTTTCTTTTTATTTATTTTTTCTATTATGTTATATTATAAAAAATAAGAAAACGGATTGAGGGAATGGTTATTAATTTTTCATCGGCTTCCATTCACAGCACCCTTTTTATTTCCGTTTTGTTTATTATTTCGACTTCCTAATACAAACTCATGTTTGGAGGAAGTTAAGCAACTCGTTGCCGTTGTGCACCTGCGAAAGAAGGGTTCCGTCAAAAAGACACGAGGGGATACCTAAACACTTATGAAGGCGCAAGGGACTTTGGGGCCAGGTAACATTACGGTTGGCGAACCACAAATACGACATAGATCCTCGTCAGCAAATAGTCAAGTTCCGCTGGATTGGGTTCTGGGTCAGGTGGCGACGAACAACTAATGTTTTTACAAATGAAACCTGTTGTTATGGGCACATCCAACATACGTAAAACCCTAATCTTGACGTAATACTAAAGGATACATCGAAGGACAATGTGTGGGTTGAAGGGAAGTATAAATGTTGCAACAACATGATTTTTAAGACGATTGGCAGCAACTTTTGTTGATCTGTATACAATATTCATTGCCAGCAATGATTTTTTTCGGATTTTTCTAACGAAAAAACTACAATCTCGGAATACTAGCTACGACGACGGAAAAGTACAATCTCCTTACTCAATCGCATGTCGAACTACTTAAGTCTATAAATTCGAGTGAAACGTTCTAAAAGACTGTTCCTCATTCAAATAGGTGGTAATGAATTCTGGAAAGTTTCTTCGATTTACTAAATCTAGAAAAAGATCAAACGCAGCGATTAATTTTCGATTGGAATCGATGCCGGCGCTATTTTGTTTTTGGAATTCGACGAGAATTTTGTGGGCTTCTGTTTTTACAAAGTTCCTTGTGACTCGTTCATTTCCCTCTTCGAGTTTCGCTCCGTACCTGATCCACTGCCAGACTTGAGATCTTGAAATTTCAGCTGTTGCGGAATCTTCTATAAAACCGTCATAAGAAAAATGACCTTTTCCATTCAACCAATGGAATATAAAGAGTATGCCAATGCGAATATTGTGCTGAAGCCCAGCCATGGTGACACCACCTTTTGGAAGACTCAGAAGATCTTGTTCCTTGATGACTACGTTTGTTTGTTCTGGGAGATGGATCTGATTTGGTTGATCACCACCATGTTGGCGCCAGAGCTTATTCATTGATTCTACGAGGCCCAAATCATAAATCATAAATCCGTCTAGTCCCATTAGTATTTCTTGCAATTTAGCTTCACAAACAGTCTGCACAACTTTGTCGTAAAGCTGTGACTTTTCGTTGTCGATTGGCAAAAGATTGGCGGCCATTCCGCCAGTCGCAAAGGTTCCTCTTTTGTGGCAAATTTTCACAACCAATTGCATGTAACTACGGAGAAATTTCATCTGGGCGTTCACATATTTATTACGATCTGGCAGCAAAAATTGTTCGTCATTTGTTCCAAATTTTGATATTATCGAGGCAGCGTAATCCCAGATACCGCAATTCAGTCCCAACGAGCGTTCACGCAGTTCCCAAAGTATGTCATCCATCTCAAATGCCGATAAAATATTTTCGATTAAAACGCATGCCTTGATGCTTCCTCTTGGTAATCCCAGCTGCTTTTCGCTCCAGTCAAAAATTTCGTTCCATAGTTTGGCTTCTTCAGCACCCTCCAATTTTGACAGGTAAAATGAAGCACCAACTCCCGTTTTCTCATAAATTTCTCGCCCGTTGTGGTATATCAAGAGACCAAAATCAAATAGTGGTCCTGGAACGAGACGCCCGTTGATACTCAAGTTCCTTTCCATCATGTTCCAAGCTCTTGGACGCAACATCAATGTCGGTGCGTCCTTTATTTTTGGCGCACCAGGTAAAACTCCTCGAACTGCTAAGCCTACGTTGTGCAAACCCGTAATCTGATTCTTGAACGTTGGACAGTGGCCATCGTCGAAATCTACCTGAACACCTTGCACAGGTGATTTCAATGCTGCAGTAAAATGAGACAGATCACTTGGGCTCACATCTCCCAAATCTAGGTGACGGTTCTCCAACCGTTTCCCTGTTTAAATGAAAACATTAATTACACAATAGACATCACACATTAAGAAAAATCATTTGCTTTTCGAACTAAATCCATTTCGTTTCATGACAAATCTTGGACTCAATTTGTTTCCTACTTCAAGGCACAAGATCTTCTCGTAACAAACAAAAACGAAATTATTGTTGACGTACCGACTGGCGTGACTTTCCAATTTCCATCAAGGCTGTTAATCGACTTTGAAAATTCCGGTATTTTCGGTGAGCTTTGAAGTTCCATTTTTTTTCGCATTCTTTCGCTGTAAAGTTTATCAATTTTGTCATCGAATCGGAGAACCAAGTCAGTCAAAAATTGTACAGCTCCGTCAGTGAACAGTTCGTGATACTCTTGTTCGTGACCTTTGGGTGGAGCGTTGATGAAAACGTTTTTTCCGTGATCCTTCCTCTTGTGTTCACTGTCATTCAATAATTGTGATTCCAAACGATTTTTCGAGTTTTTCGCAGGCGATCTTGACTGGCGAATCATTATCTCGAATTTATCCTCCATTTTGGTACTCGCAAAAGATAATTAAATGTCTCAACAACCCTGTGTGTTTTTGTTCGAATTAAAGTTCGATTTATATCGAAGATATATATTTTTTGAAACCGTGATTATTTAAGCAACTGCACAATAGTCATATTGTTTTGAAAGATTTCAATGTTTCAACGCAATTTTGATGTCCACGTTAAAAACTGTTGCGCTTCTTCGCCCGACACGTCTGAAGTGATTGAATGATTTTTACAATTAACTCGATCATCGATTGACCTTAGTACCTCAATCTACTTATCTCGAGAACCCACGGTGCAAGAATTACCCCCACCATACAGTGTTGTTTGCTTCTTTCCGAAGGTCGTCGAAATATTTGCATTTTCATGTATTGCACTTTGGGCTCGTTTATACACAAAAACGACGATAATCACTGTGCAGCCATATTTTATCAGCAAAAATTCAACAAATATATATTGCTGTTTATCTCAGTTCGATCTTTATTTTTTGGTGCTCGGTGCAATCAGTTTTTACGTAAAATTTGGAACAATACGTCTCTACACAAAAACACGATATAAGATCATTAAAATGTATTTACTTTTCTTATTCGTCTGTCTTTTATTATCAAATATTTGTAAATGAAGATTTTTTGTCAATTAAGCACTGAGAATGAAATTTTGTTGAAAATGTTGATTATTTTTTTGAGTAGGGCAACAAAGGATTATTGCATGATGACAAAATTGTTGTCATTTTAATAATAATAATAATACTTCGACAAAATTTTCGATACAAATTCAGAATGCAATAAAATCATTTAATTTCATACGTTCATTCTCGGTTCACATCACACTAAAAAGTATTGTAAAATGCAAAACAAAAAAATCGTACAATATTAACGAAATTGCTGTGATTTCGTTACAACTATTTTGCCACATCAAAGGGACGAGAGTAGCGATCGAGCTAGCGAGCAATTGCACGATTATTTTCTCCGTGCGGACACGGAGAAGATTTTTTTTATTTTCCGAGGTCACGGTCGAGGCTGTCTGTGTATCCAGGGGGCATTTTACGATGAATCCACGTATGGCACGTCATTGCTATTACAAACACGGTAGCCCTAGTAAAAAGTGGATTTTTAAAATGTTTTCTGGACCATGTTTTGGTAGCATAGGCTTCAAATGCCTTCAAGTTTCGAAAGAATGAACAATTATAAATAGGAATTGAAGTTCTTTCCACAAAAAACCAATCAAATGCGGATTCCAAGACCGTTTCATAGGCGAACAAACTTTTTGGGGAACGTAAAGAAGGATATTTGATCGAATGATTAACGAATCATTTCTTTTTTCCATAGAGAGATTTTTTCCAATGGCAAATGTTTTGAGCAATGATTTTTTTGGGCTAAAAATTGGCGAGTTCAAATCACAAGTTGTTTTGAACGTGAAAAGCCTTACACGTTTCTCGGGCGTGGTGCAAACAGCAAACTCGAGGCTCAACAACGACTTCTGTGAGCTCGGAGAATTTATATTCGAACGGATCTCCACGCAAACGAATTCCTCCATACTCCGGGTGTTCTCGCCGAGGTACAGCAACGTCAACAAACGCAACGAAAGGTATTACGTGTGCGATATACATGTATATTATGCATATATGTTCATGGAGATAGCTCGAGCGCAGCTTCCGGGCGGGTCCGATGCACATGAGTGGGCACACCATGTGGTTTATTGAGGGAATAGTTCACGTTCCTAGAAACATATCTCTCCACAGAGGTGTGTATCCAACTCCGATCAACTGAGCTTCAACAATGAGAAATAAAAATAAAAAAACATAACGAGAAAAATAAGAATGAGAGATCTTTCAAACGGCCGACGGTTGGTAAAAAAGATTGCGTTCGTCGTCTCTCCTTGGGAGAACGATTTAAATATTCGACAAAATTGATCTCCGGGTCAATCGGTCCTCGACTTTACGATACAATTAGCAAACGTTTATCATTCGATTTTCACGTAATTTTATTACTGCGTTACCGATTGACGGTAAATATTGATTTTACAGAGTCATGTCTGGTTGGAACAAAAACTGAATATGTCTCCGATTTTCTTTTCATGAAAATGAAGGCTTTATAGTCAACAATTCCCTACGATAGCAGATTTCATGGCATTGCTGAAGTATCATTCGTGATCGAAAACAGCACGTGTGTTTTGCTTGAACCTCAGGCACTTACGATGAGAGAATTTTGTTTTTTGGCTATTGTATCAGCCACAAATTTACTCACATAGCAAAAGTTTTTTTTATGATTACTTCTGTATCTAAAAACAAATATTGAAAATGGAAAAGTTCCAAATCGTTGACGACAACCGTGTGGTTATCTTATCAGGAAAGATTTTTCACTTAAAACTCGCGGGAAGATCACGTAAATCACTGGAACGAAAAAAATTATAATTTTAAATTCACGAGGCAGAGCTTTCGAGTTGGCAGAATTCATTAAACCGTGTGTTCACTTTTCTCGTTTGCGAAGCGCGTCTTCGAGAAAAACGCACAGGTATTCCATGCTCGGAGGTATAAAAAAAATGTATATACAGAGTGTCTCGAAAGTTATGACTAAGTTTAGAGCCGAACTTTTTTTTTTCAATCAGTCAACCGATGTGGATGGTTCACATTTTTTTCAAATGTCGAAGGTGGGACCCAGGCTCTTAAAAGTGTGAAAAATAAAAGGAGTCGAAGTTTTTTTTTCTTACCATCAATCAGGGAAGTAATTTATTAATCAACGGAAATCGTTCAGCGCATCGGATACAAAATTTCTTGTATGCTTGTAATAATTGAACAAAAATGTATACGAATAAAATTAAGCGAGGAAACAAAACTATTTGGACGAGAGATTGATTAAAAATCAAGTTGACAAATAGAGCCAGCGTATGTACAAAATTTGCTCTATTCGTCCATTATTAAATTTTCTATTTCAACATGTAGTGCATTTAATATCGAATCGCTTGAGCTGTCGCAGACAGTATTTTCTTTAGCGAATTAAACAGCATTAATGTAAACAAGAAACACAATGATTTAAAATTAAAAAGCATTGAAAAGAGATACAAAGCATTTAAAGTACAATTAAAATGAGAAAAAATCCGAAACAAATGCATCGTGTCGATTTGCGTTTGCGCTCGTGAGTGGGTGCGTGAGGGTTGATGTGTAAATATGATTTAGATATATACTAAGAGAAAGATTCAATTTTCAGGCACGTACGCACATTTAAAAAGAAAAAAAAAACGGAAAATGTGAGCAAACTTGTTGCCTAAATTTTTGTTTCGTTTTAATGTTCGTCAATGTTCGTTTTTTTCATCTTCTTTTTCTAAATCTTAGTGTGCGTAAGTGTCGAAAAATGAAGCTGTCCGGGTTTTGATTCTTTGGGATGAAAGCCTCAAGATATTGGCTCGAGTGTCTCGAGAGTATCGATCGAAATATGAGTGAATTGTTTTCTTTTTTCATGATTCTGAATCTTGGTGTAGAAAACGATTCGTCCGTAGGTGTCACGTTTTACATTTCACCATGCAGCGATCTCCCTCCTTTTTTTATGAGATTCATCATCCATATTGTATTTGCATTAGTATTTATAATCGATTTGAATTATTCGTCTTTTATCACGTGGTTCGTTCAAGAAATCTGTTCGCATCGACCGAACCGTAGCTGTGAGTATATCGCCCGCTGTAAGAAGCTCGCGACCATGCACCCGCTCTATTCGAATAACTGTTGCAGGCTATGAGCGAATTCATGCCACTTGGCCTATCAATCGGTACACCTTGACGACCTTGATGCTCTCGTAGCGATTGACCGACACTCCTCGATCTTCCACTGTCGGTAAGCGAAACTCTCAAATCTTCGATTGCACCCACTTCGGTGTATGGTTTCGGTCCCCGATCGCAGCAGCTCAAGTATATCGCGGCAGCAAGACCCTTTGAGCAAGGAATGCAAATTAAAAATAGGTTAATGTCGAAAAAAATAAAGAAAAGTCCTACTTTTTTTTTAAATTCTGAAACTTAATGAATCAAATGTTCAATTATTGCTAATTTGAAAAAATCTTACCACGAGAAAATGAAGGACAACGATGAACATGGAGGCATGACGAAAACCAATACCTTCCATTAACATTCCTGCGACACTTGGTCCTATAAAAGCACCCAAGGCGAAAGCACTCGTCCAGAGACCACTAATGAGTCCGTAAGTCTCGAGATTATTTGGGAATCCGTAGGAGCTGGAAATATTGATAATCATTTGTTTCAATCAATCTATTCATTCGATTAGGTTATTTTTATGTTAAAATTAAGTTACGTGCAAAATTTCAGGAGGATTTGCCATCCGGTATTTGAGATAAAGACAATCAAAAATTGTAATTTTACTCGCGTTTTTGTAAGCGTGTTATTTTTTACGCGCCTGTGGAATGACAGCCACAACTTACATGGCTGTATTCAGAGCGTCGGTGAAACTGGCGACCAGCTGAGCAGCCATTCCCAATCCGTGAATCAAAAGACCGCAGATTGTCACCCATATTATGGTGTCTGAAGGTATGAATGGTGCTGGTCCAATAAGAGAGAACCCGATCATCACTAATGTGCATCCAGTCACTGTGGCAAACTATTTAATCAAATTATCTTGAATTAATGACGCATGTTGAAAGCTACAAAGTGATGAATTAACATAGAAATGTTTTCGGGGACTACCAGAATTGTCATTAGATTAAAATTAAGTATTTACAATTATTAATTAGAACATATCGTCTCCTTATTGCTTACTCAATGATAATGTACGAGACATTTTTTTATCTATCAATCTTTTGTTGATTAAAAAATATCGAATACGAAATTAAACGCATGGCCAAAAAAAATCGCTACGTTTCTGAAAGGAGGTTTAATGAAGTAAATGATTGGGGATAAAATAAACAGGGTCATGGCCAAAAGTTGTGCTTTTTTTAAGAGAATATCTCTTCATAAGTTGAAGTTTCATTTTTCTCTCGATTATTCATGAATTATACGTTAAAGAATGTGACCAAAATTGTACGTAAAAATAATCACGAGTTATCAGACTGACCTTTGGCTTGATGCGCTTGTCGCAAAACCATCCCCAGACGGGTGCAGTGACTGCATAAGTTCCACCGTTTATAACAAACATAAGACCAAGTACAACCGGACTTAGTTCGAATTGTCTAAGATGTGGCTCAAGAGTGGCTTGAAGAAATCCAATGCTCATGCTGGTTGCAATGATAGACGCAGTTGCGACCATCACACCAGGAATTTTCAGAACTCGCATAAAGCCTGCAGAATCATTTTCATACAATTAATTTTATTGAATTATTTTTATGAAATTTATTGCTGGAAAGGAGGAAGAGACTTTTTGAAACACATGAAAGGAGAGTGACTTTTCATGAAAACGTTCTGAAGGAAATTGTCAGACTTTCTCAACAATGCTGAAAAAAATATTGAAATTTATTTCATTTAAAAAATTGTATATACGATCGATGTTTTCAATCGATAAAACGTTTCCCCGAATGAAAGGGAATATAAGTTTTTTTGGTTACGTACCGCCGGTATTGTGAGGATCCATTTCATTACTTTCGTGAATTGGGAGAACGAATGCAGTCATTACAGCCGCCAAAAAGAGGGCTGATCCAAGAACAGCGAATGGAGTGACGTATCCTCCGATCTTCATACAGGAAAGTGGTTTTTATTATCATTTGATTAAATGATTCGGTTGATTTAATTCAATTAAATTCTTCGAAATTCTTGGTTTGTTTCGATTTTTGGTACTTTTCGGTCGTTCAACGCACCTGGTAAAGCGAACCTCCCACCATAGGGCCAGCAATGAGACCAAGACCAAAGAAAGTCTCAAGACTGGCGAACGTAGTTGCTACATTGTCGGGAAATTCTTTGGCAATAATAGCAAAACTGGCCGTAAGAAATGCCGCATTTCCCAATGCTTCGACAATTCTTATCACGAAAGAGAGGATTATAAAGGGATAGTGACCCTCTACTTTATCAAGAAGTCCGAAGAATATGGCGCATGTACCAGTTGTCAAAATACCACCGTTGAACAGCAGCTTCGGTCCGATCCTATGCAACTTCAAACGCAGATAAAATTATCATATTTCAGTTAATCATTTGATTGATTTCTCGTTTCACCATATATTTGATGCATTTCGAGATATTTTCGTTCTGTATTTTATTTCCATTTAAATCTTGATTTTTTTCTTCTTTTTTTCTTAAACTCCGTCTAGAAGGAAAAGATTTATTGGAATAAAAAATAATAATCAAGTTTGTATACATACTCGTTGGCCGTAGATAGGGCTAATGATAAAAACGACGAGTTCGAAGATCCCAAATACGAGACCATACTCCGATGGTGAAGCTCCCTTTTTTTCAGCCTGCAATCACATTAGAAAATGATATGCGAGGGAGAAAAGTATGAAGGAAGACAAGTGATAAGAAGCCATGTGTTAATGTGAGAAAAGATTGAATGAAGTAAATCATAAGTAGACCCAGAATATGGGGCTTTCGAATAATACGGACGAATACAAAGATTTTATTTTATTTTCGTCAAATTGAATTCCAACTTTGTGTGGGGAAATCTAGATTTTTCGGTAGTTTTCGCTCCAGAAGGTTATCAGTGAAATAAATTGCAAGATTTTATTTCTTAAGAATCTAAGCGTAAGATATTTATTTCTCAATTATAAGAAATTCTTTCAAATCTCAAATCCAAGCAACGGTAAAAACAGTTTCCTAGTCATTAATCCATTTAGCTACAGAGGAACTTTTTTTGTCGCACCAAATTATTGCAGTTCTCAAATTATTGAACTACTTTTTAAATAACGAATGTTGAACTATATATCAAAAGAATATGTACAGTCTTTAGCTAATCACGGGTCTGGAAGGTCTCGTATAATAACGTATTATAAAATTGCTTATTTACTTAAGCATACAAAGTATGTAAAAGTATGTAGATATATTGATGGAGTACGACGCACTTTGCGAACCAATACTACGCAGCAATTTACTCATTTTTTTAACATGTTTTTTCCATATTCGTATATTATTTCTGTTATATTTCGAATTAAATGCGATTAGAACTGATAATTCGAAGCTATATACTCGGAACGTGTGTCTCAGACGTAATATCTGACACGATTATCGTGAATCGTGTGCCTCTTGTTAAATTCTCCCCTCCTACAAATGTTTTATGTGATCGCATTTTATTGACTCACGATAATAATCCCGACGTCTGTCTGTGACTGGTTCAATATAATTTGCAATAGTGTTGATTTAATTTTCTTGTTTTTTTTTTTACTATTAAACAATGCTTGCGCTTTCAATTGTTTGATGAAAAAATGTTCCAACATTCATACATTCGAGTCTATTTTTATGATCATAGTTTTTCTCCTGTTATTTGTGCAGCCTTTTTGAATTAACGTTCAAATGGAGCAAAGGCTACGAACACGCCAAATCACTACTAGTCAATATTTACATTTACATTCATTATAAGAGAGAGAACTTGTATTCAGAACGTTTGACAAATTAATTGAGAGTCAAAATTTCTTAAATTGCTATATTTTCGAAAACAATATTGATTCTGAGAAACAATATAAAGGCAAGCAATCTGTAGCCACTTGAAATTGACAATATTTGAAATTGTAATGAAATGAAAGTTTTGGGTAAGAAGGTACGTGCAATTCATTCGAGGCGACAGGCCAGCCTTGCAATCTTCCTTTTGACGAATTTATGATACACGTGCAATCTGCTATACACATATTACAAATCTACGCTTATCTTCTTCAGCCTAATATGTATCCTGATCTTTAACCCATCGTGAATCGCGCCGCTCGAAACTATCTCGAAATAGGATTAACAGACGAAGAAAGAGGATGGCGCCTCGTTGTGCGGTTGTGCGTTAAAGATCAGACATTCGCATGACTTATAACACGGTTAATTGAACGATAAGAAAGGAAAGACCCAGAAGAAATTATTTTATTCGAAATGATGAAAAAAATGGAATGCTCGTTTCAATCAAAATAAACAAAGGCACGATGAGTCAAGACAATGGTGAATATTTCGAAGTTAATTCGATTTCATTTGAAAATTTCTTCAGAACATTTCCGCGCTGCGTTCATATCAAAACAATCAAGATTGGGCATTATTAACAAACTCGAAATGTTTTATAATTTCCTTTCCAAAATGCAAATTATGTTATGTCTTGGGAGTGCGAAAATTAATCGAATAAAATATTATTCTTATCGTTATTCGAATTCAATTTTGGTCGAACAACGTCCAAACGTGTTTTCATGCAATGCGATGCACGGAGCAACCGCATGATTCAGATAAACATAAATATTTATACTCGTTTATCAAAAATTCAAACCACCTTATGGTGGTGCTAATTTTTTCTTTTAAAATGTTGTCATTCGAAACCAAGGATAATTTTGAATAAAGTTTCGTCAAATTAACATTCGTTAGTATCGTTAATTTGTTATCATCTTAAAGCCCATGCCTATTATATCGAAACTTACCTCTTGTGGATAAAAAGGGGCCTGTAGTGAGACACAAACAGCGTTAGCAAAATCAGCAATACTTATGACGATCAGGGTGAGCCACTGACGTCTTGTAAACTGGCCCATCATATTACTGAGGTTATTGAGGTCTTCTTCGAACCTCGGTGCCTCGTCCTATCGATAATATCATTTATTATTAAAATGATTGATAGCGTTAAACTTTCGAGGATAAGGTGTATTTTTAATGTTTTGAAAGTCGTAGCTTTATTTTTCCTAGTTATTAGGTAGATAATAAACTGAACTTTAAACTTATTTATCAACATTTTTTGTTCAACCAACGATTGCACCCCAAAAAGGTTAACAATATTCGATAATTCCTACAAAAATTAGCTCATAAATGATGGGCGATCATTTTGACTGGTCACAACACAAATTTGTAGTTACAATTCTAAATAATTTGATGTCAGTGATGAATCAATATTGTAAGAAGAATTAACTGATAAGCACATCACTACATTTACGTGAAAAACTGTCAAGTCTGATATGCTCGAAAATTTGTACTTTTTAATATAATTGACACAATACTGTGAAAAGCTGTTATCATTATAACTGATAAGAAAAATGGCGAAGTCCAATGACGAATAGTACGAACGTGTCGCGTACTTCAAACCGAATCAGCGCACTGATGAGCAAGGATCGTTTTCTTCCTTCCGTGAGAAAATGCGCGACGATATTAAGAGAGATTTTCTTTCGAAGCCTCTTGAACTACCCTCGATGGATTTTAGGAAGTAGAGGGGATGGAAATTCGGGGAACCGAAAAACACGGTACGAAGAGGCTGTCGAAGAATCCAACGTACGACTGATCGAGGCTCTGTCACCAAAGCGTGAAATACAGGACAACGTGTGTGTGATTGAGAGCAAATCTCTGTTTTCCCGTTGATGAGCTGCTTTTGTTAATGTGAATGTACCCAAGCAGCCACTTTTAATTCCCTGTATACACACATATTTTCGTTTACGTTATACTCGCCTTACTCTTTAGCCACAAGTTGAGAGTCGTGCGGTTGAACGAGCAACACCCGGGTCGAGGGTCGAACCGATATGCCTCGAGACAGCACTAATTTATTATCGGAAACACACTCTCCTATGTGCTCTTCTTGCCACGACAAGAGTCAGATGACACCGAGACCAGATATTTCGTGAGACCCTTTCTGTCGATTTTTCTCTCTCTCTCTCCCCCCCCCCCTCTTTCTCCCTCTCTCTTTCTCTCTCTCTGTCTCTCTGTCCATTTCTTCTTTCCTCATTCTATCACTTTCGAGAAAGTCAGATTAATAGAAATTTACGTTACCAAACATCGCAGCCCGAAATTGACGGAACTTGCAGGCATTAGATTTCACCCTCTTTTCGATGCGAACAAAAAAAGCCATGCATTTTGCTGTCGACACATCATTTCAAGATTTTCCACTTCTTCTGTAATCTTCGGAACGATAATGTCCATGCTTTTTCAAAAAGCCACTTTTTATTTATGTCGATAATAAATAAATGCGTTAAGGTCAATATCGATGACGTTGTATCAGTCCCTGAATACGTATAGTTTCTTTTTCTAATTTGAATTGTTTCATTCTGCTATGACATTTGTGCCATGAAAATAGTACACACCTATTGCGTTTGTAGTTTTCAATGTCACATTTTCTTGGAGTAGAAATATAAATACTTTCATTCTTCAACAGCCTTGAGGTTATCATTGCGTCGATCGCATGTTTGAGGATAGAAATATCAATCGATATACTCATTGCCATTAATTCTCACTCGAAATCATAATATTGACCTTGATTCTTATTCCTTCAAATAGTGTGAAAAACAATACAAGTTCATGAATACACGACTACTCTTGTAATCGAAATTTACAATATTGTACTCGAAATCATAATATTTATTATATTAATTTTCGTCAGACCAAGATCTTTAGAATAAAATTTGAAAAAATCATTCATCGATAGAAACGGATTCAATTGTCAACAGATAATGTTTTGATAGATGTTGTCTATTTTTTGAAATTTTTATAAGATTGAAATAAACATTCAAAAACCAGCTTTTTGTGTGTTTTTTTTTTTTGAACTATTTTTTTTTATTATTTGTGAAAATATATTTGTGTTATTTCTCGAAATAAAAAGAGATTTGACAATAATGAAGCTCGAAGATTCAATTGAAATTTATTTATACAGAAAACTAAAGCACTCGCCAAGTCTACATATAGTCCCTCATAATTATAAAGTATAAACCTATAAATATAATCGTAATAAAGGAGGATGATCGTGACTGTATCACATCGTACGTGAATGCTGTTGTGGTAAATAATACAATAATTAATTTGCAATTATTACAACGTGTCGATAATATAATTTATAGTCTACAGTCCTTAAATACATATGACGTAACTTAACAGCATCGTGTTTAGGGGTGGAATGGTGTATTGAAATGCAGGTTAAAAATGTTGTCACGTGTCAACATAATGAAATGATTTGAATTGAAAAAGAAATAACAATAATAATTTTATTCTTCGTTCAATGCAAAGTTGGAGAAGGTTCAACAAATTTACGAAGTTTGAAATGAGTTTGTGAAATAGACAAGTTAACAGATGAAATTTACCGTGCGTTTCCAATCGGATAATGTCATTCAAAATTTTGTTCAATCGAGATTTAAAGATTAGAGAATTGTATCGCGATACATGAGAATCAAATTTTTTTTCTCGTCTACGTGTCATGTAGCCAAACTTTAAGGGGTACTTTGGTAAAAGCAGTGTTGAGGAAAGACATGAAATGTTTTGCAATACTGGAACTTGCGGCTGGTCTCATTTCCTCAATTATTTCCTTGGCGTTTTGATTGAGGAACTGATTCATGGCCTGGCCAATTACGTTGTTGCCGTTGAGTTCATCGACTACGCGAAATCTTGCACGTCCCAGACTGAAATCGACGAGGAGCCGACCGATTCTCATGTAACGAACACCTTCTCGAACTTCTTCGATTCCTTGGACTCTAGCGATTGCCTGAACATCTCCTGTACGAATAAAAAGGATTTAGAATCAATTCAATTCGTTATTGTCAGTAAGTAGCAAATTACGAAAATGTCAATAGACCATTCAATTTTCTCGTTGAAAGAAATCTAACAAAAGTGTTCATTTGAATCAAGAAACAGTAAAAGTTCTGATCCAACAATTTTCCAACTGATTATGATCGACAATGAAAACTTCTCACCAAAGAGAGCCCAAAAATCTCCTCGACTTTGGATGGGGAAAAGTAGAACGTTTCCAGCGACTTCGTAACGACCTTGAAGCTCGATCTTTGGTATGTTTAGATGTAGATCAAGTCTAAGCGATGCGACATCAGCACGAACTTTGGTTACCGTGTAATTACCAGGTCCGAATGCCGTTATATTGGAAAAGAAAGCTCTGACTCTCACTGCACCCTTGCCGTTTTCCATTCCCAATTCTGGGATCGTCAGTGGTTCAATTGGCGGAAGTTCGAGTTCCGGAATACCTAGTAATGGCCCAAGAAAAACGTTAGTTGACGCATTTATTTCTAAGTTTAGTACAAAACGAGAAATTTCAACCTACCCTGTACCAAGTACGGCCTCAAGTGGTTGAAAGCTTTCTGGATACATCCTTCGATCGCGGGGTCATTACGACTGCAAGGCAATATGTACTCCGCTGCGAAAATAATTGACACAATTTTGTAATCACACACATTTTGTCCCAATGAAAGATTTCACCTTACAATAAACTTCATCGCCGCAGGGCGTCTCACATGCTGATGCTAATCAACGACGAGTCTCATTAAGATAATGTTACAATGAATATTATATATACTTATTTATTTTTTTATTTTATTCACACGAAAACGGGTTCCATAGAACATGTTCATCACGCGAGTATCCGTTCCAAGTCTTTCCTACTTCCGTGCAATTTACGCAACTCAAGGCTTTCTCTTCCGCCCAGAGAAGACGTTAAATATCAGGGAATCCCCGATTTTTTCCCCTCTAATTTTCCCCTCGTTAGTTCAATTAATCGTGCCGATTTATATACAAACTACGAAATGGCTTTACTCGCGATCTTCATATTTGGATTTACGTGATTTTTTGGTCGATGCAAATTGTCTCTCAATTATTATCATATTGGGCATCCTTTAGGTATGCTATTAACGACAAAAGTGTACACAAGGTTACGCATGATCGGAATTACCGAACGAACTTATTGTTATACGAATTAACTCAGATTAATGTTTTTTCTTGTGACCAAAAACATTGCACACTCACAATTCTTTTGTTTTTTTTTTTCTCCGAGGTTAATTCACTCACGAGATCGTGATTCGAATGTTGTGGTTACTGAGGACAGGAACATTCTTAGTCGCAATTTAAGTATGAAATATAAAAACTTCCGGTTCCATACTCACATTTATTTTACAATAATTGTCAAATTAATAGTTTAATTATGTCGTTTGGCATTTCCTGTTAGATTCTGCAAACGGATTCTATGAAACGATGATGAAAAAACGATCGTATGCATAAATGAATTTGAATTTATCGATTGACGAGAATAGGCACAAAAAAAAACAATTTTAGTTTGAATGGCAAATTTAAAAAAACTTTCAGGATCGTTGTTTACTGCTGATGAAACTTATGGCTCTGAGTGAATTTGAACATACATGATAGAAAAAAATGTAAAATTAAATTTATTCACGATGTATTGTTTTGAATTCGCATAAAAGTCTGTGGAAACGCACATTAGAGATTCAATGTATGTGCGGAGGTAACGTGCTCTTCAGCAGAGTCGTAAATACGAGCTTGAGAGTGAGTACATTAAAATTATCGTCTGGAACCCAGTCATTCGATTTATTGCAAATCGCAATCAAAAGATTTATAAAAATTACGATAAAATCGGGAAAACGAGATATTTTTGTATCGTAATAGTGACTTAAGTCACAATGAGCATATAAGCATTTTTTTTTCATCGAAAACCTTTGGATTCGATTAAAAAATCATAATAAGATAGTCTTTGCAAAAAAAGGAAACAAAAAACTGTAAACTTTTCCGATCTTGGGAAAAACGCAGCTGAATGATTCATTAAACATGCGCTGTACGTTTCAGTATAGACGTAACGTACTCTTGAGTGAAGTCATAAATACGAGCTTGGATTATTTATAGTAAGGTTCCGAAACAAAGTCTTTACATTTCTCGTGAGCATCGTCCGAAGATTGACAAAAGAATGGTTGGAAGCGAGTGACAAATGAATGGCATTTTGTTGTAGTGAGAGTCACCTTGACGATAGTCAATTAAACAATGTTTTGTTAATTAAAGAATTCTGTCGTTAATTTAAAAAAAAGTATCAAGCAATTAAAATTTCTCAAACCTTATCGTAAGATCATTCATAACGAATAAATAAGCAGGATAATTATGTCCATGGCATTTATTTAATTATGCGAGTGTACGAGACATCAAGATATAAAAAAATTTCGAATTCGAGTTTGGTGATCATCGTATACTGTTCGAAAACAATGAAACGATCATTTGGAAGGAGTAAACGAACTGGAACGAGTGGATAAATAAAACTTACGTCCGATCATATTTAGCAAATACTTTTGCCCTGAACGTGAATCGTATATCATTTACTGTAATTGACTGACTGTTCGTGAAAAAAAGAGATGAGGAAGAAGAAATACAAATAATTAATGACCATAACAATTGAGCAATTATTTTAAACTACTTCGGTAAATAATAAATTGAATAATGAAAATTGGCATGAAATTTCGTGGATAAGTTGACTCCGAAGTGGAAAATATGCTGAAGATTCATTAGAAGAAAATAAAGGAGAATGGTTGGGCACGAAGCGTGATACAAGAGCTGAAAACGATTAACGCGCGCTTTCTCTGCCAGCTGAGAGTCTCCTCGCGAAGTGGAAAAGCCGGGAATCCACACCGGCAGCAACGCCACTAGGTAAAACCCTCCTTTGGACGCTTGCTTCGGTATACACGCTCGAGTTTATACATAGAATCTTTGAGGCTCAAGTCCACGCTGACTTTCTCCAAGCTATGCCTGCCCGATGTCGGTTCTCTGTACAACCATAGTCACTTTTTCATTACGCAATCTCTGACATAACCTTCGCCACGCTACAGCTACAGACTCGTGTATACGTTACGACACCTTTGCCATTATAGTATATATTATATATCAGATGAGTTCATACGTATGTAAAGATTTATTTTTTATTATTGTCTCTGACTCTCTTTCGATATTCTATCATTTTTACTATAGTGAACAATCAACTTTCTTAAGATTCCTCATTGTTCTAATGGGCTTAATTTACTTCTTGTGATAACGTCAATTACGAACTCAATGAAACTTCCTACATTTTTCGTTTGACGTTTCACACCTTTTTATGACTTTCCGTAGGAGATTTTCATCGATAATCACTTCTGACATTTGAGTAGACATTTCAAAAAAAAAACGAAATCATTTAGAACAAATAAAGTTTTTCAATCCGGATACGAAATTTATTTCGATCTGTAAAAATTCATGCTTCATGGATGTTTGATCGCTGATAAGGAAAACTATATTCCTCATAAGGGTTTTGGTTTAATTAATTTGTTGTGTATTTGTTGAAACGGTTGGTCAGGGCAGCGTGTTAACTCAACAATGGTTCGTGGATATTAATACTGACTATTAGATAACTTGATGTTGCATCAACAAGGAGGAAACGGACGCTCATGTAACTGTAGTGCAATGTATACCAAATTAAACTCACAATTATGTTTCATTTTGGCAAGTCACGCTATTTTCATTTACAAAATTTCAAATATACCAGCTCATCGTCATTGAAACTTTCTTTATTTCGAAATTCCTGATATCGAATATTCAATGTTGTTGGTTCGGAAAATAGAAAAACGTTTGCAACTCATGATTCAAGATAATTTGGAGAATGAAATATTTATTAATAATTAGCCCAATAAAAACTGATGATTTAATTCACTTTTTTGACAAACTTTCAATGGCTGCTGTTTTTATAAACCTTTTAACGTTTGGGGTTGAAATATTCTATCGCGCTACATTCATTTTCCTCCAATGATTCAATAATAATCTGGGAAACATTTCCTCCAAAAAGAGAAAATTTAAAAACGATTCAATGTTAATTTCCCCAACTAGCCTCATCGAAAGTCGAAACTTATAAATATATTCACACCAGATCGTGAAGTAAGAATTTCCGAGAGTGTAAAACTGTTATTTCATTGGATTAAGTAACGAAGGTCGTATAAATAGAAAATAATGATGAAAAATCGGATAAAATAATTCACCATTTCCGGAGTATCGACACGTGGAAAAGACGTCATAATACTTGTCGAGTTTTTCACTCGTTGCATAATATTTGTGTGGTTTATGAAATGACTATTATACACATGAGATGAGGAGTGAAAACGTTTGTATGTTTCTTATGATTTCTGTTATAATATTTCTTGATTTTTTCTTTTCGAAACTCTTACGCGTTACAAAATCCGGTTCGGTAGCGCCCACATTTGCTGATTGAGACTTTGTGGACACATCCTGGCAGTTTGACGTTCCGGTAATTGCGAGAAGGAGCACGAAACAGAAAACTCGCGCTCCGGAAATCATTTTCATGCTATGGTGCCCCCTTTTTTTTGTTTTTCCACTTCAGAATATGGGCAAACTGATAGCAAGAAAAAAAGTATAAAATTTACGAAAACGCTCGTCGTGTCCTTCGTAGATTGCGGAGGAAAGTTCGCGAACACGATTGGTAACACGGAAACGGCAGTCGAGTTGAGAATTCTTGACTTCACTGTGCGATTTCCCGATACATTATACTTTTTCTCAAAAAAATTGATAATCAAAACTCTTTACTCCTTAAATCACCGGATTTCACACTTTTCTTTAGATATAAACAATGTTTTTGTGATTTTGTAAATAAATGGGATAGAACTGCTATGGTTTGTGATTTAAACTGAAGACGGTTCCCTTCATATTCTGTCTTATATGCGAGACTCCCCCTACTCTACCGAATCTCACTCCTTTGAAAAGTCGCGCGGTTACAACTCGGCCGATCCATACCTGTACGCGCCTTTTCTCTCCTTCTTCCTCTTTCTGTCATGCCATGCCTTTGTGCACGATGCACGATAACATAAGAAAAGTCTTTAGCCCGTCAAAACAAAAAAAAAAACATAGTGGCCAACAGGGGGCTGCCTCGGAATCCGATACGTCATCAATTCCCGGATTTACTAATTTAAAAAAAATCGAAATTTTACGATGTGGTTACGTGTGTCCGACAGGATTTTCGGTCGACCTACTTTTAGTTCCTCCATGAATTGTAATGGGAAGCTTAGGTCGGACTTTTTCGATATAGACTGGAACGTGCAATTCACAAATTGTCATTATCATACTCGTCCAGTTTTAACAAAAACATATCAACAATCAGATTCAATAACAAATTAAACGAAACACGAATGGGTTTATGTTAATTTTTATAGCTTTGGCATATCAGAGATTTTTTTTTGTTTATTTTATTAATCCTTCGAGCCATGGTGGTACTTACGTTGTCACACCATTTTTTTGCTTTTTTTTTTGATTATTTATCTACTTTTGAAACACCGAATACAAAATAAAAAATCCAATCATGTTTGTACTATATCCAAATGAATAATAATATTATCTGAAAACTTTTAGTGAATTTCTGAAGAGAAATCAATACTTTTGAGTTCCAGTTTTTCTGAACCCTTAATTTTACAGTATTGTATCCTCAAATAATCAATTTTATGTTTCCCAATATTTTTATTATTGTTCCTGGTCATATCCTCGACCCCACTTTTTTCCACTCTACTAATTTCCATTTCCACTCAGGAAATGGAAATTAGTTCCCCCAAGAGTGTGGCCCACAGCCTCTCATCGTTAATATACTGTCGCATCGCATTTGCATGTGACTCAAGAAAAATTGTGGAAAACCCGACTAATTTTAGTGGCTGTACAAAAACGCAGAAAAACTGGCTCTCGCTCAGCAAGTGAAGCGCGAGAGCAGGTGCATGGCCAAGCGGTCACCCAACCAACCATTGGCCTCGCCTGAACCAACCACGCACGCATCGCTTTCGGTCATAACAAAGTTCGTAATAAATCAATAACATTCCTCTGTGTGAATCGGTACAAAAGACAATAACTTGTCAAGAAAAATGCAGCGTTCAATATCGTACTTCGCGAATTCCTTGTGACTTGTTCATTTTCAAAGTTGTCAACATAAATTCACTGCAGTGTGTTTCACTGAAAAATATAAGATACATTATTTCGTCGAATCATTATACCTCAATTTTCCATCGTCTTTGTTTTTCGATTTGCATGCAAACGTGGTTTCTCCTTCTTTCTCGCTCTTTTTCTATTGATGTCTTTCTTAGCAAACTCACACACGCAAACGTTCACAATATAGTTGTTGACTGTGTACGTACAGCGTGATTGTGTTACAGGTAGTGCATAAGAGCACGAGAAGAGAAAAACGTTGCGATCGCGAGATGCGGGAAAACGTGACTGACAATTGTCCAACTTTACGTGAATTGCAACAGAGGTATAAAGAGAAAGAGAGA
This sequence comes from Campoletis sonorensis, assembly GCA_013761285.1. Classification (NCBI taxonomy): domain Eukaryota; kingdom Metazoa; phylum Arthropoda; class Insecta; order Hymenoptera; family Ichneumonidae; genus Campoletis; species Campoletis sonorensis. Next base: position 1,361,847 of record JACEOJ010000107.1, read on the forward strand.
AAGAAGAGCGAGAGGAAAAATGCAAAGAAAATGTGCGCGTGTTGCCTCCAGCTTATAGTGGTTTCAGATGATTGGATTATTTATTTTTATTTTATTTTTTTTCCTTTACTTCTTCTTCGTCGTTCATTTCGTCGAGCACCTTTTCCAAACAACAATATATATTGACGTGATTTAAATTTTATGTTTCGCAGCACAGTTGAAAAACGTAATTCGAACGTCTCGAAAGAGCGAAGGGTTTGCGTGTGTGGCAATATATATTCAAAGCCTTATGCCACACGATACTGGGGCATTCTTATAGTACGTCAAGGTTTTATTGACACATTCACTTTGATTATATCGGTGTATTGCCATTTTGAAGTAATAACTTTCGAAACAATATGAAACAAGTGGGTAATTCCATGATTCGACAATTTTGACACACCGGTTAGAAACATTTACGCGATCTACGAAAAAAGAAAAAAAAATGTTTTTTTACGCCGCTACGGCGCAGTTTAAGGATTTATAATGGATCGTTGTCTTGCCCAATTTGTTATTTGGAACTTTATTTTCCATTGAACTTCATGATTCCCAACAAAATCTTTACTCTGCTAATCAAATGCGAAGCAACAGCTGAAACTTTGTGGTTCAATTTGTTTTGTGACAAAAGATCTTATGGGCAAAATAGAAAGTATCAACGCGACAATGTGTTAGTAAGACAAATTCGGAATTTAATCTTAAAGAGAGCTATTACCGCAAAAATATCAATTGTTATGTAAACAGCAGAAAATTCAAATTCTTTAAAGTTCCCAAGCGTTATTTTCAGCATGCTACTGTCAACTTAATAACTTTTTAAAGAATTTACGATTCTTTAAACCGAAGCGCCTGGTGAATAGCAAATCGATTTGCAGATATGTGGGCGGAAAATCATACTTCAGGCGCGTAGACCAAGGAGCGACATAAATTGATCATTAGATCTGACGCAGCTGAAGATTATAGTATCTGTGCCGCCATCTTTCTTGTATGGTCGTTATCACACGTGTTTTATTTACCGTACACTGATAGTGTAGACAAACAAGTTATTTTTACATGACAAGTAAAGAAGAGTCCTTGTGTATGAAAAAATGTTTTTTTTTAAACCTGTGTTTACAACAAGCCTTACAAAACAAATTCGACACAATTGCAACCTTGCGAGCAATAACTTAAGCCTAAAAATTATAAAAACTTGCCTCGCCACTTTTTTTTTACTTTTTAGTCTCGTGAGTGGTTCATGTGATTTTGTTAAATCGATTCTTTTTGCAGCGTTTTTCATCTTTTCAAAAATATGTACAAGTTTCGGTTGAAAAAATCTATTAAAAAACAAAATGTGGTATATCTGAAAAAAATAACGATTGTACATAAATACACGTAACGTCAAAACTATTAAGGCGGCAGTAAAACATCGATGGGATATTTGGCATAGATATTATTGGAGAACTTTTTAAATAGGTTGGAAACGGTGTCTTCAAGAGCTGGTTTCATTTCAGCTGCAACGGTTTTCCAATTATCATTAAGGAAAAGATTCATAGCATCGGCGAGAGTGTCTTCCCCGTTGAATAAATTGTCGAGGTGAATGCTCGCGTGACCGACATCAAAATCGACATAAAATTCTGCCACCCTGAAGTGAGTTTTATTGGTTTGAGAATTTTGATAACGTTCTCCTTGAACTGTTACGATTACATCGATGTCCGAATAATTTCCCCGTGCCTGGCCGCGTCCGATTATTGGCAGCATCAGTATTTTCCCTTTCAAACTGTAGTCCGAGTCCATTTCGAGACGAGGAATGTACAGTTTCAAACGAATCCTGTCCCGCGCCATGTCGATTCTAGAGAAATTGAAATCAGTCAAAAGAATACCAATGGCAGCTAACTTTGTTCTAACATTATAAATGGAAAACAACGCAGACTATATAAAATTTATTCACGAATCCCAAAAAATTATCATTGCGAACATCATCAATTTAATAGTAATCGTTGATAATCAATAACATAACATCGAATTTAAAATTGCACATTTTTTATGTGCGCTGTTGTTTTTTCCCCCAAGTCATTGTCACATATAAATAAATCGTATGATCACTGTCACTCATCACGAGTTCATTAATTATTGCTTTTTGTTGCATTCAATTATTCACAAGAATTGATAGGGAATTTAGAAAAAATGTAGCACTGATTTGAGTTAATTGGATTCGCAATACTCATTTTAAGACATAATACTTATGACCTCGTTCTCGATTCTGGACGTTTGATCCGATCTGAATGTCTATTATGCTGTGTCATCTTCCATGTTACTTACTTGACACTTTTGAGAATAAAATCTGTTCCTCCCAGGACACGTATGTTTTTGTAAATTGAATGTATCGAGACAGGACCAGCGCCTTGACTAATTTCAATCTGTGGTATGTGAAGAGGTTCACACGGTGGTATGTTCAGAGCTTCGATACCCGATTTAAGATGAGGTCTCAGTGCCTCGACACTGCGTCTCACGCATTCGTTTAGTTGAGAATCATTTTGATGGCATAACTTCAGGAAAGGTGCTGAAAACGAATTCGTATGGATTCAATGTTTATTTCATGTGAACTCGACATGATCAACACACTGCAAAATACTTTGATTGTCGGTAAAACACATTGGGTATAGCATGTCTCAAAATAGACTGCGATCACCTAGTTTTTTTAAACACAAGGATTCTGAGTCATTCGAACCGAAGCATCACTAATTGAAATGCTATTGGCAAGAATTCGAAAACGTATCGGATGAGCACAGAAACAAAAGTTCAAACAATTGAAGAATAGATCGTTGTTGGCTTTTACATTATGCCACTGTTATAATATAAAAATAAATATACTTTTAATGTGATCAGCAGAACATAAAATATTCTTATTCATTTTATTCTAAGACAGAAATAGCCATGTAACAATAACTCACGAATATCGAACTTATCCTGTGCACTGACACGAAAATAACTTAAAATAAGTAACGACAAAATAACTTGAAGATCCATTGTTACTGTTTCGCTGCTCCAAATGAAATGGCACAGCCATTGTAAGAACACGTTGTATCAGTCCATGAACGAAAATTCGCTGATTTCGTCAACGACTATTAAAATTTGCTGACTATTAAATGTTGCCACTGACTTTTGTTCCAGTTACTCAACAGCTATGTAGGACAATTGATGCTTTTCGATACACAACGAAAGTGCATCTAAAGAAAAACAATTCATTTTCATGGAACTCGATGTCCTAACAAATAAATAATAATTCAACTGTCAAAAGAATGCTTCATCAATTTTCCGTTGTAATAATCCGTATAACTTTTCAATTCATTATTATTTTTCAGGCTGTCCAACAAAAACTCAAATTTGCACAAATTGCCAAGGAGCCTGACGTATTATTTGATGATATCGTGGATGATTTCCTGAGGGGCTGATTAATGTGAGAGGGATTTTCATTCAAATTGTAATTGATAAATAAAATTTTGATGTGTTTTCATATCAAGAGTCAGGGGGTTGTCCGATGCCAAATATTTAAAAAAAATGGCAAATGAAAAGAAGCCACCGTTTAAAATACATCGATGAAATTTTTCCTCCTGCATGTGAGTCTAACATTTCTCGCATAAAAAGAAAATTGCTATACTTCGGTCCTAATGATCGGCCATGGAAGTCATTCCAAGATCATCAGGGGACCTTGCCCTCCATTAAATTGCACGGACGTGATGATAAAATGTAGAAAAAAAAGGAAAAATGCCCGACTAAGTATATCGACGAGTTAGCGAGAGTCGTGAAACGGAATCTGTGGTCCATGGCCCAGATCGCACGCCCTTCCACGATGCACCTATAAAAACTCTGCGCAGTGGATCATCCACCTGCATTCTGTGTCCCTATATCGTTGTCAAAGCAGTTTGACGAATTTCTTCAAACTCCAATCGCTCTTTAAATTGAATCCTGAAAATTCGAGGATTGTCGTGATCGAAAATGATTATTGCCAGAAACTAGTTCCACGTTAAATAATCAATCAAATCAATCAATCAAAATCAATTTATTAAATAACAAATTGACCAACCGATTTATATGTGCGCTGTGATCTCCTGTTTCTTGACAATATTTGTCATAATAGCAATCGTCTTAATACTTCTCTATAAGCCCTTCTACATTTGGGAAGTTCATCAACAATGAGATAATAAGTTTACCCTCGAGATTTATAAAAAGTTTTTAAAATATCGAAAATCAAATAAACAAATCAAAATGAGGGCTATTTTTTCAATTTTTTTGATCGTTCTCGTCGCAACTATGACAAGCTGTTCCCTTCTGGAAATGTCACAGACCCTGTGGACCAAAGCTTTGCAAGGAGGTCTGACAAAAATCGGAGCTCTGGATCCATTGAGGATTCCGATCGTCAAGGTCGATCAATCCGAGGGTAACACGAGTTATCGTATGATTTTACGAAGCGTTGAAATCCGTGGACTGAATTCTTCGACCCTTGAGAGCATCCATCTTGGTCGGGGTCGACTGAAGTCAAATCTTAGCGAGCATGAAGCCGGTTACGTGAGTTACTCCGACCAGCATGACATCGATATGATCCGATATCGATTCCATACCGTCGTGAAGGAACCAAAAGTCGAAGAGTCACAAAATTTGGAAGTCGAATCGATCCCAGGTCTTGAAAAATCGAGGATGGACAGTAATTCGCAAAGGAGAATTAGCAATTCCCAGTTTTCGTCGACTAATCGTGGAACCTACCAAACACCATCGAGGTATCGCGATAATCAGGATCAAGCATTTCCTCAAGGTCAGAGAATGAATCATGAGCGAACTTCTTCGAGACATGAAAACGATCGATCAAGGCCACATGTGCATGGATCGAATTACGAAACGCCGAATAGGCAACAACACGAAACACGATACTCTGGTGGATCCGCAAATGATGAAACCAACGGAAGACCAGAAACTTCAGGTTCGTACACCGCAACGAGAAGTTATCAAGTCAATTCTCGATACACCGTAAATCCTCAAAATCCTTCAGAACGAGTACGCCTCGTTTACGCAGAAAGATTTAAAAATCCAGAAAACAATTATGAAACGATCAATCGAGGATCAACAGCTGAATCCTCAACGGCTTCTGGATGCCCCGGAAATTGTGAATACCAAAGGCATTCGTACAATCTGCGTCCACGCCCCGGTCAACAGAGATACGATTTTAATCACAGACAAGAAGAAGACACTGGTACTGGGGTAAACACGAATTTCGAATCACGAGGTTCTGACGTCAATGACAGAGTCAGTGCATCACGAGATGGTGACGATTTTAGAGGACAAGCCCGGAACCCTGAATCGAAGAACGAGAATCGTTATGCCGATACTTTCGATGTAAAAATTGATCGGCCGAATAATTATCCACGAAATCAACAAAACTCGAGAGAAAGTTCAACACCACAAGGATTGAAAAACCGAAATGGTTATGTTGACATCATTTATGCCGATGAGAAAGATCAGAAAATGAGACATTTTGGTAACTTGAAAGTCCAGCCTGGAGATGACATGAAAGTTTATAGCCTCGACGATGTTCTCAGGGTAATTAGAAAATGTTAAATGACAGTTTTTATTATTAATTACCACGAATTCATCGTCGTATGACAAATGATGGGTTACACATTCATAAAGGAATTTTTTTTACAGGACCTTCGGGATCACAAGAGATTCATAATTCACAATTTCACCGAAGGTGAATCATTGATGAAAAAAAATGATGCTGTTAGAACTGCGAGTGAGACTAAGAGAATAGAAGATCTCGTCAGATACGCCAAAGATTTTCAGGAGAAACATGGCTACTACGAAGAAGGAATGCAATTGATTTATCATTACGGTGGAAAAGAGGGTGACTTAATTGTCAGAGACAGTGAAGGTAGAAGAACCAAACGCGCACACCTCGATGAAGAAAATGACGTACGTTTGAAATTTACACCAAGAGAATTTCACAATTTTTCTCTACTAACGAATTCTTCGGTGCAATTAAAGAGAAATTCACACATTTTTTCTTATTGTGCTCAAATCTGCATGACAAAATACTCAAGAATGTTAATCACATAATTTGCTATACTAAAGTAATTGCTTCAATTAAACTTGAGCACCGTTGCTCAAGAGGATCTTATAACGTGTACATAGTAAATTTACATTCAGTTCAATATTGCTTCGTCATCACAGACAAACATTTTGAAATATAAATATGAACTTATAACAAAATGAGTCTCAAAAGTTTTGCCCAATGTTTATCGAAGTTTGTAGATCGTGACATTCTAAAAAGGAAAGTTCACATCAATTTCTCTATTCGTGGGATTGTTCATGGAAAATTAATCGACTAGTTTGATTTAATTCCATTACCCTTTGCACTTGCCACTTCTACTTCGTTTTGATAGCAAACCGGATTCACTTTCATTAATCAATATCTCATTCATGGTGTAACTTACGTTACCCGATCTTTTTTTCAGTTTTTCAACACCAAATACAATTTAAGTTAGCAGTTAATTAAATCAGATAATCTTAACTACTTGAACCGCAGATTTCGGGCTGATGAAAAAATTAAAAAAAATATTATCGCACTAAATGAAGCCCTGAAATTTTACCATGCATTTATTTAGAATGTTGAACATGTTGAATAACAGGACGACGTGATGCACGTCATAATGAAAATTCGCGTGCCGATGCTGCGCGTCGATGCGGGATATGTTCTGACAGGAAAGGTTGGAAAGCAGGTGTTACGGGGCAACGGCCTTCTCTCCGCAAATTTCAGTAAGGAAGATTTTTACATTCTTCGCTTACATTTTATCAGTTACCAGGCGAACATACGATAAATGCTTGAATAATAAAAATCCATTATTCTTTTATACACACTTGAGTGGTACGCGAAAAATAATGGCGCTTTGGTGTCTTGCAGCGGAACTGATTGGTGATTTCACACTGGAGCTCAAGAAGGTCGACGACGATACAATGATTGTTCGAGCCGCCAGAGCAAGATTGAGCGCGAACGACAAGAAAATCACACTACAGGGAATGGACGCGGAAGGCCCTGTCGATGAAATACTAACCCAAGGTAACAAACTTTTCGATACTCTTCGGTATTCGTAAATATAAGAAATCACCATCTTTCTTTCAAGAAATCATTGAAAAACCATTGTATCTGAAGTCTGTCATTTCGACGATGTATAAAAAACTCCAAAAAAAACATATTGGCAACAGAAATCGAATACACAAAATCTTGATGAAATTCCTCCGATGAAAGTCGATCTACATGATCATTTATGTGTCTGTGTATGTGCGGAAAGTGCTTAACGGTTGTACAGCAAGTTGCAAGCTGCGATTCACGATCAGATGAGAGTATTACGATATCAACTCCTTATGGATTTTACCGGTAGAACATTTTTACGACAGAACATGTGTACATTCATCGGTATTCATTTATCACACATAATGATAATTCCAGAATGAATTATTTTTTCATTTACGTACAAATATCCTTAATACACACAGTGATAATAATAATAATAAAATAAAATGTGTAATGCTCAATGAATTATACATGCGGTATAAATATTAGATATGTCAACTTGTTTTTAAATTCGCAATAATGTTCAGCACCAAGACAAACGTAAAGTCGTTGGTTCTTGATTCTTGCAGAACGCTGAGTGTACACAAAATTACGTAAACTTGCATCGATCAGGAATTACCTTATAACTCTTTTTGCTGTACGACGAACGAGACGATGACTCCGAGAAAAAGCCATTATCGTGATATTATTCCGTTTACCACTTTTGACCCTTTGAAATCGCATCTTTTTGTCTTCGATGACGAATTGCGTTGATTTGTAGATCAATTAATAATTTCACTCCTACTAATAAGACACGTGCTTTTATTTAATTGAATTTTGTTCCTTTATTTTTAATGAAAATGTTATGATTTTGTTTAATAACGTAATTCGATTGTTTCTTGTTCGTTAGTGTGATTCAAGTAAAAATATGTAACGCATATTACGGATGTAAACGTTAGTAAAGTTGTACTGATAGTAGAAGACTTGTTTAATGATATAACCGGTGGGTTACGTGCCGCAAGAAAGTACATTGAGTTGTTCCTGTCATTGATTGTTGCGTAATTCGATGAACTAAAGAGTTTTGTAACGAGACGTATAAAGTTATGAAGTTTACGATTGATCATTGGTATGTGAGCGTAAATTAATTGTGGTAAACTTGATACAATCTAATTATCCTATGACATATTTACAAGAGGTTAATAACACTTTGCTGTTGCATAAGGAATCAAGATTTGTTACTTCGATTCCAATTTTTCTCGTTATTGAAATTAATGATAGGAATGAAAAAGAGAAGACCAGAGAAACGTATAAACAGGTTGGAGTACAATGCCATGAGGTGAATTAATTGATGGGGGGTTTGATTTCTAATTGAAAATGAAATTCGCAGAATAATATGTTTCTGTTGACACTGAATGACAAAATTATTGACACGAGCAATTAGTGTGAGGTAATTGTCGATAAAGTAAATGTTAATGAGTTTCTTCAAAGTTGAATTCCTCATCAAAGAGTGTCACTACTAAGAACTTTTGAAAATTAACATCATCGAAAAAGTTTCTCGTGTAAATTTTCCGAGTATAGGAAAAATACGAGGACGTGAACGCAAGCGTGGAAAAAATTTGCATGTACGGTTAATGACACTCTTCGTTTGTGCTTCAGGTTTGATGGCAGCTGAGGCAGTCGCCGCTATGCTAGCTGACGATCTGACCACCAAGGCTCTCAGCGAAAAAACCGCTGACTCCATTATATACAGGATGTACAAGAATTTGCCATCGGAAAATTGAGAATCGCGAAATCATGGAATCATAATAAATAAATAAATCATTGCCATTCATTAATTTATTCAAATATATAAAATATATTTATTACTGTTACCATTAGTTAAGGGCTTATTTAAATATTTAAATATATAAATATACACAACAATCAGTGGAGATTGAGTTTTCAATTCGACTATGAATCCTTCATCGTAAAAGACTTTTTCCCCGTTTCCAAAATTCGATGTTTATTGTTCAAAATTACAGCTTTTACAAAATTACAAAGTTACAGCCCCTCAATGATTCTTCAATGAATTATTGATCGGCTATAAAACCAAAATTGAACAGAAAACTTAAAAAAAAAACAGGTTTGATTGATTCAAAAAGAATTCATCTTTGCGATCTTCTCCTCAACTTTATCCTCGAATGTTACTATTGAGTATTGTGCATGAATGCAGATTTTTCTGTGTGCAAAGAAGCAAAGAAATAATCCCCTCCCTCTATTTTTCCGATGTCTCTTGTAATTACGCAACGATCACCGGAGGTGCAATATGCCGGAGGTCATGAATCGTTTTAACCACGATTAGGGTAATTATTTTCAATGCGAAGTGGAAAGGACTGTATATCTGTAGAGATGCGAGATGTCGGTTAATGTCGTAGGATTATCAGGCACGAATCACGATTAGTCTAAGATAATTATTAGAAAAAATAACATTGTGTATACAAATGTTGCTGATAGACGTGTAAAAAAATTCATCATGCATCTTCATGAACGGGTTATTATGACGATTTGATCTTTTTTTTTTTACAACATTTTCTTCTGGGTATTTATATGAAAAGAACCTCCAATAGATTTGTGCTAATGATGGAACGGATAATCATCAATCCGTTCTCATTTTTGTAAACACAGACAACTTTTTTTTTATTACAAAAAATGGTATAATCGATTGGAGAACGATTTGCACTCGTTCTTATCGGGAAAACTGTTCGAAATGGCTAAATTCTTAGTCATGTAATCTCATCGGCAAAGGTATAAGCTTGACGTATGAGTCAAGAGATCGAATAAAAGTCAAAAACTAAAGCATTGCGGATCATAATTGAAAGGAAAATGTTTACTTTCTCATACCATTTAGGAAATATTATAAATTTACGAATTATATTTATTTCTCTCTCATTTTTGCATACATTTATGCAAAGTGGTTTAAACGTCATGTCTCGGAGACGTGTTTTGAAAAATGTTCCCATTTTCATTAAATTGGCACATGCTCGCATTGCTTCGTATTTTTCGATTCATGCCTCATAATGTGTTTCCATGTTTGTGGTCTTCGTTTTCTCATTTTTTCTAACGATTTTCAAAATGCTGCGTACCCAACCATGATTATTTCAAGTAGCCAACAATCGTTGGACGTCGGGCGCAGGGGGGGAGGTTATAAGACAAGAAAGGAGGAGGGACGTAGGGAGCTGAACGGGTGTATCCCAACCCATACCGGAGAAAGTGCACTTCCTTCATATATACACGAGGAACGGGGCCATCGGACGCACATTTTCAATAACGCTCTCACTAATTGCGATTATACCGGCGGCGAGGAAATAACGTTTTGCTTGTTTTGTTTTTTTTTTTTTTCTATTTGTCGATCAGTGCCAAAACTCAGCAAAAAACCTTCAGTGGGAGGCGTCATAAACAACGAAATAACGGAGGGAGATTTATATTTGAGAAATAAGTGTGCTTTGCATTGACGTTTGACGATGCGGAGCTTAATAAACCTCCTTATTGCCGCCGGTTTCGTTGGCACCGTGCTCTCAGAATTACGTGAGTAATCGTGATTGTTGATGAACATTTTTTTTCCCATTTTATACTCATTTTGTTATTCCAAAATAACAGAACATAGAAGCAACGCCAAAATATCAAAGACATTTTTTCAAATATCTTGATTTGAATGATTAGTTTTTTTGCCGTGTTAATTCAAGTGTTTTTTCCTCAGCAGAGTGTCGTAATGAAAAATGGCTTATTCATTGAATAATAAACGAACAAATAAGGATATTTCTATCGGCTCTTTTTCTTTCGATAATATCTTTTCACTCAGCGACAATAAATATCAATGTCATTAGCAAATTTATTGATCAATCGTTTAAAAAACTTTGATGAAAAACGAAGATTCTAGTAGAGTAAATATGCAAAAAAAGCATCAACGTAGAATCGTAGAAATTCTAGCTAATGAAACAAAAAAAATCACACTTACGTTTACTTATCGTTGAAAAAAAACAAAATAAAATTTTCGATAAACTTTGCAAAGCTTTATAATATTGTGAGAATGAGTGATTTACAATTAAATCTCACAGTTGTCAAAAACTAGGTTTTTGTAAAAAAAAATGCAACTTCAAATGAATAAATAAATCATGGTTTGTTGTTTTTCAATCTTATTTCTCTTTCGATGAAAAGAGGAACGTTTTCGTGCGTTGACTGTTAATGCAAGGTGGATTCGCCTCGATAAAAAAAAGGTCGACTTCACTCAAAGACTACGACAACGACGTCGACAACACGACGACCGTATAATATCACTTTCTACGGAAAGTTCACTTTCGATTTCAGACCTGGCACTTTATCGTCTCTAGTCTCACATTGCAATATCGATCACGTATATATCAACCTTGTATTGTACATAGAATTAATTTGTACGGGGTTTTCCATAGCTGCGGGCTTTTCCTTTGATCGTTCGAGTTTTACAAACATTTTTCTAAACTTTTCGAGCCCCTAATTTTTGGTCATGGTCGAAAATTGACACTTTATTCGTTTGAAGAAAATGGGTACTCGATCGAGACCAGAATTTTCGAGATAATGTTGTCCAACTAACAGGGAAAGCCTCTTACAAAATGTAGTAAAACATTAATCAAACCAGCAAGCGTTTCTCTGTCACAAAGTGAAAACGAGACTATAAAATGGTACCGAACGGAGCTCAAATGTACTGGGATAATTGATATACATTCATCTTTGCAGTTCTAATATTGATAACGAAATGAAGCAGCTCATGTTTGAGAAGTCAGGTTTCCCGTTATCAATTTCAATTTTTTTTTAAAGATTGTTTAGTAGCTTTTCGAAACAGACAATTAAAGGTGGTCATTTTTTGGGATAACACGTTTTATAACTTGAGACAAGCAAGAATTTCAGGATATTTTTCGCGTAACTTGAACGTCGAGAAAAAGCAAAGATTTTCCATAGTTTCTATGATTTAAAAAACATCGAGGGAGAACGATTTCTCTTCAGAATAAATCATGTTCATATATAGTTTACATGTGCAGGTTATGCATATTCTAATAAATGTATAATCGATGGTATCAAGAAAACTAGTTTTATAAGTAGTGATAAAATCGAATAATTAAATAATGAAAAAGTAACTTTCAGCGCCTGGAGTCACTTCGTGTCCTCGAGTGAACGATCCTGATGCTTACAACAAGTGTGTATTGAAGCAGCTAGAAGTAATAACCCCGCAATTGATCAAGGGAATTCCGTCGTTGAAATTACCGCCTCTCGATCCACTCGCATTGCCGTCATTGATCGTTGACAGAAATCTTGACACGCTTAAAGTTAAAGCTAATTTAACGAATATTCGAGTTCACGGTTCAACGAATTATCTCATCGATGATTTGCGGGCCAATCGTGACAACCTTACGGTCTACTTGAAAGTTCAATTACCCTACATACATGTGAAGGGAAATTATGATGTCAAAGGCACTATTCTCCTTTTGCCGTTGACAGGAAATGGAGCTTTTCGCGGAAACTTCAGTGAGTTGAATTATGAATAAATATTGACAATGGATTTTCTGCATAAACTTTTTTACAAATTCATTCTGCTTCTTGATTTCGTTCACTTTCAGCAAATACTCAAGCAAGAGTAAATGCCCAAGGCAGAGAAATAACCGACAAAAATGGCGTTCGAAGAATCGAGGTTCACAAATTAGCAACAAAAATTCGAGTGGGCGATGGTAACATAAGGCTGAAAGCTCCGGCTGTCCAAAAAATTACAGGTGAATCATTTTTTTAATTTTATTTTTAGGACTGTCCTTTTTTCGTTTGAAACTTTGAGATCATATTATTGATCATTGAATTATTCTGAAGTAGAAAAACAATCTCTTTTAAACTCGTGTCATTTCCAAGAACAATGACATTAATCGATAAATGAAATGAATAATCAAACATTGTTGAATAGCTGTCAATGATTTTATTTCATAAAAATATCTTTTTGATTTTCAGCTGATGCAGCAATGACATTCTTCAACTCGAATCCTCGTCTTGTTCTCGACATTATAAATCCAATAATCGAAGAAACCGCGGCATCGATAGCGAAAGCTCTAGCAGCAAGAGCTCTCAGTGTTCTTACGGCTGAAGAATTGTTACCCTAGTCCCGTCCCAGTCATAGTTGCGCGATTCCAATCGTACAAGTGATTTTCACCATAGAATGTCAAAATCCTTTGATCACAGTTTCACTGGTTCAAACTTATGTTACTTCATTTTATGCTTATTGCACATTGACCTTGGTACAGCCATGCTGACCAAAAAAAAATGAGAAATGCTGTAGACCACGAATTCTATCGAGGCGTGTAAGAGTTGTTGTGGTTAAACGACGTGTGACGAGCGAAAAAGGTCCTTTAAAAGCTTCTACTATAGGCGTCCGATATTTTAGGATTCGTATGAAAGATGAAAATACGTTCAAAAGTATTATTATAGTAACAAAACGACATAATAAACTGTTTTTCACTAGATTTTTAGAAAATAAATTCTCATGTACTCGACAATGAAGGCGTGTTCACATTCTCATATAATTGAGATAATTTGTCGTGGACCCTAGAATGTGAAAAATTAAAAGTCTAACCGACAAATTCATAGGAAATCACCTGTTTGTCAGCTAATTATGAAAAAAATGGTCGAATTACAAAATATTGCAGGTTCTTCTTTTTTCATTGAAGAAACAGTGTAAAAAATAAATCGTGTCAAATTTGAATATACGCATGTTCTAAGGAGAACTCGTTATGGAACTATTGTGTAAATGTATTTATCATTTTTCGTAGGCGAATTTTGTAACCAAAGTATTAAAAATATTGTCAAATAATAACAAAATCTGTACTTTCAACGTATTTTTTCTAATTGTTCCGAATTTTAACCTTCAATCAAAGTTGAATGATTGAAAAATTATATTACAATACCAAACTCCTGACAGCAGTATTTATTAAGCATCGCCTTCAATACCTACGAAATGTTCCATTGCGAAAAAACAATTATTCATAGAACGAAAATGATGATGATTATTAACAAATCTATTTAATTTAGATTATAAAAACAGTGAACTTAAAAACATGATGATTCGGGCTCTGGAGTGAAAAAGTGCTATAATCTAAACATGGAAAATTTAGGTTCCAGAATTTCTTGTTCCACTCAGAAAAAACATTTCCTTCTAAAGGTTTCCAAGTCTTGAAGTTTTCGATTTTCATCAAATAGTTTTCCTATTAAAAAGACTTCTATTGATTGACCGCAACAAATTTTGTTGAAAATGAATTCAATATGAACATCGATGGAAACAATTAAAGCATTTATGACGTTTCGGAGACGTACTCTTGATCAAAAAATCATTGCAGTAAAAGAGAAATGAAAAGCAGGGTTGACGGATTGATCAAACATGAGAGATAATTTTTTGCACAGCTCTCTACCGCATAACTTGATTTTTTTGAGCGAGAGATTAAACCAGCTTTTGCAATGAGGTGCAGTACAGGAAATTGAATCGATAAAAAGGTTCAAGTATGAAAAAAACGTCTAAATTATAGTGATGAATTTTTTTCTTTTTTTCTTTCTGTATCTTTTCAATCATCTGGGAACAATTCGTCGTAAGTGAATGATCTCGTGATTTTGTTAGTCACGTCGGTGAAAACATCAGCCAAAGCTGTTTCCAGCACAGGTTTCACTTCGTCCAGGAAAAGGTGACTGTTCATGTTCAGCACTTGATTGCTCGCTGGTCCTGAAAGTGAAAAAAAGTTATTAATATTAATTGGATGAATGTATATAATAAATTGGGAAAACCTTGATTTTTCTCCTCGTTTGCATGCTCATTTTGGGCTTTATCTTTTGAATGACAACTTTTTGTAATTGTTATATTCTCTACTACTCTAAAAAATGTTACTTTTGAAGAAACTTTCCAAACATTATATTCGTACATGAAAGTTGTTACATTTTTCACAAAACAATTAGTCAAACCTCGAACAAAGTTCGTCTCGATTCAAACAGTTTTAGATTCGATCGTATTTTTCTATCGGATCGTATCACAATCGTGAATAATCAATCAAGTTTTTTTTCCCGTTGATATTGCACGTGATATAATTAGTCCGAGTTAGAGTTAAATTTGCAGGTATGTTCAGATAAATATACACAACAGCTTATTTTTCATCATAACGGATTGGAGGCATTCATTAGTTGAGAAAGAAAAATGCCTTCATGTTAATAGTGGCTTTTGTGATTCAATTTTTATTTAATATTGTCATGTAATTTTCATAAATGCAACAAATCTATATCGACATAGACCGTCGTTTTGAGTACGATCCAAAGTACAACGAAAGAAAAACAGTCGTTGAAAAGTCTTAGACATTCATCTATTGAATGAGATTATATTCTGTCAAGTTATGGATTATAATGGTTGCCTTTTATGTTTCACTTACCGAGAACTGGGTCACCACCGAACAAATTGCTCAGATTTACGTTCGCTTTTCCGACTTTGATTGCGAGTTTGATTTTCTCAAAGTTCAGATAAACTTTGTCGCCCTTGGTAACTTTCTGAGCTCGCAAAAGAACGTCAGAGTCATAACCATCTGGTTGGGTTTATGAAAAATATGAAATAGTGTATTAGAAATATTGCAGAACGTCGTAGTCAAGGCCATAGACCATTTCTAGAGAAATCGTAAATATTTTCTTACTGAAACTTCCGGTTAGATCCCCGGCACCGGCGAGCCTTAAAAGTAGCAGTCTCGCGTCGATTTGGTACTTTCCACGGAAGCTGAGCGTGTCGAAGCTCACTTTGAAGGTGAAGGATACGTCGTCCGGGTCGGCTCGAAGATCACGAATCTTGAATTTGGACGGGCCACTTACCTGTCGAAATTTTAAAATTTTATTACCTACATTCGCCAACTTGTGTATAAACGTCTTGATTAATTAAGTCATTGAATTAATTCCATTTAATCACTTCTGGGATGATGTAACGCGTGACTCATCAACTTTTGATTAAATTTATTTTCCCTGTAATTTTTTTTGTCAATTTTTTAAAACTCTGTTCCTTTTACCAGCCATTTACTTTAATTAGCGTTCGAAACTTTTTTTCTCTTAACGATTTATAAGTATCTCATGAGATCTTGAAGAAAATAAAAATTAAGAGAATATGAGGGATCGAATCACGAGGCATAAGATTGAAGCTTTTTTACCTGAATGTCTGTCAAATTAATGTCGAGTCTTGCTCCTTGAGGGCCTCTCAGCAGTCTTATCTGATCGAGAGTCAATGGCTCGATGGCTGGAGCTTCAAGTTCCGGAATACCCGCGGCAAGTTTTTCACGAAGATTTTCGATCGAATTTGTGATGCATGCGTTGAGGTCTGGGTCCGATCGCTTGCACGGCTTAATGTAAGGTGCTGAACATGTGACATGATCAAATGAGGTTTGCATATGGAATCCCAACAAAAAACTTGGACGATAATTGATCGATCTTTAATCAACAATTTTTTGTAATTTAAACGACTTTTATTTTTTTATAGAAAATCATTACTAAAATAGATGAAGATATTTTTTTCTGAAGTGAGCAAACTCAACAGGCCCGTATTAATGTAAACTGAAGAAAAAAAAAACACAGAAATCAAGGTCAAGTAAGAATCGCTTAACATAATCGGTCCTAAAAATCGTTACTCCACTATTTTGTTTTCCAATAATTCACTTTAATGTTGTTTTTCATATGTAATACACGGGTAATCGTCATTGGATGTCTAAATAAAAATAAGTGTTATATGATATACTCACGTAACGCGCCAAGCGCAATTCCCGCTAACGAGGCGGTAACGCTGCAAAAACAAACAAAAAACACAAGCGAGTCGAAAGAATTCTAGGCAGATATATAAATCGAGCGATGTAACAACGTTAAATAGTTAATTACGCTCTACCGCTACATAACACGAAGTGGCAATTTGTGTATCACGTGACACGCACACACGCACACAAACACGCACACATACACACGCAGGTACATATGCACAAAGCGGGGATTCAATTTAATGTTTTATCAGCCAACGTCACTCCGAATTACGTTAATCGCAACATGGAAGAGAGAGAGTTGCATAAATCTCGAGTCGACGTTTTTTTTTTCGCAAATTTTTAAAGGCATAACATTCGATCGGTCTCTCGACATGACGTGTGACGAAAGATCGAGAAGATTTTAGTACAGAAACGACTTGGTGTAGAAATTTTTCTCGAACTTTCTTGACCGATACATATTTATGTGCAACATTTTTTTCAATATTTATCTTTAAATAAGTTTAGCGATGCTGTCATCTCAAAAAATTTGCAATTCAAGGATCAGATTGGTGGGACAAAAAAAATTGATTAGCGAGAGCGCAAAATCGATCTGAACAGGTTTATTTTTTTGAAACACCAATCACGGCTTGAAAAAATTCGGAATTTATTTTGACCATAAAAAACCGGCCTTGAGATGAAACAATGTAGTCCATGACCCAATGACACTTTCCTTTCTTAAAAAAGACATTTCGATATATATCGAAATGTGAAGCCTCTATTCGTTGTCATGGTTCGTTGCCAAGCAATATAAATAATGTCAGAAAGTGACACGTTCTCTCGAGAGATCATCGCAAAAAAAAATGTTTTCAATTGAAGCGGGCGCGCAGCGCCCGCGTTGTTGCTAGTGTTAATAAAAAACAAAAAGTCATTTTTGTTCTGACGGTAATGGTATCGTAATTCGTGAAACACAGATATTCCGAAAGCCCCAAAAACAATTGGAAAGTATAAGAACAGGCACTCAATGATATTCCATACGAATAAATTGCACGGGAATTGGAATGAAAGTAATCGAATGAAATTTAACACAAATGACACTATTTTTGATCTCGGTTAAAATAAATAATATGGCGTACCACACGCGGACTAGGAGAGCGAACATGTCCGTACTTCGCGATCGGGTAAAGACGATTGAAAGCCGGTCGATGATCGAGGGAATTTCTCCACTCGTTGGACCAGATGAGAGATGATATAGAATTTGTAAAAGCTATCCAACCAGACGAGGAGAACAACGACGACGACGTTTTAGACAGGACTGGTGCATTTACACCTATAAAACGGGGTGGTTGGTCTGGCGGTAAAAGATCGAGAGTATCCAAGCGAATAAGCCTGAAATTGTTGCCCTATTGCATTCGGCCAGTTGATTACCTCGTGCCACTTGATAGCCATTGGTCGCCCGACCACTGGATGCCTGCAACATCGATGTTACACCGAACGCTTTTCAGTCACATATCGCCTTTAGAATGTATCCATGAGAAGCTGATACACAGTAACAGGTCAATTCGTTGCAGCATTATAAACCAGAGACTAGGGAGTAATATTAAATGAAAAGGGAAGGAGCTAAACCGCAAAATACACTGGCACGTCACCTCCCTCCTTTTTGTTCACATTTTCTGTCTCTTTTATTTAAGGAATGATGAGAACTATACAAAGTAACTATTCGTCATTGTTGACATTTTTCAATCGTTGTTATAAGCAACTTGCACTCAGTAAACGATTTCGACATTTAAGAACCTTTTCTTACGATATCAACGATAAGGGATGATTTCGTATTCGTCAGTTGAGGCGAAGTTAGCTGTAGAATCAGTGAGTTTACCGATAAAATTAACTGTAACATTGGTTGATGGTTTTAATAATCAATACTAAAGGAATGTAAACAACATTGTAAACTACACCAATAAACATGAATGAGTGGATCTAAAAATTAGATTCCATTGAGTGGCCAAAAATATGTAACGAAACTAAATACATTCATTTATGAAACAATTAAATACAATCACGTATCTATAATTTCGCATATTTTTGTACAATTCAACGACTTGCAATTGGTAAGGAAATTTCGATGTCATGGTCGCAGGAGCTTACGGGAAGCTACGCCGAGGGTCACATAACCGTTGACGTGTAGCTTTTTTGAAAACAGAACTTTTGAATGAGAGTTCGCATTTAAAGTCTGGGAAGGTGCTTGATCGCTGATTCTGGATGATTCAATCAAATTATTGTGCATCAGTGTCTAACAGAACGGAATGTGATTGAAGACAAAAGAGTTTTGAAATAATGCAAGATGTGAAATGAACTAGTGACCGATATAAAAGCAAAAAAAAAGGTAAATGAAGGGAGAACAGAGAGTTTTGGTGAAATACATAATCGAAACTTCTATAGTCCATAAAAATCTATGTGCGTTATGTATATTTATGTGAACGTGTGTCCTCGTGCATGTATGTTTATGCACATAAATACTACGGTTGCTGCATTGCACGAACCACTCACGTGTGATCTTGCAAGAGAGTGCAGAAAAGTGTGGAAATCCCATTTCTCTTCACACCCTATTCGTTCCCGTCTCTTGCGTCAATTTCTACACATCGTCGAGCGTATATCAACGATACAACCACTATTTCCTCATTCTTATTTCCCCTATTTACAAAGTCTCTCAATATTATGCGCGTTTTTGTCTTCAACATTGTATGCACATAATTATATGGAACTAACAACCTAAAACGATTTTTTCCATAATCGAGCGTTTTCACTTTGAAGTATTATACAATTCAAGGAAGTCTAAGCAACCGATTAACATATCAAGTTGGTCATCACTGAAAACAGTTTTTTTGAAATTAAATTACGTGTAATTCTGTTGAAAATTAGAAATGTTCCAACTTTTTAACGATTTAGTCAATTGTCTTGAAACTTTTTTACTCACTTTACAACACATTTACGAATATTCTGTCAAAATTAAATCAACTTGGTAAAGGTTTTAATGTATGTCCAAAACATCCTTAAATTGTTCAAAGCTGCGTTCATAAGCCTCACAACAAGTTATCCGTATCGCATTCGAATACTCGTAATGAAACAGAGCCCAGACCGGTTAATATTCTGATGTCATAATCGCTGAAGCCTCTTTAAGGGGTTAAAAAAAGTTTTCGCTGTCTGGGTTTGATACACTCGCTCGTTCTGGTACTCTTGCGTAAGGCACACGCGCGTAAACACATACAAATGCATATTGCATCGTTGTCTGGGTTCGATAGACTTGATCGGTCTCATAATCTTGTAAGTAAGTTACGCACGTTCATTCTCTCGTTACCTCAGCATCGATAAACATTCTTGATCTCGTTTCCTTAGTTTTTTTTTTCTTCGCAACACGACATTTCCTTCAATGTAATAGCCCTTTTACAAATATAGGGCGTTTCGAGAAAAAAAAAACATTTTAGTTAAAATACTATGGTGACAGCTTCTCGCTATAGTTTACTTTGAAACGGCGCCCGCGTGGGTAACCTTTTGAAAAATTAATCGACAATCGTATTTCAATGCGGAAATAATCAATCGATTCGCTAATTGTAAATATAGCCAGAATGGCGTTAACGTCGCGGAATGTTAACCTTGAGCATGGTGTGAAATTTCAAAGAAGCAATTTACAACTTTCAACGTGCATATTTTTTACTACGGTAAATACGGGCTGTCAATTAAATTTATGTTTATTTATTCTCGGATCGTGCCATCTCACGATTTCAAATATGCTCTAAAATACCTTCACAGCTGAAAACAAGTCAATTTTCTAATTTCTTCCAAAGAGATTGACAACTCAAGCAAAAATAGTTACAATTGTACGAATTTTTTCCAGGACGCGCAAAATTAGATCGAGATATCAGCAGATTTCATTTCAATTTTTGACCATCGCGGTTGCGAGAAATAAAATGAATACTATGGGTGTCTTGAACCTCGGTGCTCGTGAGAATTCATTTGGTGAAAAGTTAAATTCACGGTTCCATAACAAAAATCCCTTCAAACAACAGTATTTTTTTTGAAAAAAATATCAGCATGAACTCTGAAAACTAAAGAACCGAAGAAAAGAAGAAGAGTCATGTCTCAAGATATGAATCCGTTCAACTTGTTATCAAACAGGACAATTTTGCAAGTCGATAACTCTAAGAACGTTCCAAGACCCGGAAAGAATTTGCCACGTGGCATCTTGCATAAAAACATGCGGACGGAAAAAGCGATCTAATGAGAGGTAGAAAAATGAAGATACACGATGACAAATGAGAACATGATAAGCAAACGTTCAATTTTCTGCAAATCTGCGAATTAAGAGGAAAAAAGATAAGTATACAGATAACATATGATGATCATGTGTGATGTGATCGAGGACACGATGAGAAAGAAGACCATCAGGATGCTATCGATACGGAATGGAATACCGCTGATCAATGGATGGACCAAAAAGTGAGGTTAACGAAATACATCGAGGGTGGATTGCGACCGGGGCCGGGGCTGAATTGATCAATTAATGATCCGTACAGATGCCCCTTCACGATGACCATGAAGTTTGGTTTCCAGTTTGCCTTCGCAAGAATGGAGCTCTTGAAAGATGAAATCTCAATCAAATAAATATTCCTTGAGATTCCTAATGCTTAATTGTTGCAGTTGATGGCTTCCTTCAACTCATCGAATAAGAAAAGTTTTGCAAATCGTCAGCTCTTTTAATTTCCAGCGTTCGTAAAAATATGCGGACGAAAAAAACGATTTAATGGAAGGCGAGAAAAAAGAATACACGATGACAAATAAAAATATGATAAGCAAACGTTCGAGTTTTCCGCAAACAAGAAACAATGTTAAAAGCGCATACAACACAAAGCATTGAGAGGAAAAACGTTAAGTGTGCAGATTATGTATGCTCGAGGACATAATCAAAGGAGAACAAGAACGCAATCGGTACGAGATTTAATATTGCTAAGCAACGTATGGACCGAAAAGTGGGGATAACGAAGTACATCAAGGGTAGATCCCGACCGTGACCCTGTATTGATCAATTGATGATTCATACGAATGCCCCTGTCATCGCCGTTTGTCATATATACATGGGCAATATAAAAGCAACTACTGCAACATTAGCTGCGGCAGTTATCGATTTTCTATGAGCGTGTAATTCCTCTTGTTTTGCGGTAGAGAGCATTTTCCGGTTCACAAGAATCACTTGTCACTTCTCTGCGGTGATTTAGAGTTCAATTGTTTTTTGTTATCTATATATTTATCGTTTCCTAGTTCAATTAACTATAAAATTTATAACAATGTTGGCTAAATCATTGATTCTCGCCCTTTTGGTCACTATCGTTGTGGCGAAAATTCGTAAGTACAATTTTCACTGTTACCTGGATTCTATGCAGTTTCTTATTCGCGGGAAGGATACTCCGCTTAACTCAAAACTGCATTGAGATCGAAGTCCTTAGAGAATGCAGAAAAATTATGAAAAAAAACCTCAATTTTTTAAACCTCATGCAAGTTTGAAGTTGAAGGTGTACTTTTTTTTATCTCTGGGATGCTGACACTTGATCGATTATTCTGACTATTTTAGTCGTTCTAGCTTCTTCCGCATAAATGGCCATACCAGTTTTTTAAAATTATTATGTCATCGCACCATATACTTTTCAAGGGACAAAAAATTATTGAATAATTCAATTATAAAGGTGGACAACTTTTTTTAGTATCTTAAGTTTTTGGGATCAGTTAAGAATTTTTTATCCAGAATCCATTCATCCAGTCTGGCATTAACATTGTGCATTTTCATATTTTATTGAATCTTTAATAATAAAAAAAACCCCCATCAAGTGGACTCCGAGTTCGTTGTGTCCTTGGCTGTAGTAATCAATTAGTACGTCTTAACATTATTGAAAATTGCAATGCAATGGAGAGTAGACGAAATTTCCGGAAATTGAAGTTTATCAGTTTTTACGAGATTTTTTTTGTGAGATGATATTAATGTTCGACTTCTCAGATTCAGTGTATTCAAGTTGTCTAAAAAAATCTTTTCTTATGTTTATCTTATTGAAACTCGACGATGGGTGCAGTTTAATGCCGAATGACATACAAAGATTTACAAAAATGAAAAAAAAACGATTTGTCCGATCCCTTGCTGGGGATATTTTCTGTATCCTCGATTGAAAGTTGTAGAAAAGAAAGTTTACAAAAAAACTTAACTCTACGTTTTTTTCATCGAATATAAAAATTGGAAGACTAATTAAAATGATGTAAACAGTAATTACCACCAGTCTAATTGGAGCAAAATGCAAATCTCCCCTGGAAATTGGTTTAACTGAAAATTTACATATTTTTCCAGCTCCCTACATAAAAGTATGCGGTCGGAAGAATCCGAATTTGGACCAATGTATTCTTGAGAGCGTGGAAGGCTTGCGGGATAAACTCCGCGAAGGAATTCCAGAACTCGATGTTCCGCCATTGGAACCTCTTTTCCTAGAAAAATTTCCTATAGCCGAAACTCCTAATTTTCAAGCTAGTGCTGATAACGTTACGCTCCGGGGACTATCGAATTTCGAAATAAAGAGCTTTCACGATGACCATGAAAAAATGCAGCTGAACATCGAGGTTGTTTTCAAAAAAATTGAGCTCGACGCCGACTACGATATAGACGCAAAAATCATCGTCCCCATTAAAGGAAAAGGACCGATACACATCGTGTCACGTATGTTGATTCAAGAGTGACAATTTAAACAAAAAATCAATTAATCCTAATGACTCACCATTTTGCATTTTATGGTTGTTTAAACCTCATCGATGCCGACGATTTTTGACATAACTATGTAACTTTTCATTTTACGCTAACAATGGGAATTTCGTAAAAGGCTGTCAAAGAAAGTCTTATTTTAAGGGAGGGGAACCCAAGTTCCATTGTGGCTCAAAGGCTTAATCAGTTTATCGCTAAAATTTGTTCCATCCTTCGTCATAATATTGCCCCACAGCTGATTATTAAATATCTCTTTTATTACAATGTAGATGATTCTAACGCCGTTGTTGTCATGCACTCTAAATTCACGGAGAAGAACGGTGTGAAATACGTATATTTCTCATCAATGACGACAAAGCTCACAGTCAGAGATTACGAGGCCGAGTTCAAACCTGCTGACGGTGTTGAGAGTCCAATATCACAAGCTATTAATCAAGCTCTTGACGGTGGACGTCAGGAAATCCTCCGATTAACTACCCCTACTCTTGAAAAAGTCATTTCCAAAAAGGTCCTCGAACTTGCCAACAAGGTCTGCAAAAACTTTAGCTACGACGAACTTTTCCCCGACACTACTGAATAATTCGAGCTTTAAGTGTTGTTGTTAGAAAGTGCAATGGAAATAATGACAAAAAAATAAAAACCAACATCGTTTTCTACAAAAATGTGTCGAAACTGCGGAATGAAAAAATCTTGGCAATGGAAATGAAGCAAACTCATTTCTCGTGAACAATTGTGTCTCCAAATGAATTATTATTCCCATTCGAAAAAAAATAAAGACGAATAAATAATGATATGTTGAGCGTTACTTTTTTAGTTATATGGATGCCTTCGAGGCGAGAATTTCAGGTTTGCGTGCAAATCCTTCAGTGTAAATTGATACAATATTCATTATTCTGCACAGTAAGAAAAAAAAAACAAGCTAATGACGAGAGTCGTGTAAATGCCACGGATAGTTGTCCGAAGTGGTCGATAATAATGTTCATGGAAACAAGCGGTAAAAATGAGGAAAAAAGTGTTGAATACGTATCTAAGTAATAATTTAACCATTGAAAAAAAGAATAAAAACAGCAAGTATCCTTGGTGCATTTGCTACAATTCAGAATCCATCGTCTTTTTGTATACGAAAGCGCACGTGTGTTGTTCTTCGGAACCTACTTTTTTATGACTCTCATTAAATTTTTTACTGCTTTAGGAATTCGAAAAGCCTGCGACGGGGATAAAAAAACTGATATAAAAGAACAAATAATTGACTATTGCTACCGGCAATCGTCAAAGAAGTAGTCCTTCTGCGATAGACGACTTAGATCAATGCAAATTATCTGGTAGTGGAAGAATTATCAATCCTTCTTGATTCTGTTATCGTACAAAAATAAGAATTCGACAACACTAATATTTCTTGACGCCCTAAAACTATTGAAAATTTATATCGTTGAAATATTCTGTTTTCGGAGTAAAATAATATCCTGGTAAAAAAAAATCTTTCTGACAGAAATTGTTTCACAGTACTTTGCATAATTTCTTATCTTTATAATAATTCGTTTCCGCAATGTTTTTGGTCCATTGAATAAATATTTGAAGTGAACTCCCAAAGAGCTTCAACTGGAGCTCATTGAAGAAATAAGTGAAAACTTTATGATGCACATTTACTAATAATTTTTATTGTGCTTTAAAAGCCATCAATTTTTCAATATTTCTCTACGAAATGTCTTAAGGGAATAAAATAAATAACGTAATTTTATCGTTGTTTTTATCGACCTATCTTTCTCTCGTTTGTATTTTCGGTACGTAATGCCAAACAAACATTTTGGCGTACGAGTTATTTCACGATTTGTAATTGGTGAATGCAAATTTTTAATATTTATTTGAGATTTCTATTAGGGTTAACGTCGTCACAAGGATTTAAGTTTATGCAGGGAAGAGTTGGTTGTAGGTAAACGGTGTAACAATGTTGTTGCCTATTTTCAAGAAAAAGGCGGAGAGTGCTTCTTCGATCAAGGGCAGAAGTTCCCGTGTGAATGCATCGAAGTTTCCATTGATTGCGTTGTTTACGACATCCCCGAGTACTTTTTCGCCATTGAACAAATTGTCGAGTTGAAGATTGCCTTTTCCAATCTTTACTTTCATCTCAAAGGTTTTTACGCGGAAATGTTGATCGCCACCTTCGTCGTAGAGCTCAGCATCGAAAACAACTTCACCGATGCATTCGGTAAAGTTGCCGTGCAGTGGCCCTGATCCAGTGATCTGCAATAACAATAAACGTCCGTCGATCGCGTAGTCGCCATCTATGTAAAGATGAGGAAGTTCAATATCGACGTTGAAACGAAGATTATCCAGGTCGGACCTTAAAAAATAAAAAAATAAACCTTTTATTATCTCGGCGACTTAATCATTTTCTTCTAAACAGATTAATCACAAGAGTTTGCGTTGGGCCCGTAGGAAGTAATCGAGTGAGAATGCAATGACGGTCGATGTAGGGAGAATCGCAATCCTTGGGAGAAATTCTTCTACAACCCCTGGGACAGACTTTCAACGAAATTCGACTGTATCAACATTTAAAAAAAAAATAACACCGTTCCTACACTTTTTCTAGTGCCGCTCACGATTGTGCGAATTGTACGTAATGGTAACTCGTGAACCAATGGCTCATTGAACAATCGGTAATCGGATCGTGTTTCAGAGTTCATGTCATGGTCACCGTATGCGCCTACAGGAAAACGCTGCCGGAATACAGACAAACTTTTGTCATTTATCCTCGGGTCATTTTAACCAAACTATTATTCTTCTTTAGGTCGTTTTATTCAATGTAAATAAAACCTTGAGTACGTTATGCAAACATTCTCACACGTTGAGCACTTTATTAGAATAAAAATGCCATGAAGAAGGGATTACTTCAAACATTTCAGAATTGGATGAAAAAAATACGTTTCGAGTCTAATAACTTGCTTTTCAATATAAATTAAAAAAAGATTGCCACCAACTATCACTGGCAATCCATGTTTCATCTTTAGTCTACGTCGGTGTAAAGATCGATCGTCAATGGAAATACAATTCGTGCACTTTAGACTGAAAATAAAATCTTGTCAGCCCAATCGAGCACATATTCGCAACTACGTAATAAAGTAGTTGGAAATATGTGGTCAGCCTGAAGAGACGAACGAAACTCGTATAATAATGAAACCTGCATCTGAGTCAGAATTACGCAACGAATTCGACCGAAAGTCAACTACTCCTATATGTATACACGTGACGATCGGTTGCACCTTAAATGCGTGCGTCCGCCTGGTCTTTGCGATTCAACAGATAGAACAGAAATTGTTTTGTTTGGTTGCGAATTATACAGGCTGGCAAAAAAACCGGAAAAGTTTCTGCAAAACAGCAGAAATTTCTTCACATTTCGTATAAACTCGAAGATTTTATCCATTGGCATTAATTGCATTACGTTGATGATAATTATTTTTCTCCAATCCCATTAATCATTACCGTTGAATTAAATAAGAGCATCAAGAGTCTCGTTACTTCCTCACTACTTGCAGAATATTATTCACTTGATTGGTTATAATTGCTCGTGTTTGATAATTGAGGAAAACCTGACATTCTTCCTACTATCATCGGATAATGTTTTCTCTATTGATTCAGAAATCACGCAAACACGAAGCTTTTTAATAAAAATAGAAATACACTCTAACGTTTATCTTTTTTTAACGTATTACACTTGCCAACAGTTCGCTTTAATCGCCAGGCACTGATTGTCCACAATTTTTAGTTTGAGATGTCTTTTCTTATCATTTAGACAAAAGATTATTTCATTTCTAGTTCCTTTAATGTTAGATCATGATAATTGTGAATTACTATCGCTATTGAGAAAACACTAAAAAGAATGAGTGATTATTGAATGAATAGATCAAGTTTTGATGCTAGAAACTTGATGTCGGCTTGAAGTCGATGATTCGATCAAGTCTTTTTCTACAATCTCGACTCAAACGAATTTTCATTGGGTTTTAATGATACTTTCGATTAATGATGTCGTTTTTTTGTGAATGGAATTTTGTAGACTTACTGTACTCTCTTGACAAAGAAGTTGCTTGCACCATGAGCTTTTATGTTTGAGGCTGTGATTTTGATTCCCGAGCCCTCGGAAACAGCAAGATGTTCCAGAACAAGTGGCTCTAGGCTGGGCAAATTATATTCTGGTACACCTTCGACAAGATAAGGCTTCAGATGATCCACACTATCAGTGATGCAGGCATCTATATTCGGATCGTTTCGGCTGCAGACCTTGATGAATTCAGCTGTACCATCAAATAAATTTTCATTATTTCATTTCAAATGGATTTTTGGTAATAAATTGTATTCATTCATTCTCTCTCTCTTATTAGCATATCAAAATTTACATAACGAAAAAATAGATTGTATAGAATCCTTTCAGAATTGAAAAAATAAATCTCTCTAATAATTTCTAATAATTTTAATAAAAATATATCAATATATAAAAAAACGTTGATTAATCTTAAAATGCCATCATCGATGGATGGATTTTTATGAACTCGAGTTACAAAAACATAAAATAGCATCACTCGGAGACACAATGGATTTGTACAAACATTCGAGGAGGAACTTCTAGATAATTTGATGCATAAATTAGTACGAAAATTCGCACTCATGAAAATCTTTTATTGCGATGTTATCGCCTCGAAATAGTCCTCGCAACAATGATGTTGCTGTAGCAATGAGTCACACAAAATAAAAAGATGCGGAAGACGAAAAAAAAACTGTTTTAAATAACAGGATAAGTCAAGGAGAATTAAATCGTAGGCGAAGCTGAACTATGTGAAACGTCATCGATCTCCTCATCATTTTGGTAGCAACTGGCACGGAAATATATTCGATATGCGCTCCGAGGTCAAAGAAAAGTTGCATGGGCACTTGATATTGAAATTGTATAAAAACGTTTAAATTTAGTATCAACCAATGACGTGCAACAGAATTCGGAGAATTTCTGGTCAATCAATTACAAAATAAAAATTCAAGTATTATGCATTGAGTAAATCTTTCCAACGCTGCATTTAATTCTCGCTTACAAATCTCAATGTAAAAATAAAATAAAAAATGTCGCAATAAAAACTTCCAATACTGATCAAAATGTTTTCAAAAGAAACAGCTCTTGATCAAGAAAACAAAGAAAGCCAAAAGGCTGACGGCGCAAATATTTCAATCAATATTCTCGCAACGATCGAGCAAAAGTTGGCTGTTGAAAATTGACGTTTGAGAACAATCGGTGTATGTCAAAACGTTGGTGTATGTCAAAAACACCTTCCCAAAGAATTTTACATTCATTTGCTTAAACAGTTTCACTATAAACTGACTACATTTTGGTAGGTTTTTCAAGATTGTAATTGTTTTGGAAAATGCCATTTTCAGGGGTGAATTTCTGGTGAATTCTTTGTGAGTTTTTCTAGCAGTTATATTCTCGAAAACTTTTCTGTTTGTTTAA
This sequence comes from Campoletis sonorensis, assembly GCA_013761285.1. NCBI lineage: Eukaryota > Metazoa > Arthropoda > Insecta > Hymenoptera > Ichneumonidae > Campoletis > Campoletis sonorensis. The sequence continues at coordinate 1,391,003 of JACEOJ010000107.1, forward strand.
AAAGGCATAAAAGTTAACAACTAAAAAATGACAAAAGTTGTATTCAATGCTGTTAGCATTGCTGAAAAACACTGCACTACTACGGAAAAAATTGGAGTTATTTTAAATGAATTCTATAAAACGGAACAGCTGATGAAATGTGTTGAACTCCTTAAGAATTCAGAGAATGTGAAATCTAAGAACCAAAATGTATCGGAAGTGTCTAAAAAAATGATTACTCACGAAGATCGATAGCGGAAACGGTGGCAAGAAGAGCGAAAACAATGGCAACCGTGAATCGCGGCATTTTCGACGTCGTAGATTTGACACTCCAAAAAATCAGAAATTGTATGAAATCGTCAAGCAATCAGAGTCTTCGACAAATCCAATGATCTTGAACGATGGATCTTCAGCGAGCAAGGGAGGATGTACAACGACTGATGAACGAAGTGGTATCTCCGGTTGCAAATATATATTGGACCGGATGGTCTGGTGGGATTCGCACTAAATGACATACAACTTGCGGGAGGACGACATCCTCCATAGTCTTACCTTCTCCCTCCATTCTACATAATTTTAATGCACAAACGATTGTTCATAGCGTTCCTTCTGCGTCCACTCATCTTTGTCGATGTATTTGTTCATCTATATACACGAGCCTCCGCGCAGGTAAATATGAAAAAAGCTCCTCAACGTTGGTGGTCGTATAACGTTTAAGATCTATCAATTCACTGTCACGAAATGACCGTGAACTTCCCTGACATGCCACAGCGAATAAAAAAAAATCGATTGTGAGATCCAAGACAACTCGTGCTTCACGCTATTTCTCCAAACGTCGTATTACATTTAAAAAAACAATAATATGCAAAATATTAGTGAGATTATGAGACCCAGTCAATCGAAGTGACGTTAATCACTCAATAAACCAGGGTTGAAAATGTACCGGAATCTGTCAACTTGACAGGCGTGAAAAAAAAAATCATAATTTTTTACTTTTTAAATACTTGTATAGTTACTTGACCAAAATGATTTTTAATTTCAAAGAATTCTTTGAACTTCATCCTCATTATATTTAATATTTCGAAGAAAGAACTAGTAAGAACACTTCTTTCAGCCAGAATGAATTTTGAAACTGAAATTGCAAAAAAAACGTAATTTTTATCCGGCATTGACTTCTTGGCCTTCAACAATAACGTGTCTGGTTCTTTGAATGCATGTTAATATGATGGTTTCTCGGTAAATGAATAAAATAAAAAATAATCAAAATTTGCGGATCTATTCATGACTCGACCACACGTACACTGTGACTCCGAATCAGGATGACACGCCGTTGGAATTTATGATTGAGCTGTCTTTCCATTAATCCTGTCTCTTTCTCACTCATATTCTCGTTTTCTTCCATTTGATTTTACAAAAGATCGTTTGGAACTAAAATGCCTTATTATTGATTAGATGTCATGATATTATCGGGACGTAACGAGGGCTCGTTTCAATGGACACTAGCATTAAAACAGTACAATATAAAAGTCACATGCACTTGCCATTGAAATCATACCGCATGGGAGTCCACGTCGTTGCTCGTGAGCTGAAACGAGCAACTCAGTGATGCATTCAAATCATCATTACCATGTGAAATTAATCGGTATGAATGCAATCCACGTGATAATTAATAGATCGCGAAAAGATTCATATGAACGAAGTACACACATGAGAGTTACAATAGAAAATCACTCGAGTGCTGTGCTCATCGTTCAAATTAAACTTCTTGTCTGCCATGCTCTCCTCTTGTCAATGAAGTTGCCGAAATTGTTACAAACAAAACGTGCTTCTAATTGTGACATCCAAATTGAATCTTTTGAGACAACGTACAAACCAATTCTGAAAACATGGGCACTGCCAGACTGCAGGTATTTTCGATGTCATGTTCAAGGCAACGCTGTCCTGAGTAGAAAGATTTGCTAGAGCGCTGTCATGAAATCATTTTGGATGATAGTGAAAAAATTATGAGGAAAGAAGCGTGAATATAAATATATTAATTTTCGTTGAAACCCACGACAACTTTGACAGGGAAAAAAATGTTTACATTCCGCGCTTGATCTATTAGTGGTCAATCTACGGCTGGGCAATCTTTTTTCTTGTGAAAAAAAAGCGAAAAATATTTGGGAGATCGCTCGATTACTGCGTCGGCATTGAACAATATCAATTCTTTCTTTTGCCTTGGATCAATAAAAAAAAGTACTCTCATTTATTTTTACTCCACATGCTGTTAAATGCTGTCACGTATACTCAATGGTTCAAAAACGTAAGTCGTACTTTCTCTAAAACGGAATGATGAAAACGGAACTTTGTCGGACTGGGACAATTCATTTTGTAAATAATTAGTTTGTCAACCCAACGAGGTTATCAATATTCTCTGTATTTTGTTCATCATAATTATGTTGAAAGTAAAGGACCTGATGGTTCAGTCGAAAGAATAATATTTTGAACGATTCTACAAAATTCAGCCTTCTTAAACTTTTGCCTGTGAAACGAAACGTAATTGAAGAAAAAAATGGTTCCTTCGTATTTTTTCAAAACAATAATAAACAAGGTATCCCAAGTTTTTTCACAATTGTTTGTTTCTCCGGCGGGTCGTCTTGGCAAAAAGACTTGCGAACCAAGTTTTCGTAGATAGACTGTGAAAAAATGTAAGATCAATACATCGATATGACAAGTTTTTATGCTCAGTCTCCAAAATTTTGTGATCATACATGTTTTTTGTTTGTTCAAAGATTCAGGGATAGAGAAGACAAATTTTTTCTCGTGTATAAAAGAATCATTTACATAAACGTCAGTTAGAGAGTAATTAACGAATGTTGATTCAATAAATAAGAGGGAACGATTTTCTCAAAAATGTAGTAAAATAATTCAAACTGGAAAAGAGGATCTAAATATTGAACTTTTACATGAAAATTATTGTTTGATCAAGACAGAAATTAAAGCTCGAGATGAATCGAAAACGTTAGATTACAAACAAAAAAATATGACGTGCTATTTGCAAGCCGAATGATAGGGCAAGACTAATACGAGGTCTCACAATTCAAGCTGTGGCGATTAATCAAATTGTGAGGTCCGCAGGAGCTGAACCCTCCAATTACCGTACTTACGGATCGTAGCAGTCGTTCTGAATGTCATAATTATTGCATAACTCTATGTCAGCATATATGTATTAATACATACATGGGGTATGTCGTATTGAGCAAAATATTTTTGAGCCAAGAATTCATTGACGTCAGCAATCATTCAGGATTGTGGCCTTTTACCATATGGCGACCGCGTATAATTATGGAATCCCATTAAACTGGTTGCGAACACAAAAACATCGATTTTTTTTTAAATTACTTATCGCATCCTTAAATTATTCTCCAAAATGTTGCAGTCAAAAATATTTTTATGGAAAATTACATTGATACGAAAATCGTTCTATCTCGAAACTTGAAAAAAGTTGTGTTGAAAGCTGTGCAATGTCGGAGAGTTTTCATTGACGTTGATTTTCATTTAGCCAAATATTTTAATATCATTATTTCATTGTTTTTAAAATACGATAATCATTTATAAACTATTGTGGCCTCTATGAATATTCCAAGATGCAAAATACAGTGAAACAATTTTAGACAAGTGTCAAAATGCAAATCCGAGTGAGCTTGAGGGAAGTGATTTGATTTGTGTTTTTGTCTTGTTTTCCGCGAATTCTAGGTTTTGACATCTCGAATTATTCTTCACTGACAGCCAATCATTGAAAGTGCACAATCTTTCGACGAATCGTCTCATCATACTACGTAATTGTATACCCGCCTGTTCCGCATTGTAGAATTTTTTACATTGTCAGTATCAGCAACCCATGCGCAAAAAACTTCAGATTATACTGAGGAGAAGTCCTTTGCATAAGATCGAGCATAAATGTTGAGAACAGTTGATCAACATCTCGAAAAAACAAACAAAATTTTCATACGTTAATATTGTCTGCTTTACCGACACCATTAATTGCAAAACGAAGTTGACAGATTTCAGTCTGTTCTATGACTCAATTTTATGCGACTGTGTGAATATATTTTAATTAACTTGTACAGACCCTTCTACTTTATTTTTATTTTTTTACCTAATTTTATTTCGTACTGTAGAGACAAAGTTCAATTATTTTCAAATGTGCTGTCGAGCCTACTTCAAGCTCTCAATCTACAACGAATAGAACTTCAAAATGTCTTTGCATAGTCGAGAAGCATTTCGTGTATTTCTGTCACGCCCCGGAGTCACCGTCATCCTTGCGAATGTTCAGAATTTCAATGAGTTGTGAGCGCGCCTACGGAGTTGGTATCGACAGGCCTAAAGGCAAACTGGAGGTACAGGGAAAAATGAATTTCACATGCTATGGCGATAATTCTTCATTCGTTTTCACACTTAGAAATAATCAATATTTTTTTATTTCAGACTCTCGCAACGAAAATACAACAAAAATAAATGTACACTTCATTTTTGTTGTTGTTGAGTGACACGTTTTGGAAATTAAGTAAATAAATGGTTTAATTCAGTATGAGATTGGAATGTCATGATCGAAGGTAAGAATCAAGTTGCGTTTTTATAAAAATGAACTTTTCTCGTAATTAGACCGTAAAAGTGATCGTAAAAATTCATAATTTGCCGTCATGGTCATCAGTGTGCTCTACATTTCGATGGTTTGAAAAAAACGATACTTCAAATCTGTGTCAGTCTTAACCCTTTCAAACACGATGGGATTGTGGAATCCTACCTTTTCCACAACCATTTTCCGAGTGGTTTCCGCATTTTTCATTCGATTTGCAAATTTTTTTCGTATTTTGGTATCAACTACATTCTAAAGAGTAAGAATTTGTGTAGAATGAATTGTAGTGATCGATGATTTCGTTTGAAGAATAGAAGGAACATCAAAAATGACCATTTTTTGGTAAATAATGTATGCTTCGAAGGGTTGAAACACTTAGAAGAGTCGATCCTTACCCAAAAGTTTTTTAATGTTGAGATTGAATGGAAACCATGCAAAGTTATATCGTTTCGTGGTTGCCATTTGCAATCCATCCTCAGTACATGCGATCAACGTCCTTTATCACTCAAATTTTCTTTTTCAATTGCTTGAGGTAGAAGGATCTCTACACGATAAAGGAAAGTCGTCAAGAAAAAGACGTAATTTGAATCTCTACTCTGATGAATCAAAGCAACCGTTGCTTCTTAGTTACAAATCCGTTGTGAAGTGGTTGGCGGTTATTTGTAGTTATTTTTTCGTTTTTCCAACCATAAACAAAACTACAAAACGACCAAAATACAAGCTTAACCCGACATTTGCACATCATCTTGAAGGCTTTTACTTTTTCGTGAGACCGAATCAAATGAATATCTCAAAGGTTGTGATTCGCAGATAAAATCGGATACAAGATTTCGTATTTACAGTCGTGCTGTCCACAATTTTTCGATACGATCGAATCGCCATTTTTCTAACAACATTTATAGCTAGCACATTAAATAATCTTATCAGTCATTCTCCACATGGTGCTTTCGCATCATTCTTATTTATAAGTAGTGCCACGAACGCTATCTATTCTGGCATAATTCGGTATTATGAGGTCTTCCAGTCGTCGACCATTTAATCAGTGATCCACGCATCGTAGGGAACTTGAGCGAAGAGTTTCTCTACGAAAGACGTCATCAACTGAACGAGCTTTCTTCTCAGATCTGGTTTCATCTCCTTTAACAGTTCTTGGCTGTTCGTGTTGATGAAAAGATTCAACGCAGCCTCTGTAAAAAAGAAGATTCCGTTGAAAAAAATCGATGTTCTCAAGCCATTCCCTGTTCGGTAAATGTAGCTGGGAGAATAAAAAACAAACTCACGAAGAATTGAATTCCCATCGTGAACGTTCCGGACGCCCATGTTTATATTCCTAACACTAAAATCCATTTTTAGTTGCTGCAAACTCAGGTACTGGTGACCCTCATGCTTGAACGGTTTTGCTCTGATGAATACTTTGGCGTTTACACCCTCTGCAAATCGCAAATATTAAATTCACTTTAAGCCAAAAAGTTGCGTCAAATTATCTGAAAACTACGTTGATACATGTAAAAATTAGTGATTAAGTTACTGTCGAGAGATGGTTACGAGACAATTGTCGACATTTTTCACGCCGAGTCGCCTGACTCTAGACAGCCACATGTTAATATGCTCCAATGAACTACATGGTTGCCTTTCTGTAGGCGCAATATAATGTTCTCGCTTTTTATTGTTTTCGTACTGTACTCGCTTAATTTCTTTCTGTGGCATCATGACATTCTTTTTCTATAATAATAAGTACCAGTCTCAATAAATAGTAAGTTTATTCCATGATATACGATGAATTTCGATTCAGCTGATTATTGATTGATATCGCGGCCGGTTGTAAATTAAAGAATTTGAATCCATGTAAATACAAAATAATTATCGACATTAAAAGTAAATTTTAATTGATAAAAAGTCTATTTTGCTGTATTTTTTGTTTCTTTTTTTCTGTAAATTTAACTCACCATATTCGCCCCAGTAATCTCCAGCTCCACCGGCTTGGACATACATCAAAACACCACTAGAACGATATTTAGCAGCTGCACGAATTTTAGGGATGCTGAGAGCGAGCTGAAGCTGCACTTCGTCGTCAGTGATTCTCGTTCTCAGGCCAGTAATTCGAAGATTCGAAACTCCCTTGGCCCCGACATCTTTGAATTGGGCCCTGTAGCCATTGGGACCGCCACCTAATGAAATTTGCACTTCGTCCAGAATTATGGGTTCAACTTCTCGATAGCCCAACTGCGGCAGACCTGCAAAAATATATTTTTACATTAGAATTGTTTTTTTTCTGGAAAAATTGCATGAATTTTCTTCTGTCTTATTTATTAATTATGTCGATCGTTCTTTCGCTCGTAACAAATGTTGAATTTGAAAATAGAACCGGGTTTTTGAGCGTCAAACGCTCAACGATTTCGGTGACTTGCGATTTTGCAAATTGCGATCCTCACCACTTTGTTTGTATGGTTAATTAATGCAAATGATGAGGCGGATCGTTATGCTAGTGCCGTTATGTACGTACACGCCTTGCCACAAAACGCTTGATAAATTCTTCGTCAATTTCCGTTTACTTCCCTCTCTATCCTTCACTTCTCTTCTCGCATTCCATCTCTTTCTTGTACCGGGACAAGAAACTTATCCATCCCACGATGGACTTTACCACGTGCGGTATCTAGGACACTGGGTGACCATTTGTATGCACCGTTATAACCTGATTTTTCGCGCCCATCAAGGCCTCTCCTCTTGAGCGGAAGATGCGACAAGATAAATAATGCAAATAAAAATGTTACCTTTTTTCTCTGATTTTTCTTTTAAAGAAAACCAACTAGAGAACTTCTTCGAACATTGACATTATCAAATATATGTAAACTTGAAATTTCTATAAGTTTGAATTATGCAAAAATACTGTTTTATCGAAATGGCTCAAAATGTCATGTTTTTAAAATTGATTTGATGATTTTTGAACAATTAATCTAATATAAATGGCCCTTGGTTTTTGTCTGGGTTTTTCGAAATATTTCGAAAAAATTCTATTTATATAAATAAGTGAATGTGGCTACACTATAAAAAAAACTTTGATTCTGATTAAAAAGCGCTGATCAAAGAGATAACTTATTGGTCGAACGAACATTATAAAAAAAATTAAAAAACAAACTTGCCGTTGGACAAGCAAACTCACCGTTTCGGAAGTGTTCCACAAGTGCGTTGGCAGATCTTGCGAGACAGGCTTCAAGATTTGGATCCTGTTTGGAGCAAGGTTCGATGAATTCGAGACCTTTATATTTACCAATAGCTTCTACTCTCGAAGCAATGACGAATAAGCACACGAAGCACAAAAATTTGATGCCTTTCATGTTGGATCAGGTTAACTTAATAATGCAACCGAATAAATAAACACGAAAATACTTTAGTTCTTCAAATTCGAAATTTATTGAAATTCCAGGGATAATTTTCAATGAGCTTGTTTCGAATGTTTTTTTTTCTCGCGTTTGACGTCGAAATTACGGCCCAAGACAGACAGTTAGCTTGGCCCGAACACCGATCCAACGTCCTCTTCGCCTCGAGTGACCGGTTGTTGAAGATGCGTACGGACTTATATCACCTTGACATTGCCCCCCTCCATTGGGAGGAGAATATCGTGTTCTATATATCATACAACTGAGGGACACCATGCTACAGAGCGGGACAGCGGAATGTTCATGTTTTTCAGCCCCCTTGACATTCTTTACAAAATGCACACACATTTAAATATAAATATATATAGATAATCATATATTATTTACGTATCTACACAATAGGTTATTTCGTACAATTAACACATTTGTAATGTAGAAAGAATAATGATTGTCAACACGATTTATGTACAGAATTAACACGAATTTGGATTATTACCGATCAAAGATTGCACAGGAACGCTGATATAACGACTGACATTATTTAATTGTCACGTAAGTTGTATCAAATTTTTTTAAATTAATCGGAGACTTATTCATGTATGAACCACGTTGTTGGATAATTACTTAGTCGAGTCCTGTACAACGTATGTTCGCATGAACTTGACCACTGAACGTTTTTATTCAGTGCAATTTCTAAGATTTGTCCTATTTTTCAATGAAGAACCATTGCTACACTGACTTAAGGATAGTGGAACAGTGTGTAATCTTTGAAAATGAAATAACAGACTTGTTTTAAAGGCATCACAATTCAGCAGCGTGCATACTTGGATGGTATTTATTTTACTTTCGCGAGAGGGGAATGACCCACGAATGGACATGAGACATTCCATGACAACGCGATATACTTTCGATCAAATTGCTCTCAAAATTGACCAACGATTTTTTCGATTTTTTATACCATTTCTAAGACACTACGGAATTCTGTGGTCTGTAGAATTCTTAAAAGATCAGACTCTTCGACGTTTTTAACTGTTGTGCCTACTTTTCGTTCCAATCATCTCATGTCTCTCAAATTTGTCGCCCGTTTAACGATCGGACAGACAAACACGAACAATGAAACGACTTGAAGTCTGATCACCAATGGAAATAAAAATCGTTGATTGGCTTTAGAACCTCGAGTGCCAACGATAGTTCGAGTCGAAGTGAAACGCCTCATACATTTTTTTTTATAGATACTAAATACACACGGATAACCGCAAAACCGTTTGTTTCGCAGCTGAAGACTTTCTTCTTCGTTCGGGGAAGAGTAAAAGTGGGACTCTGAGCTATCATTGAAATGCCAACTTATTTATTTGCTTCGTTACAAATGTCCCCGTCGAGATTTCAATTTCTCGTTCATTTAACGTTTTATATATTGCGCAGTTTGAATGAAATTTAAATACCGAAACCATGCAAAGATACTGATGGGAGTTTGAAAAATTGATATTTTTCAAAGCTGAGAAGTGGGTAATGAATGGAACTTGAGGAAGAAAGCGGTTGTGACGTACGTGCGAACACCGAATACACTTCCAACGTCTTGTTCGCACACCTGACTCAATTAACAATCGTGAGAGACCCCGTTAATCGAAGCGATGGAGAGTCTCGAACAACAGGAGTGCCAAATGGTAAAGAAAGAAAAAACAAAACTTATAAAAGCGAAACATAATGTATGTTGTTTTTTTATCTTTTGTATGTTTTCGTTTTCAAATGATGTTCAACGAAGAGGACCAAGAAAACGAAGTTGATTACAACAAATTTTTTATCAAAAGTTTGCAATTTATGCCCTGGATTTTCAAAAATTATCAGCATTGTGAGATCGTGCGAGTCTGTTTCACAATTTAATAAACAAATCACTGTTTCGTTACGATAAACATTAATTTTGACAACGAAAATAATAGTCACGATAACGAGCCTCATTCGTGGTTGAAAATGTAAATATTTTTCAGTGGCCCCGAGATATTTCGCGACTTGATTTAGAATCTGACAATTTCTTACGTGCCAATTGTATGCAATACAGGAAAAGAAAAACATTCAAGCATCTCGCGAATAAACAATCAAACACGTACTTGGTACGCGTGACATTGGAGACTAGAGACCTCGTAAAACAAAGATTCAGCGGAAGAAATAACTTGCCTTCGAATTAGCTGTACATATGCTATACATAATAATTTATAAAAAATCTACTTCGTGGTAACAAACCTTGATAACCACTAGCCAGTCAACAGGTGCAAAAAATTATGTAAAAATACCTACACAAATGGATTATACAATAATGAGTATTTCTATTTTTAGTCCCACAACAAAGTCTCACAACAACAAGGAACCTCACGAGGATTTCAGATTTTCTTCATTCTTACTTTTTTGACGATTTCTTTTCGTTTTCCAAAGTTTTATGATCAAATATTCCCCAAATGCAACATCGACGTGGATCATTCTCTTCGTAATCATAAAACCATAAAAAATGGTGTAAATTAAAATTTAGTATCGCACACGAGGAACATTTTAAAAGAAAAAGACTTTTTTTCATATGCAAGTATAATTTTAAAGGCTGGAGAACTGATTAGAATATTAAAGAATCTAAAAATATGAGAGGAGGTTCAGTTACGTCTGGACAGACGATCCTGGGGGATTCATGTTGGACCCAGTGGGAGAAGAAAAACCTCTCCGTAATATCGGTATGCAAGAATGCGGGGTGAGTGATCGTCTGCCCTTCCAACATTTCAAGGCTATCTTCTAACACCTGACCGGGTAAGAAGGCGTCTTTACCATCACTCTCTGTCGAGTTATAATCGTCACTGTGTATTGTATTTACCACTACAACTGTCTTCGAACACAGTTGAGTCTTCTCTTTATGGCTGGATTCTCGAATCCATTTCTAGCTCGCACTTGAGACGCATCTTCGACGACACGCAACGTCATGAAAGATAAATCAGTGGTGGTCATAAAAATCCATCAACCTCTGAATAAAAAATGGATTGTAAAATATGTAAATGCAACATTTTTCATATCTTTTATGGTTTTACTTTTTCTTTTTTATTCTCCTGTTCTGCTTTATTTATTCGTATGTTTCAGATTCATTTTATCGGTCACTGCCAACGCGATATTTACACTGTACAGCGTCACACAAAACAAGTGGAAGATCACGATTTTTGTCGAATGCTCCGAGAAAAAGGAACATTACCGTGACCAATAATTACTCCAACGAGCTCAACAATATTTTTTCTTTCATATTCGTCATCACATGTTCTAGAAATTACGAAAGCATTTCAAATTACAGTATGGCACGTTCAAAATAGCGTTGAATAAAATAATCGAAGAAATCGCAGAGTTTTATCAGATTTTTTTGAAGTGCGTCACATTCAAATGCAAATAAATTCACATGCAAATAAATCATTTTTGACAAAAATCAAGTATAGCGTTAATCCTGAAACTGCTTTTACTGGAATAAACCCAATTTATTCAAATCGATCAACTCTTTCCGAGAACGACGCGATTAATCGAGTGGCTTAAAAATATGAATTACAACTAGAATTACGATTTTGGAATTCTCGAAGTGACACTCGTTTTTGGCCTTATGACTTTATCAAACGGGAAATTTTGGAAAGCTTTACCAAATATATCGGTAAATGCCGTTGAAACAAGATCGTTTATTATCGGTTTAGTTATGGCAAATCCCGGTTGCCATGCCCCGTTTATTATACGATCGAGCATAGTCTCCAAGAACTGACGTCCCGACAATAAATTGGTGATGTGTAGCGTCAGATCGCGGGTCGTTTGAGCTTCCACTCGAACTTTAACCTTCGAGCCTGGTGCTTTTGTTATTGTGGTTGTCTGCACATAGTCGTCTGAAATATTTGAAATTTCCACCCAAAATTTTAGAAATTGAAACACGTATTTTGCTCTGAGGAATAAACTGTTTTAATATTTTTTATAACTGAGCGATTCGAGTTCAATATTTATGGTGATTTCGCTATAATAAAACAAAAGATAAACACAAACAACGAATCTAATTCGTTCTTATGAATTAAATATTTTTAAATGTGTTATTTTGAGAATAAGTATCAATCAAATTGTGTTCTAATCATGAACTCAAATAAAATAGTGCACTTACACAAACCGAGGTCGAATTTTCCTCGATTCTTCATCCTGGGACCAAGAAGAGTTCCTTCAAACTCGTAATCACCGACGAGGAACTTTTCAGGAAAACTCTGGGTGTAAACGACCTGTAAAAGTCGATTAAACATTTATTCAAATTAAAATGCGCCTGGAACATGTTGTCCCCTCGTACACGACACCACGAGGTGAAACTCATTCTCGAGGGGTGCATTCACGGTCTCAACTGACGCGTTTTTCTTTTTTTTTTAACTAATTTTCCCACTTACGCGCAAAAGTTCCGGTAAATTATCGAAGTTAATTGCTAAGTTCTTCGAAATATTTTACGATTGTAGAAAACCACAAACCTAATTGCCACGAAATTGAGGTGAGTAAATGACAATTCTTATTCACGTGCAAAACTTCTGGTTATTACATAAGTTAATCCTCAAACTTTTTAATTCTTGTTACTATCTTTTGTGATGGTTTTGAGGTGAGTCTCAACAATTTCAGAATTGTGGGGTAGAGTAAATCAGAAGTTGTCCACGTGATCAGGAAATTGAGTTTTTACAGCGCAACACGGAAAAATGTAACTCAGAAGTCTGGATAAAAGTGATTTACAAAATTCCACAAATAGTTTGAGTACACGGCTCTTAATATTCATTATTTATATTATAATTTAATACTTTCATTCCATCCTCCTCCTCCTCCTCGTGTGAGATGGTCGGCATATATATATTTTTTTTATTCACTCCGTGAAAGTCTTCTGTCAAAATACCTTGTAATTTGGCAAATCACTGACGAATTTCGTCACTTTACTAGTTGACCATCCACTCTCCGTAACATTTCGTAGTGTGAGAGTAAAACCAAGATTGGGCAAGCCTCGTCTGACCGAAACTTCTTTTGCGAAAAATGGATCAAATGGAGCCACGTTGTACTTGGACAATCCGGTCTTAAAAAAAGGCCGAACAGCGTTCAAACCTTCTCTTACACAGCCATCAAAGCCTGGAACGTCTACGTGGCAATTTTGAAATGCGTCCTCTATTGAAAAATCAAAAAATAAGAATTTGACAGTAATATTTTTGTTTTCTAATTTTTTATTCTTTTTAACATTCCACGTTGTTGTTATTCACGTTTTCTTTTTACTTAAATGCAGCGCTGAAAACTGACTATCTATGTAATGTGTAAACCAAGAGCAACTCTGAGGTAATTGAACATTCACTATCGATACATTCTACGATCGAATCAAATCTATATTTATACGTACATAGGGTGGGTCTAAAAATCTCTTGAAATAAATGTAATAATCATTTTTCAAATGAACTTTTTTTCTCGTACTCGTACTCACACTGAAAATAGAACTTTGTTCAAAATGGTCGATCATTTTATTGAATTCGGTCAACTAGACATTCTTGGATAATGAAAAAATGTTGTCTTTCAAGCAATATTAATTGCGTTGATTTTTCAGAGGCTGCAGCAAAATAAACTGTTGATGTGGCAAAAATTTCATATGCAATAATATTTACTTGACAGTGTTGACCAAAATAATTGACTTTTTCGAACAAAATTTCGTATCCACCGTGTGTGTATTTGTAATTTGAAGACCAGGAAATTTCAACGCCAATAAAAGACGGATCGTTTAATTCATATTGATCTGCACTATGCTCCCGTCCACGTGTAAATTTAAAAAAAGTTCCTACACGTTCTTTGAGTCAAAAAAAAATTGTATTCCATCAAAATTCTTCTGACTTTGAAATGTTTTATTTGCAGTGTACAAATTGCAAAAAAGTGTCCTTCAGTCTTAATTAAATTGTTTAAACTGTGGAATGAAAAAAAAAAAAAGAACAACGTAAATGAGTAGCTAAACTTCTTGGTTTGTCTTCTCCAAATAACGTTCACATCATTGAACCAAAAAAAGTGGAGGAAACTTGACTAACGTCAAATAGTTATTTGCGCAAGAAAACATGTCCCACTTTTAATTCACTTACCGAACTCTACGCCTCGACACGCACCAGCGTAAAAAATCACAACAGCGAGATACTGCAGCATCTTCGACGCTGATCTCAACAACGAATGCAACTTTTTTGTTTGGTACACACTCTAGCCAACTTTGTTCCAATTTACGAGTTAGATTATTCACAAAACTGATCAAGTTTATCGATACTGTTTGTAGAAAAATACAAAAATAATCCACGGGACCACAACGCGAAGTACTGTTTCGTGCTCGGTGAGAAACACCACGCGACCGTTTGCTTTCACTCTCGGTAATGCATCTGAACCACGGACTGGCACGTCCTTTATCCCATGAATTTTCGAGCAAGGTTATATAATCCGTACCTCGTGAATCTCTTGATAGAATTGAGGATATCATCGTATCGATTGATGTTCATATACAAGAGGAGACGACACGAGGTGGAAGATGTTGAAGACCGTGCAGCGTCATCTGAATAGCTCGATAATTGGTCAAAAATTCACATGCAAATTAGCATAATGGTAAGCTTGAGAAAGTTGTCCGATTATAAAAGAACGTTTATAGGTGGAGGCAACGATCAAGATTAAAAAAAATCAAACATCTTTTCTTTTAAATTTATTTATTTATCTCTGTTTTAGAATAACGAACTTAATTACCTTGAAAACAGATCGTTGATACCATGTTGTTAAACGAAGAAAAACAAATGGTTTGATATGAAAAATAAAACTTGTTTTTACAGCACGAACTTGATCGGACTTTGTGAAAGTTCGAACCAGAGTTACCTCTTGGTACGTCGGGTTTCCATAAGTCGCGCATCACGCATGAAACTCACCGTCTTAAATGCCGTTTGCGTGTCAAAATGTCGCTACGACTTAATATTATGGCAAAGATTCACAAATAAATAACACGATGTCACGAAACAATATTGACGACGTTTCAATCTTCGTAGATTCCATTCCTTCGAATGGAGAACAACGGGGCAAAAATCGCGTCACTGTACTCGTCAAGTACTTGCACACACGACAATTATCCGAGGCGGTGGACCATGCTTCGTAAATATTAATCAACGTTAGTGCAAATACAAATTATTGAAATCGCATATGAAGTAGGGATAGAATAAAACTTTATGATGTATCTTATTTTTCATTCCTCGATCCTCTCTCATTTTTTATTCAAGGTTTCAATATAAAAGTATAATAATTATGTCGAAATAAATAATTCTCTAATTCAACGTTCTATCATTTATAAACTCCAGGCAAGTGTAAATGAAAAATTTTGTTTCAAAGATATTAAGACGACGATTAAAAAAAATTTTTTTAGAGGACGAGCAAAGTTATCCTCCTCAAAAAGTTAGTAAACTTCGATTACACAATTTCAAGTAACCAGTTCACGTTTCATTTGCTCAAAGAAAACTTCTGATAATGGTTCTAAATCGTAAGTTTGTCTTTACGTGGAATTGACGCGAAGTTTCCAGACCTATTTCGCTATATTTTTGAACGTAATAAGCCATTGCACAACTTTTTTTTTAACTCTACAAAATTGCTCAAAGTGTCTTGAGTTTCTGAAATGGTTGTCATTCCAATTTTTCCAGTACTTGAGCAAAGAATGATTTTTCTCATGAAACAGGATAGAGTTCCAATTTATATTAATTCCAATTAACAAATAATGACATTTCGTATATTTATTCTAAAATATTTGTCACGACTGACAAATTTTTCTTTTGCTTCCAGGCATTCCCTTATTCGTGAAACAACGAATATTATTTGTCCTGAATCCATCGATTCATCTCCAAGTAAAACAATTAGAGGCATAACGAAAAGTGGTCCAGCCCACCTCGTCGCAGTCTCCACACCTGGGTAAGAGCCTTTCAAGGTCACATCATATGAGTCAGTCCCTTATCGACCTCTTCAATAGAACAACAAATTCGACGGCCAAATTCTCTCACTATTATTGCGCAAAAAGGTTCCCACCATCGCTACTTTTCCCTGTACATAAACCCATGAATTTTCCAAGGGATTCGTATTCTGTTCCGTACCTAGAGTCGCGTCTAAATCATTAACACTCCTCCGGTTTGTCAGACCATAATCTGTCTTCATCTTTAAACGTGGAGTACGGTAAGAATAACATCTGCGGGAACGGTTCGATGGAACAAAAGAAGCCAGTAATCGTTGTGGAAAGTATTTTGCTAATTTGTAAAAACTGCAAAAATTATTGGTACAGTGTAAGTCCTACTGTGGCTGAGTTTAATCGATATAAAAACAATTCATTAAAGCTTTTAAGGCAGTGAAGTTGTCACGATAGTCATAATCGGCCTTTTTTTTATCGGACCAACCTGTATTTATTACTATAAATGGTAAGCACAGTGCATAATTAGTTGCGTGGCAAATAAAACTTATCACTCAAACTGATTGACAGGAAACTTCGAACTGCTTCGATCTATATAATGTATTGAATTATATATCAATTGATATTACATATTGAATGTATTGGGCGACGTAATCGACACGTAATCGTAAACCACTATGGACAGATATTGACATACATATACTTATATATGTTATCTTTATAATGCACGTACCTGCTAAGATTGTTATGTGAGATAAAACACTATTGGCTATATAGACACGTCGTTGTGATGGGTTGACTATGTAGTCAGTGATTCGCAGTCTTGTCAACTGGGTCATTGTGCCTCAAATGCCCTTCAAACTGTTGCATTTAGTCACGAAAGAAGATAAAATTAGTTTCCGATGAGATCTCAGCGATTCTGATAGAATCCTTGAATCTCTACAGAATGTAATTAAAAAATAATGACGTTTGTGATGGAAAAAATAATTGGAATTTGGTATTTCTTCGGAATTGACATGAGGAGTTGATTCAAACGCGGTATCCAGCTACGTGCGTTACCGTATTTTGTTTGAAGACAAATTCGAACATTTATTTTTGAAACAAAACATTTCATTTTTTATTGCAATCAAGTCGCATTTTCAGGGATGGATCTTCCGAAAGCATTGTTGCGGTATTTAAATTTAAACGCAATAGCAAATTTTACCGTTCAATTTACAGCTTCCATTTCCCAATTCACTTTACGAAGAACGCGAAGTGCAATTAATTGTATTGACCAACTACTGTCTCGTCGATTTCACAACCGGAGATGTATACGAACGTTCGAAGGCGGAAATGGGTTGCGACAGTACAAAAGACGAGAAGATCTTACGATGGAGTACTCCGGCGCGGTGCCTAGACTAAAGTTTTTTACTGGTTATTCCTATTTTGCTATATAGGGTGTCCCACCCCGAAAAAATATCGTCGTGAACTTTAAATCATGAGTCCAGAAGTCTTGTCTGATTTGTTTTAAATCAAATTCTTATATGACGAATTCTTTTTTATGAATCAATAGAGCTGAATGATTAAAAGGGAAGTGAGCAAATCGAATAATATTGTTTATCCATTAAACGTAGAGGAGATCGGGTCAAAATGGTCCATTGCAAAAAACATCAAAAGCAGTCGTCATTATAAGACCATCGCACAAACAATTTTTTGCAGATTTTGTCACTTGAAAACAATCATTTGACACTTTTTATACTTTATTACGTTTCAACAGTCTTTGTTTTCAAATACAATTTCGTTCATATTTGAATTTCGTTAAGTGGGACTAATTTGACTGGGAACAAATGTTTTATCTATTTTCGCTCTTCCAGCTGAATTAATTATATTCGAAATAGCCAAATTTGATTTATTTATTTAATTTAGTGATAAAGTCTTTTTGCATTTTTGCAATAATGGGATCTCAGCTTTCCTCGGTTTATCCCATGTTATCAGTCGAGTATTATCAATAATCATGTCTCACTTATTTGACGTAAATCAATAATGAATAACTCGTGACCAAAAAAATTGTCCAAAGAGCGGCAAGTGGTATTACAGCCTGGAATTCGGACTTGAACTTTTGATGACGATATTGATCATCTGTCGTGAGACACCCTGTATCTATATGTGCACTGGACTTAGACACGCGGATGCGACTCTCATAAGTATATGCGCTATTCGGTGGGGCAGTGAAAGTGTTTGCTACTATGAAACTTCATCTTCCACCAACTTTACTACTAGTACTCACCGCAATAACTTTACAAACGTCATTTCATACTCTCGTCGTTGACTAAACTGCAGTCTGTACTAGAAGTTCATTTACCTGAGGAGCGACAGCATTCAACGGCAGTGTTGTTCGGGTCCTGAGAAAGCTAACAACGAATTTGCAGCCAGAGCTTCTCAGCGACAAAGACATTTATCGAATTAATATCAGTCTTTGATATCAATCGTGATATTCGGTGTTATTTGACAATATTTTACTTTTCTACATCTGCCACAATGATGATATTCTTGGTGCTCGGATTTATCGTGGTATCGATGTCGGATACAGTTATTTCGCAAGAAAATAAACGTGAGTAACATTACAATCGATTTTCACCATACAACGTTTTGTGTTTTTCTTCAAATTTCGTTATTTCCTGTCGCGTAAATATCATTTTTTCGTTAGTATTCCTCGGAGCATGCACTTATTAGCCTCAAATCTCGATTTTTTCCAGCGGAATACATCAAACAGTGTTCGAGAAGCGATCCTCAGTTGAAAACGTGTCTGATTGATGCTCTCCATCATCTCAGACCCTACTTAAGGGTTGGGATTCCGGAAATCGAGTTACCCTCTGTCGAGCCATTCCATGTGAGTTTACCCTTCACTTTTCTGTTTTCATTCTTGAGCTCATGTTATTTTTTGACGTGGGGTGATTGATATTGATGAAATTTGAGATAATTGTAGCCAAAAAATCGTTTTGCAATTATAAAACTCCATTTCGAATTGAAAGAGACCTCTGAAGATTTTTGCCTGATTATCCAGTTCATTTTAATAAATACGCATCAGAATTCCATAGTATGAAAGAAAATAGTCGCCAACGACTGGTTTGCGATCGAGGAAACCTAAACGTGACTCAGAGAAAGAGTTGAGAAGATTTTTACTGCTCTCTGAAGCTATTTCTAAAGATTTCGATGGGGGGCAAGCGATGAACTTTAAGCCAAAAATATATTTTACAACAAGGAAAATTCAATGTCGATTTCTTTTTTATTCACCGCTCGTTGTCGACTAATGACGTTGAGTCTTTTCTTGCCTGTTCGAAAAGACTACGAATACAATAGTTTTTTTTTTTTACGCATAACAGATGGACGAGCTGGCGCTGTCACTGACAGGTGGTGCGAACGGTTACAAGGTTCGTCTGCGCGATCTACTCGTTAGGGGAGCGAGTAACTTTACGGTCAGTGATATCAAGCTCGGTTCAACCTTTGAAGCGCTCATACGAATGCCTGCTCTCGTCCTCGACGCACATTATTCTAGGTCAGGATAAAAAATTTATGTACATAATCAAACGTTGTTTGTTTCTGAAATGATACAGCGTAATCGTTATGTAAAAACGTTGATTTTTTCCAAATTGTCCAAAAATTGAAACGATCTGTAATTTTTAATGTAACCAGTCTCATTCCAAAGCTGAGGAATTTTGTTATGATCTATATTTCTAGTTTTTATGAATCGATGGAATTCATGGAGTTTGACAGCGAATTTCGGAAACAATCGAAAATTATTTTCTCTTTCATTGTGAACTCATAATAATTGTTAAAGAGGTTTTCTCTTTGATTAAAGAAGTTAATTGATGTTCCACATAACATTCATCAAGTATTTGTTCAATTCCAGTTCCGGAGTTCTGATAATATTGCCAGCGAGTGGAAATGGCACGTTTCACGCCAGATTTGGAAAAGCTAGAGCTTTGATACGTGGTACCGTAAGCACAGCTATTCGTAACGAAAAAACTTATCTGCACGTCGACAACCTGGACGTCAAATTGAGTGTCAAAGACGTCAACATGAGAGTCAGAAAAATATTCAATAATAATAGAATACTGAGTAAGTATTGTCTCTATTCGACTTCATTCTCTTGCTCTAATCGAAACGACCATGAGAAATTCAAAAAGCAATTAGGCTTTCGACTGCATTTCAAAACGTAGTAAATCCTCGAGACAATAGCAACAATAAAATCGAAAAGTCTTTTTGAGTCTCCGTAGGTTGCGGAAAACAATTAAAAAACCGAAAACCAATGAGCAACGAATTGGTAACCAAAAAAAACAGATGCTTCGATTCACTAGGAATCTCTTTAACAATATTGAAATCTTTATTACCACTGTCTCTTCCGATTAGGAAACCATAAAAAAAAGAATTCGATAATGATATTTTACTTCAAATGATATACCATTATAATTCATTGATATTATCCTTAATTGAATGTGTTCATCACAAACATGATTAATTTAACATCATTTTATTTTGTGCTCGTTAATTATTGTTGAATAACTCTTATTTCTAATAAAATTACAGCGGAGGCCACGAATCTTTTTCTACGAGAGAACGGACAGGAAGTTCTAAAAGCAATGGAGCCGCAGTTGAAACTAAAATTATCAAGCATCTTCGCGGGAATCGTCAATCAACTGTTGCTTCATGTACCTGTGGAAACGTTTCTATCGCCATGAGCTTCGAGTTCTATTCAAATAATATATTAAGTACTTGCAGGTATTGCGATATATCGACGTTGCTTGAGGTATATTCTCACATCTTTAATATGGTGGTGATCGTATGGGTATAAATGGAAATGTGATCGAGAAAGATTTTACGAAAGAAACAAGAGAATGTTAAACATTCTTGTTCATTGTTGAACAATTTTTGCGTGACATTGACGAATTCGAATCAAAGAACTCCGGTTCATTTATTTTTGGCCGCGCACGCTTACAACTTTTGTCAACGGGGTCGGATAAAAATGTGGTCGACTGGACCAATAAAAAAAATCTTATTGAATCCAAACGTTGCTGTTTTTTTTTTGCCATTATATAAAAAAACGAAGTACACGAAGAACAACAATACCGTTAAGTTTTTTGCTCGAACTACAGGTGAATGGAACTTTCCACGACATTAAAATCCCGGCCAGAAACGAACAAGTTCGAATATGAAACTTTCTAAATTTATTGTATCGACGAAAACACTTGCAGGTACATATTTTGGTGATCAATAAAATCACTGACTTATGACCAATCAACGATTTTCATATTTATTTACTTCCCATTAATAAATCGTAGAAAAAGTGCAGTAATTGCAGTGCATTTAAAATAATCCATAGCCTTTGGGAATTTTTCGCACATTATGCCAAATATGCTGCACATCCTCTTTGGAAACGAAGCAAGAGAAATGGAAAAGGAAAACTGTAACTGTGACGTTTAAATACTACGCTGAGAATAAGAGTTTTGTTGTAATATTTCATTCATTTAAGAAACTGTCCAGTTGTAACAGCCAATAATTTTATTACTTTCGATAAAAGATCTGAATTGAATCAATCGAATACGTTTGTTCGTCTCCATTTTTGTTGAATCAGAGCAAAATACGTTTCATTGAATAAAATAAATGATTGATCCAATTTAATATCAAAATTGATGAGCTTCACGAAAGCCATTTAGTAATCGAGTTTATTTACTAACAGAATTCATAATTATCATCGAAGAAAATGGACTTTTTTTGTGATGAGAAATGAACTAGGAAAAGGAAGCAATTGTCTTTTTTCTGGAGAGGATGATGCATAAAAGAGTTGACGAAGTTTGTTTGTTTATGTTTTTATTAAATTTTTTTATTTGGTCTGTACATACGATTTTCGTCGTTTAAACGTTTCACATTTCTTTAGAAATATGTATTTTGAGCTAGCCACAGGATTGTAAATAAAACTCTGTGGCTTCGTTGGAATAAAAAATGATGGAGAGGCCATCATCGAAAAAGCTTTCGTGTTGGTTCTCTTTTTTTCCTTCATTTAGAAAAACTGACATCAGTCTTTATCACAAAGAGGAAAAAATTGAACCAATCGAACGATGTTATTTTCTTACGGCTAAAGTATATATATATTTTTTAACTGTATACATTTTTTTTCGTCTTACTGGCAAAAGACTTCGAAGCAGCGATTTAATTGGCTTTAATATGCATCTCATGATCGTTAAGGATCAAAGCTTGAGATTTTTTTTCACGTAATCACGAAAGTTATTAAATTTAACTCTCAAGTTTTACTCGTCGATTTCTTAAACTTTTCAATCATGGAAACGTCTTCGAAAACGAGAGCTTTGCAAATATATTTCCAACGAGATCACGGAGATGAGCGTTCCACGATTCAGAGGCGTACGGCAACATTTCGCGATAGAGTACTGGCCAGTATTCATTTGCGAATGCCAAGGCTGCTTTGGCTGAAAATTATAAAATTTTAATTATAAATCTTCTATTAAAAAAAAAAAAAGAAAATACCGTTCAAAAACGATTCACGATTGTTTCAATTGCAGATTTTTCGTTATTTTCTTATCGTAATATGAAACAAATGTACGACAGAAAACAATGCCAAATCAAAATACAATTCGAATTGATTGATTTTGTTAACAATTTAATCAAAGGTTTTTATCTGGAAAAGAAATTTTCTTACTTAATTCTTCGTTGCCATTGAAAAGGTCGCTCGCCCAGATCTTCATTTTTCCAACGTCAGGAGTCAGACGGAAACTGTCAATGATCCATTTATCGTTTACAACCGGTCCTTCGATCTCCCAAACCGATCGCACGTCCTCCATTGAGATGTTGAAGTGACCTGTTTTTTAAAATGATTCCAAATAAATTTAAAAGTTTTTGAATAATGAGTAATTTTTTCATTTTTTAAATTCTTACCTTTTCCTCCGATCTTGAAGGAACCGACCGATCCCTCAGCTTTGTAATCACCCTCGACGAATACTTTGCTCATTTCAGAATCAACTTCAAGGGAGAAACGACCTTTTTCATGATGAGGCTTGACCGAGAGGAAGCGAGTTTTGGAAAGTCCGTACGATTTGACATTTTTCGTAACGATTTGGCCGGAAACGTCGCCTACTCTATAACTGTTGCTTTGGAAATCGACGAAAAATGGTTCCAGCGATGGAACGTTGAGTTCCGGAATTCCTAAAAATCAGCAGATCACTCGATCTTATATTTTTGTTTCGTTTCAGTGATCCTAGTTTGGTCACTTTTGACAATGACGTCATCGTTTTTTTTTCGATCAAACGGGAAGAAGAAACTCACCTTGAACAAATATTGGCCAGGACTCTTGCAAAGCGAGTCTCAAACAGGACGAATAGTCATCGGAATCCTTTTTGCACGTTTTTACCGAAGAAGCTAAGATTTAAGGATACAAATCGTTTAATCTTTATTCTACGTATTTTTTTATCAAGTTTCATTGAATTTAATGTTTTGTTGGAAAATGTATTATTTTGGATGGACTAATTACTTTGAGAAAAAATAATAAACACTCATATTTTTCAGCTTTAAAATTTACGAGTTTTCGAAATTCCCAATCGTAACATTGTGAATTTTTGAGGACATTAAGTCGGAAGGTACTTTTGGTTAATTTTCGTTTTTCCTTCTATGTTTTGTTAAAGATCAAGATAAACACTGGAAATTTCATAGTAAACTCTTTCTAAATATATATGTAAGCAAAATTTGGCTGCCCCTTCGAAATTTCCTTTCCGTGAAAAATTTCACTGAAAATCGACGGGTTTAAAACGATTTTGGCAAAAATTGACCGAGTCACATTTTCCATTTAATGTCACGATAATATCCGGGCGATAGTAAATTCACCGAAGCGACAAAAAATCTTCAATTAATCCGAAAAGAAGATCGTCCTTCTGCACTGTCAATTGGCAACAACAAAAAAAAAGCTTCATATTTCTTGTTTTCCTTCGATGACACAATAAAATCGGAGCAATTTGAATATTTTCCATGAGATTTGCAGGTGCGATCGACGCGGAGGAGGGTGACTTACGAAGAGCGACATCCTCGGCGTGGACCGTGACTAGGTTGATCGCGCAAAACGCAATTGATAGTAAGTTAACGAGCGACATTGCTTTACCGACGCTTTTAAAAATGCTAACTCAGTCTCGCGTTTTGCGCGCTCTCTTTATATAGTTTCCCGAGCCAAGGACTCGCTCGTCGATGCTGCGTTGCAAAATTGCATGTCATTAGTGACTCCTCTCACTCTCACTATTTCTTCTAGTCCACCAGAGCTAAAGTAGCGACGAAGACAGAACGAAAAAACGGACGCGCGCGGGCTTCATGCGATTGGAAGGGGTTAACGTAAGCAATGTTCACACAATAAACAAGAGACGAAAGACGTCATTTCCAAATACTTCCTTTTGAGAGTCTGATCGTAAGGATTATATATGTAAGAGAAAAAAAATAATAGGGAGTTTGCTGGCTCCGAAGCTCGTATAAAATTGTGCAAATATGAAGTTTTCGCAAAAAGTTTAAAAACTATTGTTGTTTTCGGCTCTTTATAATGAAGATAAAAAGAATAGCGATTAAAGTTTTTAGTGACACACAGAACGAGTGGAATCCGATGATTTTTCACGTCTGGTCCAATAATTTGGGCGGTCAAGCGTTTTGGTTGCAACAAGTTCCATTTGAATGCTGAAGAAATAGGCTGAGAACTAATTTAGTTTCTTTAAATCGGTCAAATCTTCGGAGCAGAGTATTTTTCAAGCAGTCAAAGAGAACAATTTTATTGCTCTTGATGTATTAATGACAATTTGATGAAATTTTTACCACAATTCTGCGCGAATTAATCAAACTAATCGTTAAAGATGATTCACGTCATTTGTATTTGAATCGTGGTTTTTAATACTTTATGGAAAGTCTGGGTCTTTTTGACCCAGCCTAATAAAAATGTATTCCCTATAAAAAATGTATTTTTCGAAGTATATTGAGTAAATACCACTAGTAAATATGAGTAATATTGTTGCTCGAAAGTAAGAACGAATGCTTGCGATCAGCCCACATGTTATTAATGTCAATTGATCTATAAAAGTTTGCCGATCGGTAATTCGATTTTATGGAAAAAAAATGATATTTTGGCGTCCAATGAATTTTCGATTAAAAAATTCTAAATTAACTCTTGTTCAGCGAAGATTTTCTGAACTTTGATAACCATGTTCCCTTTGACCTCTAAAAGGAATGACGAATGATGTCTGCATCTATAGCGAGTATAAATAATAAACAGAAAAAATTGACGAGCAGTAGTAGACGCTTGTGGAAACCGGTTTGCATTTAAAAAACAGAAAAACAACGTTTGGAAATTTTTTAAACGCCATATTCTTCTTATTTGTTTTTTAGTCTGTAAAAAGTAAATATAAATTCGAATCGCGCTATACGTATGTTGATATTATTTCCCAAGTATCACGAGCTAGCTCCGCTCACGCGTGTCTCCAAAAACTGAAAATTCAACAGCTGCAAGGCGAGCCTTTTTTCGACGCATTTGTTTCTCGCACTTGCACGAGCGCCTCCAATTTGATCCAAATCGTATTAGGGATAATCGTTTTTTTTTTCTGCCTACCGTTCTACGTCGCTATGCGCTCTATGTCTCGCTCTGTTTATCTCATACCGCCTTTACGTCCTTGCTTTTTCCCCCAGTTCATTCACTTTGACTTCGGTGATAATTCGAAAAAAAAAATAATAATAAAAAAAAAGAAATCTCACGAAGCTTGATATCACCGCAAAAACCTGTAATACGGATTTCTGTTTTTATAAATATTTATTTCATGATCTCGATACATGAATAACCGGCTTTTTCAACGTGTCTCGTTATTACTATACATTCGAATGTATCGAGTCTGAAATTCTCTTTGTTCCGAAGATTTTTAGCAATGATTCATTTTTTGGATAAATTTACTTTTGCTTACCTCGTTTTTTCCTCGTTTTTTTCATCCGCGCGATTACGACTCAAGATATTCATCACGGCACTCAGAATTATTAAGTAATATTTGTTCATCATTGAACTCACCACTTTCAAATAAAAACTGCGAGTACTTTTTGGGCCGGTGGAAAGTTCCATTTTGATAAGCCCATGCAGTTGACTATGATTAGAAGATAATGAACCGTAGGTTTTTACTTAGGGTCTGTATGACCCAAGCCAGAATCGAACTTCGGTGTACATTCCGTTTCAAACCTCAACCACAGTGAAAATAATCATTTTCTAATAGAGAGCCTTGTACCATTCGCTCAGTGGAGAGTTGTACAATCGTTTGGAAAAAAATTCCTCAAAAAATACCAATTCTACTAAGTGTTACGAGAAGTAAGCATATCGTGATACGAAAAAATACCGTCGTTAAAGGGTTAAACGTAGTTTGAAAAAATTCAACATAACTTTTAAAACAAAACGCAGCATCTTTCTTCCAATATTTTTTATCTTAAATGTCAAAAAATCTGGAATACCTTCGGTTATAATTAAAATTAATTTTCTTTGTCGAAGAAAGATTCACAGCAGGACTTTTACCGACTGATTGACTGATAGGTCGCTTGACACTGTTCATGATTCATCGACAGATTAGTCCAATTGATAACAAACCCGAGATCCCTATTTTATGCACGTGATTTTTTTACTTATTCCAATAAAGGCAAATCTGTTTGTGATTTTTCAAAAAAAAAAAAATCGAATGGACAAGTATCCGAATTGGAGTTATCTTCTTAAGAAAAGCAGGAGGCAGCAGTTTGTTACCGACTGAGTCAATCCGTCGGTGTGTAACGTCGCTTTATCACGATAAAAGGATATTTTCGTACGTATTTGTTGCCCGAAAACTTGCCTCCCGTTACTTCGAAGTCTTCTTCGTAAACATAATGTGCAAAAAATAAAATCTCTTCCAGCAGACAACCGTCTAACAACGGTCGGTAACTAAACCGTTTCTGCTTTCAGAAGATAATTTCAAACGCGATTCTTCAATTTTCAATATTACTTATTAGGAGCAGATTTCGAGAATTCGTTATTCAAAAAATGAATCGACAACACAAAATTTAATTTTGATAAATAAGTGCACTATAATTGTTTCATTAATATAACAGTTCAATTTAATCGAGCCATGGGCACAGCTACTATAATATAATGAAGCCACTGCGTTAAAGAACGAAAGACCTTGATCTTTTTTTCGGCATCCTCTTGAATAAAATTTCTACTCAATTCCTATCCCCATTTCACTAAATTTCATCTGACATTAAGCGAGAACATAAAAAAAATTTGAGCACTTCGATCTCAAAAAAAAACAACTGCTACAGAATTGAATGTCACATTCTGGGAACATCTATTTATACATTTTCCTTGTTGCTTCGAAACAAAAATGTGAAAAGCTCCATAAAAATAAAAACACGATTCAATCGAATATAAATATTCGAGAAACAAAAGAGCCCGGAAAAACTTAATTCCATCGTTGCAGGTATTACTTAAGCATAGAAATATGCTGTTTAGACTCATACTTAACTTTATATTCAACAAAAGCGACTATAAAAAATATCAAGTTGTTGCAATATTTTATTTTCTTATTTTTTTATGTAGATGCAGAATTTGCGCATGCAACTGCGACGAGATCTAGGACTCGGGGAGTATAACTGGCACGATGAATTATTGTATTATATGTAATACGTAGATATAATCTGCTGTCTTATGGACAAGTTCCTCCGCATAGTAAGAACCTATTCTTATTTTCTCGTTGGACGTACAACTACATCTGTCTCAAGACGCACCTGCTCACGTGGCCCCCATAATACGTGTTTTTACAATACACATAAATTACATGTAAATGCGACATTTCACGATGAATTTTCTTTCCGGAACACTGACTATTTTTCGTAAAATATGAATTTCTATTACATTATTTTATGGGAAAACTAGTTCATGTGTTTTCTAGTATTATTTTTGTAGACTATTTATTCGATCCTGAGAGCTAATTACATTTTAGTTGGAAATTTAATTTCCTTTAAGGAGAATGAGCACGAAATTTCTTCAGAATCTAGTTGTATTTTCAAATATCTGAGTATTTTTTGTTTGTACGTTTCTCCAACGAAAGTTTTTTCTGTAATTTATTATGAAGAAAAAAAACAGCATTTAATGATCCAAATCGATCAAACCTGGAATCAGGTCATTTGATTTTTTGTAGAATTTACAGCCGATGCAATTTTGTTATTTGAATGAATGTGAATGCATTTCAATAAAAAGAGGGAATATACAGGGTGTCTCATGACAGGTGTTCATCCCATTTGAGTTCTGGACCGAATTACAGATCAACAAATCTTACAACGTTTTTTTTATTATTAGACAATTTATTTCTGATGAGTTGCTAATCATCATAAAGTATGCGCGCTCTTGATTCGCGAATATTGTAGGAACGGTCGGAGCTAGAGCAACAGTCCACAGGACCAATTTTGTTGAGCATGAAATTTCTTACAAAAAAGCCTGGAGTGACATTCGCCGGTTCTCAGTAGTTTAGCTCTGAGAGCGAATCACAAAAATACTTCCTTTTCGATGGCTACGGGTATGACAAATATTTTTGACTGATTCTTCCGTTACGCTTTCAGGACTGAACTACCGTAAACTGTCCTCAGGAACTTTTTTCTAGAAAATTTCATCATCTACAAAATTGGTTCAGTAAAGTTTTACTCTATCTTTGATCGTTTCAGCAGTAAGACGACGGAGAAACTCAAATCCGTGAAATCAAATGAAATCAACGGTTCGGTTCCTTAGAACACTACGGAAGGATTCGAGAGAGTTCGAAATTAAATAAATTAAAAAAACGTTTCAAAATATTTCGATTCCGCATTCAAACCTGAACGTAGTTAACGAAGATTACTATTTATTGTGGGACACCCTGTACATGTATGCGCTCATAAAATATGCCACATGTTCATTGATTGTTGACATGAGAGTCTCTAAGATACAAAAGTGTCCTTGCTTCGTTATCCTCTTCTCCTCGGTTCGAACCGCGCAAGATATTCAATCGTCATAATATTTACACCTTATTATTTAACATTTTTGCCTTTCATGCACGCGGTATTTTTTTGTACGTTATTTTTTTCTTATTGGCGCGAGGAGGTGCAGCCTTACGAGATCTAGGATAAAAGTGTAGCATGAGACGCGAGACGACATTCTCGCGATCTATGATGTATCTTTTTGCCCTTTGTGTAATTGCGAGGTGATTCGCAAAGCAATCGAAGCGATCGGTTGGCGAACACGCGCGACGTTTTAATCGTTCGCAGAATACAATCAGCCAGCAGAGTACAGACCAATCGTTTTTCTCTCTTGTTTTCTTTGTTCTCCAACTTTTAGTAGCTACAAATCAGTCTCGTAATCGATACACTTGTTGCATGTAATCTCGAGATTTACGTTTTTCTGATTGCGTAGGCTTTTTCTCTTTTTTTTTCTCTTTCTTTGTGTTATAAACGCTTCGGTGAAGTTCCACCTTTAATAACAACGGTATTATTTCGGAATTTACGTTTCCACAAGAATTTTACGCAACTCGCATTCTATGTTTGGAAATCTATGTCAATGGCAAAGATCAGTTCATTTTTTATCAAGCCCAATACGCTTTTGTCGATTTAGAATTTTAGATGTCATCACTTTTCGTATGTCCTATACACTTTACTTTATATCTTTTATCACAATATTTTATATCGTTGAATCCACGAAACTCAGCGGTCAAAATTCTTTGGACCGCTTAGTTTCGTGGATTCAACGATCGATTCGTGAATAAGAACTTTGGAAATTTTGCAAATTGTTTCGTAATAGTTCCCTAAATATAATACATCCTCGAAATTTGAAAAGAAAATCTGTAGAAAAAAGTTTTCAGCAAGACTACTCACTTCAGGAAACTTTGTTCGTAATTCGAACGATGCATTGACACCGGAATTTAAGTACAGCGTATATCAAATGTGACTTAATACTGGAAGCATTAATTTGCATTACGAAGGAAGATGGAACTTCCGTACAGTTGCGTCGTAATCTTAGTGACATACCATCCTAGAGGTTAAATTTTTGTGTCTGGACTTGCATGTGATTAAATACAGGTAAAAAAAACGTGCTATGCCAGAATCTTGCAATTGTAAGAAGCGATTATTGCGTCTCGCTTCTCTCTTTCTTTCTCTGTCTATGGAACTTATACAGTGATAACTACAATAAAATTCCGTCTTGTCGAGTGTACGAACGTTTTTATGTAACGAGCACAGAATGCACGTCTAGTATCGAAGTGGACGCCCTTGGACATCCTTCGCTGTATGAAAACAAGTTTCTTTTAAGGACGTGGACTTGGCACGAAGAAGAAATCAATGAGTCGTCCACTCAAAGTAAATCAGCGTTTGTTAAATATATGAAACATGAGGATAAAGCTAAGAAAATAAGGATCGAAAGGATATTTTTTCGACTAATGGAGAAATACAAATTGTTCCTTATTTCACTGAACGAATTTCGATCAATGAATTCCTCATGAGAATTGAGCCCATTATTCACTCGAGGAAATTGAAATTTGAAGAAAAATCGAATATTTTACTCCATCTTAATCATTAAAAATTCACCGGTTTAAAAAGAAATTGAAATAATGAATATATAGATAAATAAAATATCAATTTTAAGGTAACTCGAAAACAAAAAAAATGAGTGGAAGTTAGGGCTCGAATTTTCATCAGGAGAAAAGTGACAGCTATTTTCATGAAATAATAAAAATAAAATGATTTCAAAAATGGAAAATTCCGTGATTTTTTGTATATTTTTCGAAAATTTTTGTTTCAAGTACTTTAGGACCTGCGGGCAAAATAGTGGGCACAGTTAGCAAAGAATATAATGGCGAATGAAAATCGAAATGCATTTCGAATGTCTGAGCTTTGATAATAAAAATCATAAGTAGTTAACGTTCGATAAATTTCAATAAATCCATAAATTTCGTAACGATCGATGCATAATTAATTAGGGGTCGCTAAGGCGATAGATATATATACAAAAAATAAAGAGGGAATAACATGCGTTTACATTTAAAACGGGGACAATCGTGTTCGTGGGCGAGTCTTATCTAATTCTGTCTCTCACTCTTTTTCTTTCTCTTGCTCACTCGCTATGCGATCTCTTAGAAGAAGAAATATGTAGGTTCCAACATTCGCATGCACGTAAAAACACTCGCTCAAACACATGTGTAATGCGCGCGCATTTCATTATTTTTATTTTACATTTAAAAAGGGGCGTTGCTGCGGCCTCCGTTCACCGCGTCGTCAACCACGGTATTCCTCATTTGTCACGTAATGTTTCCAGTCATATATAAAAATAAAAATAAACAAAACGGCTTTGTCAATAGATTCGCAAAATCGATAGAAAAATCTATTTCTTTTTCTTTAACCTGAAAAAATGACGGACGAAGAAGAATCTACATGCTTAGAAAATATTTCATGGGAATGACCCTTGAGGTCGTTCTAGGAATAAACGTTATTTTTCGATAAGTCTCGAAAGACGACGATACTTCCAATTTAGTTCGATATAAATCGATAAACGATGAGGAGTTTTTCTTCTCGTGGCGAATTGTCGCTGGTGCCAGAAATAGCCTTAAGGTCATGTTGGACAAAACCCTGTGTCTAAAGTTTTCTACTTCGTGGAATTATACAAAAAATTCAGAAAGTGATTATTTTCTTATTCCCGTGAATATCTGATGTTTAGGGAAATGGCAGACGCAAAAACGTTTTCTTATTTCGTCCAAGATTGTGCCCCTGCGCCTTAAAAGCTTTAGTGAAAAACAAGGACTTTTTGTGGCTAAAATTGGAATCGAATTAAACGAAAAATATTCCCTAGATGTGTCCACAATGTACGCTTCTGAGTGGACAAACGTGGCTACAGTGGAATGCCAATGTAGTGTTATTTACGATGAAAACTCGCGCGTATGTTGTTCGTGAATATTTTACATTTCCATGAACTAGCAGTAACGTTGTTTTTCCGATTGGACAATAATGAGTCTATGAATATTATAATTACCTTTTTTCAACTTTCATCTTCGAGCAATAATCAAAAAACTGCTATTTGCAGTGAGTTTCACAGTTGTACAGTTTCTACGCGTAAAATGAATGTGTGCGAAAATGAAATAAATGCTTTTATCGTGTTGTGTCATTCAGTTCTGTTGTAAAACTTTCAACAACTGCAATTTTTATTTTTATGTGGAAATACACGATAGTTCCCTCTTTTGGTCTCGCGAGATGGCCGTAAAATTCCTCGGGAGAGGGAGCTATTGATACGCGGTGAATAAATGAAGTCGAAAAACTCGAGTCACAAAAATATTACATTGTGTTACGAAATCTTCGCATCGTGATCGCTCTTGATTTTAAAGAATCCGCAATCATCGGAATTTTCGCAATGATAAATGTCTTTAAACGCAGTCGTACCAATTATCAGAAAAATTTATCGCCCTTCGAATACCATCTGAGCACGCGCGCATCGCACATTCTCTATTCTAGTTACTAAAGTCCATGTGCTCAGCGGAGAATCACGGCAGCTCCGTACGGTGCTGCCAGAATCAACTGTAACGGCGAACAGCCGAAGACAGAAGCGCGCCATTGATCTCTCCTGTCAGTGAATCAGCTGTTTGGTGTTTCCGACACGCGTGGGAGAAATCAGCTGTTGCATTAATCATGGAAGACCTTACAGACGCTGATTTAGCTCCGGCACCGCAAAAATACGAATGTAAGTATAATTAATCAATATAACGATGATCGTATAATTTTCTGCAATCTAATCGCTCTCTCGTGATCGTATGTAATGAATTCTTTCTGTTTGAACGATTTCACGAGTCCGAACACATGGTAATTTGGCGGGAATAACGTCAGCCCAGTGCCGTACTCGAGGAGTGTTATTTTTGCTTTTGTCATTACCTTTGCAAACGACTTCAAACTCAACAATCTTTGCGATTTTTGTGTTACAGATTTGGATCACACTGCGGACGTTCAGTAAGTTTGTGTACTATTTTTTTTCAAATCGTATCCTTCGTTTGTAGGTTATGGAAACTTAACCTTCAATAATAGCACATGTTTAACTTTTCTACTCATGAAAATTAACTTCCGTGTCGATAAAGCAGTAGTTCTCACTAGCAACAAACGTTTTTTAAATAATTTGAAGTACACTCACAGCTACAAAAGCTTAAGAATTTGAAAACCCTTATTTACTTATTTATGAATTACGATAAAAAATCTCCATCGAAATGAAACTCGAATAAAAAGATGGGCTATTGATTTCCAAAATAAGACGAGAATCCTAAAATCATATAATCGAAGCAAATTATGGTTCGAGACTGAATTCGGGCCTGAATTTTTTGATGAGAATTAAATTTAAAGAAATATCATGAGACTTTTCAACTAAGAATTCGGGTTGTTTTCCTGATACTTTTTTTTTTGTCACACTTTCACGGAATGTTTGTTTTTCTACCATGTCGAACTCGAATTCTCGACGAAGTGGTATGAAACCACGTGAGAAAGCCTAGCATAAGGTTTTGAATTCGTTGAATTGTCGATCAACAGATTGCACGCATGGGGCGAGACGATGGAGGAGGCTTTCGAGCAGTGTGCAATGGCAATGTTCGGTTACATGACGGAATTGGAAAAAGTTGAAATGACGCAAAAGTACGAAATCGAAGCAGAAGCAGAGGATTTGCCGGGACTGTTGTTTCACTTTTTGGACGAGTTGTTGTTTATGTTTTGTGCTGAGCCCTACCTCGTGGCACGTGTGAGTTAATATATTTATTTACTGACGAGAATTCGACGAATCTCTGTCTGATTCTCCTCGACTTCTAAGAAATGAAACAATATTTTCCATTCTCCTTTATACTAACGATTTTTCGCAATTTATAGAAAGTAATAATCAAGGAATTCGATCGTGAAAATTTCAAGATCAAGGCAATGGCGATCGGAGAAGAATTCACGATAGGCAAGCATCCACAAGGTGCTGAAATCAAAGCTATCACTTATTCAGCGATGCAAATACACGATCGTCCAGAGGTCGAGCGTCCCGAAGTCTTTGTAATAGTCGACATATGAACAGCGACGAATCTACGACGAGTAATCCACCAACAATTGAGTCTCTCACCCCCTCTCCTTCTTTGGCTTTTTTTCTCTTCAAAAGCCTTATTTCCCTCTCTCTCTCTCTCTCTCGTTCACAACGAAATCCCCTTAGGATCAGCAAATATTCTTGTGTATGTAGTTTTCGATGATCCTTTTGTGGAGGGGAAGGTTTTTCCATCTCTGTTTACCTCGTAAGGGTGAGAAAGACAACTTTTCGGACTCAAGCAAGTCTTAAGGAGGGAGAGTCCCAAGCTACCGCCCCTACCCCCATTTTCTAGAAACGCTGCAGTCTTTCTCTCTCTCTCTCTCTCTCCTTTTTTTTGTATAAACTCATGTAGGGTTCAAATAAATACGTTACGACCGAAACACCGGGCCCCCCTTCTGTGACGATTCGCGTCCCAGTCCCGTGATGACCATGCCATGGGACCCTGGGGCCTCTTAACACTTTATACTTTAATAATAAAACGAAGAAATAAGAATTCTGTGGTTTTCGAGACAGCGTCAAAATTTTTATGTCATTAGACAAGCGCGACGAATATGTTTGCAAGCGAATATTTTATTTATCAGAATTTCGGGTGTTCCGAGTTTTTACTGACTCCTAAAAACTTTTGAACTCTTTGAAATGCTGTGAACCTTTTGATTTTCTCTGATACGAATGAAAAGACATTAATGTATTGTTTTAACAAATAATTATGGACGACATCGAACAAGTTTTTTTTTTTTGTCGCGTCATGAAGAATTGTTGATACTTTTTCTTAATCATCGCAATTTTTTTCAGAACTTCTAGCCTTATTTTTTAAAACGGAAGTTTATTGAATACTTTTCGTTTGCCATTCGAATGGAAGAACTCCACGAGCGAGAGAAAAAGCTGAATAGCTTGAAATTCAATTTTTTTTTATATTTAGCAGAATATTAGGAGATTCATTTGAATGGATGGCAAAAAAATCATCATCATTTGTTCAACAACGCGGATCGTAAGTTATTTTATTTTGATAACTTTGTGTTATTGTTGTTATCGTTATTATTACTAAAATGATCACAAGGTTCTAATAATTCCTGGTGTTTTTCAGATTTTTACCCAACAAAGCAAATTTTTTCGCGAATTCAACTTCCCACTGGAGAAAATATGTGTAAAACTTTTCTCATCGAAACGAGCAACTATAGTACTTCACGAATTTGGTCAATTAAATTAAATTTCGATATTATCTTCACATGCAGTTGACGTTGGGAGAACATTACGATTTTTTATCTTGCAGTCCAGAATTCTGACAACTCATGTTTACGAAAACGTCAACATTCATTAAAATGTTTTTGTCCAGCAATTGATTAATTATTCTCCTATTGATCTGACCAAGAAAACAAGCCGAATTTCAGGTTTATACAATTTTTTCAAATACAACGTTGACTTTGAGACAATTAGCAATGCAAGAGTATTTCGAAACTTTCTCATAGATTAGTGGTCGTCGATATTCATGATAGATTAATCATCACTGGAGAGACTAACTTAACCACATTGTTAATCCTACTGAAAAGATTAATGTACATCAGGATTTTCTGTTAAAATATTCAATCAAATTTTGATGGGAAAACGATTTCGAACCCATGAATAATGCAGTTGTATTTTGATATTTTAAAATATAACGATAACACTGTGGCCAGCAGTTTGGAATTTAATGACACATTTGTGGCTTCTTGACCACACAGAGAAAAAAAAATGTTTCACATCTTTTCGTAAATTTGAATAGCCTGCTGTGAAGTTTATTTTAATATCAAGTATAAGAATTTTCAATTTCAATTCAATTTTGAGTTCAATTATTGCAACAAAGATCGATTTCGACTTGGGTCTAATTGACCCCGAGAAAGAACCTAGGATTTGGAGGAGACTTTAATTAAATGGAAAGTCGTAATTGATCAGATTTGAGAACTTTCGTGGCGTCCTCGTTCAAAAACAAAAACATGCTCAACTTTTGTTTTTAAACTGCAAATACATTGGAACACTGAGTTATTCGACGGAATGTCAATAAAAAAAATTCTAAATAATTTTAATTCTCATCGGAAATATTACGAACGTAGATCGTAAAAGCCAGTTGAAAAAAATGGCAATAAAAGTTGGCACAATTAACGATTCGTTCGTCGAAAATGATAAGACTTTTTAAATCCTATATTTTTCTGTTTATATTTTCTATATTTTATGCTGAAAAGAGTTTGAGATCCTTGACGGTAAGAAATAAATAGACAGCAACGTGAATAAAAGAATTCACTTGGTGATTCATTCGCAAGAAATGCAAGAATAAAATGTTCGTTCGGCGAAGTTGTAGTGAATTCCACAAAAAAATGGGCAGCGTGTTTTCAAACGTTCAAAACAACGTGAAAAAAAGAAGAAAAACCACAGTTGAATATCCGATAACCGGGAATCTTAAAAATTGTTATTTCCACGTATTGTACGCGATACTCACAAAAGTAAAGGTGAATAATACGAAAAAATAAAAGATAACGTGTTTCTAAATCATAAACGATAGTTTAACGGTGCGCCGTTAGAGCAGTGCGAGATTTTGTAGCTAACCTGGTAAAACGAAGAGTGAGTAGTAGCAGCAGCAGCAGCAGCAGCAGCGAGCTCGTGTATGGTGGGGCATCGATCTCGTGAATACGGCACTGAGGACTTAGCATCCCTACCCGCCCGAAGGAAAACGCCGAGACGTCCCGTCCCGCTCGCGGTAGTTTTGCTCAAGGAACGAAAGCAAACGGGAAGCCTTCGGGAGCTCTCGAGTGCTTTGAGAAAGAAAAAGAAGGGAAATAAGCGTGTGTTTTTCGAGCGAGTTAAACATTGTATAAAATTCAGTTTCTCTTCCTGGCGAGATCCTTTGAGGTCATAAAGAGAAACAAGAGTGGAAATAAGCAAAAAAAAAAAAAAATTACATAATAATCGTGTCGCTCGGGCGACGACGCGATAACACCGCGAAGTCTCTTCCATCTTTTTTTATTCCCTACGCCTCCGTGTGTTCTTCCCACAGGATAAAACGTGAAAATTCAATGCCGGGTGATGTCGACAGTGTGGAAACGTCAAGATGCAGGAGTCGCGGTTCGCGCGCGCATCTTTTGACTAGGTGACGATGATTTTTCGAGTTCTCCATATTATATGTAAATAAAAGTAACTGGGGAAAAATAAAATAAAACGTCGAAGTTGGTGAAAGCGTGTTGAATGGGAATGTGGTGATGACAAAAATGTGACATAAATTTCAACGAAAAATAAACACGGAGAGATATAGAAAAAGAGGGTTTTAGTGTAGAAAAAAAAAGAGCCAAGTGCGAAAAAGAAACACGCCACGTAGAAACGGAGTCTCAAATGCGCGAAGAGGGTGTTTTTATCTGCGTCTCTCTCTCTCTCTCCCTCTTTTTCTCTATAGCGTTCGGTGTTTCACCTGGTGTTTTTCGTTGGTTTGAGCTGCGTAAGGTTGGCAACGCGGGTTGCGGGAAATACGAGCTTGGCTTTTTGGCGCGCGATCGCTTGCGGCTCGACCGGCAGATGGCCAATACGCCGGCACACGTACATTAACGGACACACACATTAAGAGAGATACATGCAAGAGAGAGGTTCTCTTGCATAGCGGTGTGCTCTTGACACCAACACACAAATCCTGCCAAGTGTCCCTACCGTCTATCTGGACTCTCCTTGGTACGATTGCCAGTTGTGCCAGCGCGCCAGCCCGTCCAACCTCACGAGCCGGCCTCGTGCTTCGTCACACACGAATAGAAACGACAAAACATATTTATATATATTTATGTACATTTGTACATATACCATAAGTAGAGGCAAGAATACGGAAAAATTGGATATGGGAAAGGATTTTTTCTAGTAGTTGAACGAACGTAAGGAATAATGCTCGTAAGACGGAGTCACTGAAGTAAACTGCAGGGGAGGCGGCGGGGGTTGGGGGGAGGGGAGGGACCCGTGGCCCGTAAACGTCGACGATCCGCTTTTGACGATATATCGCGACTGTCGCACGACCGTAAAGAGAGGTGCCTCTCTCGACACGATGGACGTGTGCGCGATCGTCGCCACCACCAGAAAATGGATACCGCACGGAGCGCGGTAGAAAACTCGAGCGTGTAAAGAGAGTGCAGCTGAGAATATCTGTATTTACATATTATTTATATGCATGCATGAATGCGTGTATACATGTACACAAAATAAATTGTACATTGAGGAGAATCGGGAGTCTCAAGAGTTGGAAGCACTTATCAGGAACATCGGCGAAGCTTCCTGTACGATTGACAAGAAAATACAAAGAGGGAGAGAGAATTAAAAAGCACGAAAGTCGGTCCGGGAGGGAAAGAGCGAGAGAGAACGAAAAGAAAAAAAAAAACGTCGAGATACCGAGTCAGTCTATCTCTCTCCTCTGTCTCTCTCTCTTTTTCTCTTATGCATACGTACGAGTTGAGCAAGCAACGAAGAAACGCTCAGAGTGCTTGTTCTTCGATTGTCAGGTCGTTCCATTTACTCATGTTAAATTCCCGATGAACATTTCATTTCCTCGGCGAGTTAACGTGCCGTAGTTTCAACGATAAATCGAAAAACTATCGAGGGGCAAATAAGTTCGTCGTACGAAGAAAAAAAAGAGAGAGAACGTGTCCCTCGAGCAGGCTAATGGCTCCGGCTCTCTAACACACACGCTATACAGGCCGACGAAAAAGCGAGATACAGCAATAAAAAACGAAGACAGAAAAGAAAGAGAGAGAGAGAGAGAGAGAGAGACGAAGATCCCCCGGAAGAGAGTGTGGGCAACGTCTCAAAATACTGCCTGCGCGTATTCACGACCGAGTAGCCGCAAGTAAGTGGAAACAATTGAGATAAATTTTCTCGCGAGCCACTATATCGTGACAAATCGTATAGAATGCAGGTTTTTTTTTCATTTTTTTTTTCTTATTCCTCTATTACTATATTTTCCTTCGAAATATATGCGGTCTCAATTTTTTTCAAAATTCTCCCCATCCCTCCTGCAAAGTCTCTCACGAGGCTCGCAAGAGCGACTCAATCTCGTGGTGTGCTAGCAGGTATCTTCGCCAAGTCCCGTTTTTAAACGCTACTACTTTATAACCTGCTCGTCAAAATATGTGGATACTTGAAGAAACGAAAAATAAAACATTTCTAGTGAAGAAATCCATTCGGAATGTGAATATTTGAACAAAAAGGAGGATTAAAAAAATTGAATCGAATTTGCTTTCGAGTCTCGATAGAGTAGGCGGTGTGTGACGCGTGCTTTTTCCTGCCGGGTGCGCTTTATACAACACCAGAGCCCAGCACACTCGATTCCCCAGTGTTGGGTGGTTGGGTTATGTGCCTCGTTGCTCGCCTGGCTCTCGGTCGTGGATGCGTGTTTTTTTTCTTCTCTCTCTCTCTCTCTCTCTCTCTCTCTCTCTTTTTCACTGGTGCGCGTTTCTGGGCCCTCTCTTGCTTTTCAAACGGAACTCTCGGGCCATCTACCGTATCGGCGTAGAAAACCACCATCGCAGTTCTTAACACTGCGCGATCCAATCTCTCTTTCTCTTTCTCCCTAGCGCGCCACGCATGGCTCTCGGTACTTGCATACGAGTCGCGATAGTTTGCAAAGTAAAAAGGGCGTAACGAGTGTGTGTACAAGCTTAGAATCGACATTTTAACGTTTCACCATTTATATGTCTATCTATCTAACTATATACGCCTATGTATATATAAATACGAGCCAATACTACTCATGTATTTTGTTCGTAAAGTCGTTTACTGCTGTTCGCGGCGTTCTCGCTCACTCTTGTGGTCAGAAGCCCAGAATTCGCGCGACCTATCTCCCGCGAAAAAAAACGACGCGTTCTTATGGTGCGACTGTAATATTGCTTTGCGTTTTACACAGAGAGAAAGAGACAGAGACAGAGAAAAAGCTGTGACTGCCGAGAGAGGTAGTTTCGCCGAGTGAGGCCGAGAGCAGTACTTGTGGTCGGTGTATATGTTACTCAACTCTTCGAGCCGGCACAACTCGAGCCTATCTTTCGCTAGCTCACTTTTTCTCTCTATTTCTCCCCTCGTCTCTATCTTTATCAATGTCTATCGAGTAACGATTCCTCACGACTCTCTTTTTCTCCCGGTTATATTCGTCTGTTATGCGCCCTTCGTTCGTGCTCTTTCCGTCTACGTGTGTGCGCGCTTACATCGACACAACATTTGTCAATGTACTTCGTTAA
Source organism: Campoletis sonorensis (assembly GCA_013761285.1). NCBI lineage: Eukaryota > Metazoa > Arthropoda > Insecta > Hymenoptera > Ichneumonidae > Campoletis > Campoletis sonorensis. The sequence goes on from JACEOJ010000107.1 coordinate 1,431,264, forward strand.
GCTACCGCTGTATATTTGGGTGTTTGGGTCTTTAAACGCGGATGCGCGCTCGGAGGCGAAGTCTCGCGACCGCGTGCGTGTTTTTTTCTTGTTATCCGTTATTCACGTTCGTCTCTTTCCTCCTGCTGTCTTTTCCGTTTTCTACAACTTCCGTTTTTTGTCATACTTTCTCCTTCATTCCTTCATACGCACAGGATATGGTAGATCTTTTTATCCGAGGGATTCATCTGGTATTTTCTGCATTTGAGGAATGGGAGCGTGGTCGTACGTACTATGTCGAGAAACACCGGTGGTCAGAGAGTGGGGGGCAAAACGAGCACGACGATAGGGCAAGCTCTCGCGCGTGTGGGTGCAACTGGCATCGCTCGAAGCGCACGTGCGAGTGTGTGCGCGGCGCTCGGCTTGCCGAGGTCACGATATTTACACGCTGTGTGTAACCAACAAAAAAAAACGTTTCATTCGTGTGTTTCGCGTCGCGTATACGCGAGAGACGCCGACTCGAATTTCGGTAACCTAACAATTTTATCTCAATACGAAATAAACATTAACTCGACAAGTTTTCAAGCGTTTTTCGTCGCTTCGCGATTATAATGTTCCAACGTAACCTCCTCTCGTATTTGCCATTTTAATCTTCACGTTACGTGTATTCACGTACTTGAATGTGCGTCAACGCTGTAGTGAAATTTCGTGCTGTTTCCTCGCGCCGGTTCTCCCACGGTCGATACTACGTGTTACTTTTACAATTGTCAACAGCTGATCGACTTCGTGCTTTACGCCCCGCCATTCTACTTCTTTTTTTATTCTTTTTTTACAAAATCTAAAAACCCGAATAATTCCCGTATTCACATCTCAAGACGAGCCGTTGGGATGTAAAATATATTTGAAAAAAGGCTCTCGCGTACGTTTCAACACCATCTAGCAGTAGCATTCGTAATCATAACTTCGTCGCTGTGCCAAAGCTGCAACGTTCGACAATATTTTCATTTTAACGACTTCGTGATTCTATCCTTGTTTTTATGTCTACACAGTGGCTATGAAATTCCCAAGATATAATTGTTTGTTCGGTTTCGTACATTTTTGTGATTGCCTGCGTAGTTTAATACGTGTGTGTATAAGTATACATAAATACATATATATGTACCGGTGCCTGAAAAGCTCCGACACACTAGTCGCCCGGCGCACACGCGACCGGGTAATGATCTTCCTCTCCGCTGCAAGAGACAAATCTCCTTTTTCTTCTCTCTCTCTCTCTCTTTCTTCGCTGTGATAACGTGTTTTTTTGCAGTTACCGACTTTTGCCTCCTTTTGCAACATTTGCAAAACCAAATAACCAATCGAGAAATGAAAGAAAGAGAATAATGTTGTTTTATAGAACGAGGTTATTATTTTTAATGAATTTTGCATCTCGAATATTTCGGTCCCGGCTAGAATCCTCGTGCACGCCCCGGCGTGGCGCGTCTCCGTTCACGGACGTTTATCGTACTATGAACGCACGTCCTCTCGTTACGTACCGGCAATTTTTTCTCTTTTCTTGTTTTTTTAACGACACGGAGACCATTTTTTCCAATTATATTCCCAAAACTGGCTTTATCTGTACAGCTGTTTTTTTTTCTCGCTAGATTAATATCAGGAGACGCGTCGTTTGTATATATCTCTGTATATTTGCATATACATGTCTATTTATACACCGCTAGTTTCTGAAACTTCGTTTGAATGAATTTTATCGTTTATGTTCTTAATCCACGCACTTGAAATTTCTGTCTGACGTGTTGCTGCAGCAATAAATCATCGGAGAAGAGCTCCCACCGGTTATAATAGTGTTTGAAGTCGATTTTCATTCACTTTTTCCATTTACATTTCACAAAAATACGATGTACTATTTTTTTTCTGTTATTAAAACATTTTTTAGTCAATTAGAGAAAAATGAATGATTGTAACGTTCTAAAATCTCGAAACCATTAATCGCGTTTGCAGTCTCGAAATATTCCGTGACAGACAATTTGTAAAAATCATAATTTCGTTGAAACAAAAAATCGAAGTGTCTTGCCTAGTTTTTATTTTGTTATTTCAATCGAATCCGACTGTAGGATCGAATTTATCGAATCGGGGAGCACGAGTTAAAGATTTTGTCAAATTATAAATAATTCTAATAAATCTGAATAGCGATGTATTTCGATAATATAAACGATGAAGCAAAAATCGAGAAAGCCGGTTTGTCGCAAAGACGATTATGTTTGTAAAAAGAATATGCAGCGTTTTTTTAAAAATCCCGTACCTTGAAAACGACCAGTTATATAAATGTATCTATTAATGTATATGATATGGATATTAGTGTGCGTTGAGTTTAAACGTCCCGTGCGAATAGTTGGGTAGGGGAAGGGCAGGGAAGGAACGGAGATCGGAGAAGGGGGGGGGAGAAGGTTTACGTAGTTGGACTACTCGGACGAGGTTACAGCTTGGCCTGGTGGTTCTGGCTTTGCCTCTTTAAACTGGGCCCCGGAACGCTTCGTGTGCTCTCCGGGGCCGCTTGATCGTTTTTTCGAAAAAATTTCGTCTCTTTTTTTTCACTTTCTCTCTCTCTCTCTCTCTTTCTCTTCATCTTCGCTTCTCTACCGTTGTATATATTCTTCCGTTCTCTCGTTCCCTCTCTCTCTTTCCCTTTCTGTCTCGATACGTCTCGTAGGCTTTCTCAACCGTTCAACATCGCATCCCTTTTGCCCTCACAGTTTTCGTTACGTTCTTTCTCCCTCCTGCGACCGACACACACTTTCCCAATGTTCTCTCCGCGTGGGCTCTCTCTTGCTTTTTCGTCGTCGCTCTTTCTCTCTCTCACTCTCGTATTCGACTCTCTGGATTGTCCTGGAGGTCGGTAGAACCCTCCACAACTACACACCACTGCAGGGACGCCTTTCCAGCTACCAAACTACTCGGCATACCGAGAAAACGCATTACACGTTATTTTTATGTTTATACCCTCATTATCGAAGCTTTATGGACAACTCTTACTTTACGGGATCTCTATTAGACGCTTTTTTCGTCGAAAGTCCCGGCTAATTTGACTATCGAGCTAGGCTTCAGTTATTTTTTCCTTTCCATCCTCGTCGTACGTCAGTCGGTCGAATTTCAAGCTAGAAAAGACTCTTTCTTCCACTGAGCAAAAGAGAGAATTAAAATCTCACATTACATCAGTTGAAAAATCATTTGGAAACTATTTTCCAGTCCATTTCCGGTGGTTTTCGGCCAAAATGTCATGGCGCCACGTACAGAACAGTCCAGTCGGCCGATCGTCGCGCCTCAGTCCCCCCACACGAATCACACGCAGTGCAAACTACGTATATCTATATTTTCATGTACATGGTGTTCTCGAATTGAAGGTCACTGACGTTACTATGGATTCAGGATGAAATTTCGTCACGAAAATTCCTCCGACGTTTTCTCATTCGATTTATAATCAATGAGTTATTTATCGTTTCAGTTCTCGATTAATTTGAAACGCGCAGTGTCGGGACTGACGATACGAGGCCCCGGGGTACTCGTCGGTGTCGCTACTATTCGCGCTTCTCATTGGTCCAATGTCAACAGAAAATATCTATTAACATAATTCACCGGTTCGAAAAATATCCAGAGACTTATCGATCCACTATTTTTGACCTGAATTCGAGTTTATGCTACTGACCTTCAGCTTTGAAACACCCTGTATATTAAATATATATCATTCGTTTTGAACGCCCGCCAGAAAAGCATTCGAGACAAACGTATAGCTACATTGCCAACAGAGAAGATGCTCACGCACCCTCGTGACTAGATAAAAACTATGGCCGACCCGGCACATGCCGTTCACGACACAACCACGTTTCCCACCGTGCCCTTTATTGTTTTTCACTTTTACGAAAAGAGAGGCAGAAAAAATTATCCCCACATCGTATTCGTGAACCATGGGAAATCGACGATTTTTCCGGAGACACATTTATACCCCCTCGTATATTTCGCACCAGACACTGTTTTGTTACATGGACCCATTGATGGATCCTCTTTACGTTTTTTTTTTCAGTCGTTCCTTTCGCAGCCTTCCCAAACCCAAAATTCTTTTCCATCTCTCACACTCTCGAGCGTACTAACTCCAGATGGTAGTTTTGCACAATGGCCGACTGCCACCGGTCACGCACCCGGCTTTTCTCACTCGATAGACATTTACTTAAGAAAACGACAGGGAGACTCTCCAAATTTATGAGCTTTCTTATTTTTCCCGCAACAATCTCTCTCGACGCAATTTAACGTTGACCTTCTATAATTTCATCCTTATTTCCAACCCCCTCGAACCATACTTTTCCCCCCAGAGATTTGTCTGTGGATTTAAAAGATTTTGAGAATTAATACTCCACATTTATCGCATTCCAACCATCGGTCATGGAGTCACCTGAACATTTTGTACAGGAATTAGAGCAGAATTTTATTGTACACTTTTAAGGGAGGAAAATTGGAGGTTCGTTGGAGGCTCGAGTGGATTTTTCTGTTCGCATCATTTAAAAAAATAAACTCTGTCGAAAGTCGATTGAAAAATAATATTTTATTCGAATAGCAATACCAGAGATTTTCAATTGAAAGTATCAGCCGATTTTTTTAAAGAGTTTATTAGAAAATAGGAAAGAGCTGCCCTGCCATTTTACAGGATTTTTAGTGATTCATTCGAATCGTTTAAAAAAGGAACTGATTTGCGAAGAAAAAAAGTTCACGTTATGAGTTCTATATTCGATTTCCTAAGAAGAGTCACTCGTTAACTTTTGCATGTGAAAATAAAATCTGGTAGAAATTCGAAGCCGAAATTTGGATAGGTTGAGAGTAGAAATAATTTTTCGATTTTTAAAGAAATATTTCCAAATTGGGGTCATGTGTTATCGGCCTTATCATTATTCTCATCTTCTCCCGGTACGAATACTTTTTTAGGCAAAATCCAACGATGACGTTCCAAGTCGTTTCGGAATTACCGCCCACATTTTAAATCGAACGTTACAAGTTATTCTGCGTTTACGTCATTGAAATTTTCATGATAAATTCCGCTACTTTGTTGCAATCCCAACGCTGGAGTCAAAAAATGCACCATTTCGTTGCTTGCCTTCAAAATAATTGTTTTTTTTTTGTTTCAACAAACATTTACAGTCTTTGAAAAAATATATGGCACACGTCTGTCGACTTCTGGTTCCAAAAATTTCAAGAAAATTAGAAGTTAAGAAAAAATAAAATAGTTCTCATTAAAGAGGGAGAATGGGATTGATCCTGAGTGACTATAAATTAATTGAAAACACGAAAAAAAGTTTTCGACTGGGAGACGATTCAAAATATTTGATGAACTATGTATTCACATTGACTTTAATTTTCGTCGAATACGTAAACTCGATGATTTCGTATGTTTTACTATTTGTTTCATAAAATTTTCATAATATTTCTGTGTTCATTGATGATAGCATCGCAAATAAAAAATGAGAGCAATTGATCGCATTCGTCGGAGCGATAAAAGAGAAGTTTTATGAATTTTATTCGTTCTACTTTTATATATACATATATTTGTATTTACTCTCCAATCAGTTGTCGAACGATACGGTATCGTACCGAAATATTAATCGAATACAAAAATTCGTTCATGACGTCTCAATTCTAATATTGCATGAGTGAAAAATGCAGAATAAATAAATATAATTAATTGGCATGGTTTCTTTTGCAGATCGTGAAACACTCTCAAAATGCCACGAGCAAGGAGACAAGTTATACTGGATGACCCTTCGAGGCCGGTCACTCCGGACATGGCGCAGACAAAATTAGGTAAATTGATTGAACAGAGAAAAAGAGAGAGAGAGAAAGAGAAAAAAAAATTTCAATGTGGAAAATGATGGGAAATTGATCGGTTGCGTTCGGCTTCAGTGAAAACAGAATTCATCGAGGATGGATCGTTGGACGAGCTCCAAGCACAAAAGATTGCCGAGGAGACACCCAGTCCACATTTACAGGATCACCAGTACGGACAGACGCCTTGTTATCAAGTGACCAGGAGACCTTCGCAGCCATTACCCAGAGCAGAGGTAAATATATTTGAGGAGATCTTTTTGTTTTCTCCGAAGCAAAAACACGTTTATTTCGACAAAAAAAAACTGGGCTTCAAATTGGATCGAAACTTACCACACGTTTTTTTGTTCGATAACAAAAATTGGATGGAAAAATGGCTTAATATTATTTTCTGCTTTTTTTTTTTTTATATACCAGCACAATTGTGATTTTATATTTTTTCGAATTTTCTTGAAAATGTTTTCGAGTATCATCCCTTAAAGTTTCTGTAGAAAAAATATCGACTTAATTGTAGAACGAAGATTTTATAGGCTCCAGAAAGTCGTACGTCCGTTGGTCTAATTGAAACGAAAATTGTTATCCTCTCAGCAGGTATCTGTTCAGGCAGTAAAGAGAAGATTGAACCTCGAAGTTGCGACGACGGAAACGAGTCAAACGACCTTCAAAGCGCCACGTGGTAAACGCAGAAGATCTGGTTCGAGCTCGTTGTCAGGACACACGCCGACAAAAAGCAAAACCGTTGAGAGAACGCGATACGACACATCGCTCAGTTTGTTGACGAAGAAATTTATCAATCTCGTTGAAAGCAGTAACGACGGCGTTGTCGACTTAAACGTTGCCTCGGAAAAGCTCGAGGTTCAAAAACGGCGGATATACGACATCACAAATGTACTTGAGGGTATTGGAATATTGGAGAAAAAGAGCAAAAACAATATACAGTGGAAGTGAGTGAACCATTCATCCGCGTTCTCATTTTTGTTGCATGGATCATGAGGAATGAGGAAAATAATTATTTTGCAAACTAATAACGAACAAAAAAATTATGTGCATTTTTTTTGTTCAATTATTGTAGCGGTATTTGGTCAAAAAAACCATATTCCATTGATGAAAAAAAACGACGTTCGTAAAAAAAAACTCTTAAAATTTCTCGAAAAAAGAAACCCAAACGAATAGTCCCATGGATATGTTTTTTTTTAACGTTTACGTAGCTCTTGGTGACTTTGAACACGAGACAAAAGCACAATATCTTCGTCGCTATCGTCAGAACGCAGCACAATTGTATAAACAAAGTCATATAATGATGACAAGTTATGAAATTCAATACACAAAGAAAAATCGCTCCAAAGTATAACATTGGATTTTGATATTTTCAATGACGATGAACTTGAATGAATATTTATCAATAATTTTGCACACGCTCATTTTCGTTGGCTGAAACTGCAAAAAATGGTCCAACTTTTTAATTGGGGATTTGGATAAATCGTAAGAATTGAATCATTCAAAAGTTTGGCGGAATACAATATGAAATAATTTACAAGAAAGAATTTCCATTGCAGACTTGGAATAAATCTGTTTTTTTATTTTAATTTTTATTCTTTTTATCTCACGTACGAAAAAAATAACGTGAGAAAATATTCTCTGAATTCAGCAATAACAGTGCACGTGGAATATTGAAACCAAGTCTTTATTATTATTTTCAAATCGATACACAAGTTAAAACGATTGATTTTTCCGGTTTTTTCAGAGGTGGCCAATTGCCCGGTGAGAGAAACGATATTCTCGATCTTCGACGAGAAGTCGCGGATCTTGAAGCGAAGGAAAATACCCTGGACCGACTAATACACGGGGCGGAGAAGAATCTGAGGGAATTATGTCGCGACAGGCATTACGCTTACGTGACGTATCACGATTTACGCTCAGTCGCGGCGTATCGTGACCAGGCAATAATGGCGGTAAAAGCACCACCGGAAGCGACTCTTCACGTTCCAAAGCCCATTAACAATTTCGGTCAACCGAAGGTACAGTTAAATTTACAATTTCTAACTGCTCAACACTTTCTATTCTTTGCTGATAAATTTTCAATGGTTTTTGCCATTACATTTATAATTTTTATGTAATCTACGTTTTCTGGTCTTCATTGGTAAACTTTCATAATTGTTAAGAGCGAATTACGTGTAAATTTTCAATTTTTGATGGTTCTTGTCGTCTTTCGCTTGTTGTTACTTTTTGCTTGATTTTATAGATAAATTACAATTCTAAATCGTGATTAACACGGACTCGTCATATCAGATTTCTTTTTGTACATTTTTTCACTGATCGTTGTTTCATCGGTTTACGTTCGTATTTGACAGCTCCAAATTCACATGAGATCGTCGCATGGTGAGATCGAGGTTTTCCTTTGTCCGGACGATCCTGGAGTTCGAACTAGCCACAGTCCGTCGACGGTAACGACGCAACAAACGTCGCAACACCATCAACAGCCCCAATCACCAATCGTAACCTTCAAGACACCGGGAAGTTCTTCGCTGCCACCGGAATTGTTGATAAACAGTTGCGTGAGCAACGCGCGCACCGAGAGTCATTCGATGAATTCAGAACCCGGAAAACTCGAGAGTCAGAGGTCGGTGAAGCTGGAACTAGTCGATTCGATGTCTTTGTTATCCTCGACGACCGGCATGAGGGACGCTCTCCTTTGCGAATCTGACGATTACGGACCCATGGGAGGTGGCAGATTCCAATTACAAACCGAGGACCAACATTCGTCGTCAGGTAATAATAACTCCTATTTTTTTACCGAATTATTCTTTTTTGCTTCTATTATTTCATTGTTGAGATAACAGGAAAACTATACTTGGATTCACTAGCCGTTCCCTGATGGAGCTCCGACTGTGACTTGTGTTTTTAGCATCACATCACAGGCTGAGTTCTAGTTAGGTGACGAGCATCACGCTACAATCTATTAAGTCGCCATGAAGAAATAATAATAATAATAATAATAAAACGTTAATTACGTACTACGATTAAAAAGACGTACACAGCTAGAAGGACTGAAAAAAGCAACTGAATTATAACTGTTTTTTTCTCAAACTGTTGATGTGTCTGTGAGTAAATATTTCGTGGTTGAAAACACCCACCGAGAGAATCAAAACTAAAAGATCAGGGTTACAGAATGGAAACTGAAGCTGTCTTGAATTTTTGGCAATTTTTTACTACGTAGAATTTAAACTTCTTTAAAACTAACATAAAATTTCTTGTATTTCTACGAAATTGTACTTTCTTTTCATGAAAATTTATACTTTACGGAGTAGAAATCACCCGAAATTCAAGGTTGTCCCTTGTTTCTATTTTGAGATGGAATTTCGTGACTATCGAATTCGATATCAAAACCGATAACATTGTCTAACGTGCATCCTTGTCGCTTGTCGACATTCAATTCGAACGTACATGTGATTGAGATTTTTTTTTATTGACAAAGGAACGATGCTTGAAAATAAATCCTTGAAACAATATTAGAAATACTTTCGTAAAAAATAGCTCGGCAATTTACGAAATGACGGTCCTTTAAGCATAATATTCGAAAAAGAAATTTGTTTCTCCTCATGTTTATCGAAATTATTGTATTTTACGATTACTTAATCGTGGGTACAAAATCGATGAAACAACTTTGATGTATTTTTTGTATAGTATTGCGGAAATGGAAATTTGTAGGATGAATTAAAAATATCGTATTGTCATTTACGATATAAAGGATGTTACAATTCGCAGGTTTTAATTGGTGATAATTTTGTATTTCAGACACGGCCATACTAGACTTTGGGGAAACACTTTTGCCTCTGGAGCCTCCACTGTCGGAGAGCGACTATTCTTTCACCCTTGGCACCGAGGAAGGACTTTCGGATCTGTTCGACTTCAAATTCTAAGATTTTTCTACGCGGCTCCTAGCGCACGAGAGCGTGTGACGAATGATGACGTTTTTCGTTTTGTTGTTTTCATATTGTCGTTTACTCTGAGTTCGTCTCCTCGGGTAAATCCCGTTGTGAAACGGTGAGTCAGGCTTTAATCGGTACCGTTTTGTATCTTCGAGACGCAACCCCGTATTTACACGAATGTAATACGGCCTCGAAGTACGCGAATAGAAAATGGATTCGATATCGCTCGTTGAGTTTTCGAGTCGACGAAAGAAGGAAGAAAAAAAACACGATGAAACAAAAACAAAAAAGTCGTCGTTATCGTCAAGGCAATTGTCCGCGTTTTGAAATTCTCATTCTCGTCGAACGCGAGGTACACAAAAATAAAGAAAAAAAAAAAAAAACAATCAAAAAAACATATCAATTGCCCGGTGCGATGGCGCCACTCGAGGACACGTACTTTTTTAGATTCGAGTTTTTTTTTCTTTTTCTTTTATTTTTTTAAAGTGCCTCACAAATCCGCCAAATATATTCGACGATTCGCGAAGCCATTTGTTTTCGCGTGAATACTCTTCGATTCGAGATTCGTAATCGAACCGCCTCCCGTGCAATCCTTATTCGTTAGTTAATGTTAATTCGAGATACGCATCGCGATTTAGGAGAAATGAAGAATTTAAATAGGGATTCGGAATAGTGAAATATGAAATGAATAAAAAAAACGTGGTCAACCGATCGATGACAATTGAACACGGAGACTAAGAAAAAAGGAGATAAGAGAAATTGAAGATTACGAAGTTGAGAAGGAATAAAAAATAAAAAAATTCAATTCGATCGACCGCTCGCCGCGTAAACGTTTGTTTTTTTTTTGTTTATTTCGCGCGTCGGGACGAGTTGAAAAATGTGACGATACGATAAGCGCGCATGTATCGATAGGAATGCTAAATTATTCATTTCGAGAGAGAAAATTTCGGCACACTGTTTGCAGAGTCGGAGCTTGGAGCACTGTTTTTCGTCAGACAATTGATATTGAGGAGAAGAAAAGAAATAAAAATGGACGCACCGTTTCTAAATTTGTGTTAGGAATGGAGCGAGAAGAAAGAAAAAAAAAAAGGCAAACCAACTGTGTATTGTGTTCCGTGTGACGATCGCGCGTACGGTTTTTTCTTTTATTTATTTTAGTCGTCTGGTCGTATCTAAACGATTAAAACTAATAGTGGTTTCGTGCTCGCGTCACAGCTTAAATGCAATCCGGTACCCTTGACTAAATAGGTCTCGGATAAGAGAGGCGAGAGGAACAAAGAAATGAAAGGAGAGAAATAATGGAGCACGGAGACGAACTCAAACCTCGTACTAGAAACGAAATCACAAGATTTTAAACCTTAAAGTAACGGAAAAAAAAGCGGGCAAACAAAAGTTAAAAAGAAAAGAAAAATATAAGAAAAAACCTTAGGCTATCTCGTCTCGTGTAAACGCATATTTAATATTATTCAATTAATTGTCTAATAAGATACTTTCAGGACACCATTTTTGGACCTGATTAAGGGGGACGTGAAAAAATTAGCGCATCAAAATCTAGGATTCAAAAACTCGATGATAATCTCCCGAGATATTGTTTTTCTTTCCGAACGTTTTAATTTATTCACGAGCCCCTTAAGGATGTACCCTAACGTACAACTTAGTGTACGTCCAAAGCCATAGTGCCTACACCATTACGATCAGTCACACAAACACATACACAACCTCCCCCCCCCCCTTCCCCTACACACACGTATACAGACAGACACGCACATACACATACACAAACACCTCTGCACTTGTAAATAATTTACATATGTAAAACGAACGAAAGAAGAAGGAGAAAAACGAAAAATTGCGAGGGAAACAAAAGATAAATACGAGTGTAAGCAAAGTGTGAGAAAAGAAATTTGGCGCGAAGCGAAAGTGTGCGAGAATAAGATGTGAAAAGAGTGAAGGAGAAAAATTGAATATATATCCGAATGGACATGAGGACAGACGCTGCTGACTCCATATTACGGTTATTCATAGGATATCTATTAATTAGTTCTTTTTAATTATTAATATTATTATCGAATTCATTAAATGAGAGAATGTTAGTGTGTATGTATGTGTGTGTATGAGAGAGTGTGTGTTAGTATATTTATATATGCATATACAAATATATTTGTATATATGTATATGTATAAGTACATAAAATTCAGCAGAGGGATGTCTCTTTGGAGAAATCGCTTTGGGCTTGTTCGAAAATCGATTTTTCGTGGTTTCGTTATCGATCAAATACAATTTAAATGATAATTGAATACAAAGAAAAAGAAACGCGATGACGATTGTACGAATAACTAGAATGGCCCTTTGTACAAATGAACGATGTTGCGACAATGAGAGAAACAAAAGAGAGAGTATAATGAAATTCAACGGTTGTGTTAAATCTCTGGCAATTCGAAGAAAAAAAAAACAAACAAACAAACAAATCGAAACAAAAAATAACAATTTGTAAAAGAGTAGTCGAGCTAGTCGTTTTTTTCGAGACACGCATCCCTCCGAACACCGATTCTTATTTAAAATATAAAAAAAAAAAAAAACAAAAAAACCATGCAACGACAAAACAAGAATGAAAATAGAAAGAAGAAAAAAAACCGCGTTAATTACAATTTTACTTTGATTTACACAATTAACCAGCGCGTCTAAGCTTCTTCTTCATTTTAGCTAAAGCGAGAGTGCACGAAGAGAATGAGAGAGAGAGAGAGAAAGAGAGAGATAAAACGAGAGTGAATACACGAGGAGGGCAAACTGGAGTTTTACTTTTTTTTCTCTTTTTTTTTCTTAGCAATACCATTTTGCCCTCACGTGCATTTCGAGATATTATAATATTTTTTAATCGAAAGTTACGAGCGCATTTTTGTAACTGTGGTAAGATCCCTCGCGAAGGTCACCCATGATCCCTGTGGGGGCGAATTTCGCCCAACGAAACAAAACAAAAAAATACATATATAAAGGAGAAAAAACTGATTAAGAAAACCGTATATTCCAGCAGTCTGTCGATAAGGCGCCCTGTCATGGAAAAAAAAACTTTGATACAATTTTTTGTAAATTACGGTCCAAGCACACGAGACCGCGCGTAATTTGGGGAATAAATTAAAGTGAATGAAATAACGGAATACGAAGAAGAAAAGGAAAAAAGGCCTGCGTCGATGCGACGAAAGACTTTTTTTTTTTTGGAAACGAGAAGATTTCAGTGGCCGATGATTATTGAGAAAAGTGTACGTGTGAAACGAGCATTTTTGCTTGATTCCCATTTTGTATTATAGACTGTTGAAAATCGACGTTTGCACAGTGGGAATAATAGGGATTGCAACATTTTACTTCGAATTTATTCAATCCCTGATTTTACCCTTTTTTTCGGCCCTGACGTCTTTATCATGCGAACGACAGCTCTACCAGATTTGTCGTATCTCCTTCGATCGCAGAAACTACAACAAAATAGACGAACGTGAAAAAAAAACGAGATAAAAAAGTTCTATGCAACGACATCTTTATATTTCTTCGTCGCAAACCTTCAGCTCACTCATTTCTCCATTTGTTCGTTGATGAAAACAAGTATTTTCGGGAAAAACGCAATTCGATTTGGAATTTCTTCAGTTTTGTGTCATTTCAGACCACAATCTGCATTTTTTCACTATCCAAAAGAAGAGATAGACTAGCCATTCGATGGGATGTTAAGTTTAGTGAAATCGTTTTTACACACTTTATTAATCGCTCGACTGTGAATTTTGGTATGTATTACAGCTTATGTTTAGAACACACGAAACTATTAAAACTTAAGCATTTGTAAATATTATGCATTCGACTGTATAGCCTTATTTTGATTGGCGAAATTATAGTTTAATGTTTTTTTCGATACATTATCATAACAACGTTGTTCGAATTTTTATTTTTGATTAATTTTATCGTTATAGTGGAATTTATCGAAAATATTGCTCGTCAAAAGTAAAGCCACACGTTTTTTTTAATGGAAATTGTTGGAAAAAGTGCAAAATTGATTTTAATTCATAAATGTTTATTGTTAAATTTCGATTCACCGAATAAGTAGAGCATTTTTTAATACGTGTAGAAAATTTGTCAAAATTGAAGAAAATATGATGAATATTAACATTGATTAACACAATAAATATTTTCCATCACCATTTTTGCTTTAAACTTTACGATCGTTAGAAAATACAATTACTGTTCAAAAATGCCATTCGATTTATTAGCACGAGGTATGAATTGAAAAAAAAAAAAAAACATTTTTATTTACACAAATTTTATTGAGTCGAACAATATTTGAAATGATTGACGAAACTTGGTATATATTAAGAATTTGTAATAAAACATTTTCGAGATTGATGTATAGGCGAAATATATTCTGCTATGTGTTAATAATCATTAATTATATTTCAATATTTATATAATTAATAATTATGTATATCTGGCTAAAATGGCGTATTTCGATATTTGAAGCTTCAAGCACGAGATTTCGATCGACGATGGATTTAAATCTGCCGGCAAAAAAGGTGTAACCAATGAAGGACGATTTCCGCACGGTCAGAAAACATGCTGAAGGAAAATTCTGCAAACTTCACAGTGATTCGAAAACGCGCGTCTGTTTCATTGCATTGCCGCTATTTCCATGTCGCGGTAGTACGACGCATGCGCTTGGGAGACTTGACAGAATGTGCGAGTTGGAAATCGAGTGACGGAGAGAGAAAGAGAAACAAAAAAAGAGAGCACGGGAGGGAGAGAGAGAGAGAGAGAGAAAAACATGTCGGTAGTTGGCAGCTGCGGTTTCAATCAGAGAGTGTGCGAACTCCGGGCACAGTAATCGCGGTGCATCGTAGCACGCGAAAAACGCGAATGCCGGTGGACGCGCGTCGCGAGTCCCCGTCCAACTGTATATAACTGTGAATAGTGCATTTAAGGTTAATACATAACATGTATATGTGTAACGTATAGTTTTTAACGAAATCGAGAAACGGCAAAAAAAAGAAATTGAAATTCGGAGGAAAAGAAAGAAAACGAGAGGGAAAAAGAAACACGGTGGTGCGTCGGTCAAAGTTATCGGTGACGAAGGTTGCATTACGCTGCGTATCTTGAGTTTGACCAATTCTCCATCTTTTCGAAAATATATTACTGCTGAATATGCGTCGGTACCGATAAAACAAAACAAAATTTCATTTTTCGATCGATTATAGCAATAAGATATCGGATTTAAAACGAGAGGCTTTCGGAAACAACGAAAGGAGCATCCGCGCGGTAGTTCCGTCATTCTCTCGAGCGCGTTGTGTACGTCTCTCGCTCTCTCTATTTCTGTTTCTGTCTTTCTCATACCTCAAACCGAACGGCCGTCCCTTGAAAACAGAGTCGACCGGGACAAGTCAGAAGAGACGGATCGAAGTGAAAAACGTGGAATGTTTTTTTTCATTTAACAATAAACATGCAGTTTTAACGATTATTTCTATTTAACAAAACCTAATTGACACATAGAATCCGTAAAGTCTTTCACGCCATAAACACAATCGTATCGCGACAAAAATTTTCATCGAATACGTTCAAACATTGCCGAAAGTTTGTCAGGACGTTTGTACCCTCGTTTGCAGGTATAAAATTTAGGGTGAACGTAAAAGCTTGCAATTTTATTCAAAAACTGAGAAAAAGAGGGAGAAAGAGCTAGAAAAACGTAGTGTCAGTGCGTGTTCAACAGTCCGGTGCGGTGTACCACGACGACCGGTCCCACAAATTCATACACATATAGATATTTTATACATATACGTAGATATATATTTCACGCATACCGAGTCTGTGGAGAGCAGAGTGTCCCTTTGTCCGCGCGAAAGAGAGCCTCTCGCGCGCACCGTAACAGAGTCCTCGACGCGCTCGTGTCTCGAACTCTCTTTCTCTCTCTCTGATCCGTGTAGCTGTTAGTATGCGTGGGTAAGCGTGCGTGTAGGTGTCGATGTGTGTGTGTCCGGCTCGGGCGTGCGTGCGCTCTTAACCTCACCCGTGTCCTCCCGAACGTCTGATGTCTGCATGTTTGTGTATGTGTGCGCATGCGAACGTGTATGTGTGTGTTTGTGTGGTTGTCAAAAATTCCGGCAGTAGCGGCGGCAACGGCGCGCCGGACTAGCTGCCATTGCTCTGCTCTTCGGGTGGCGTTTGCTACTCTCGGCGCGTTTATCGAAATCCGCGTTCGCCAATTTGGCCTCAGCGCCAACACCGTATATTACTACGAGAGTTTTGTCGCGGCTTTTTGCGTACGGGCAAGACGACACACGGTGAAAAAAAAGAAAGAGAAAGAGAGAGAGAGAGAAAGAGATAGAGAGTGAAAAAAATGAAGCACGTTCGTAATTTTAACGCATAAACAAAAAGAAACAGCTCGTTTCATCGTAAAGTTCGTTTTTTTTTCTTCATAGTGTCGTGTGTGTCGAGGAAATAAATAAAACCGACAGCGTTGAGCGAACGATCGCGAGCAGGAATATGTAAATGTGGACCTGAAGGGTACGTGAAAATCAAAGAATATAGCCGGGTAAAAGAGACAAAGTCAAGGGGGAAAAAGCGTGCTATATATACGAGTATTCGGACGCCGGTAATCACGACAAGATAACCTTCAACGAGGGTTTTCTCTGCATCTTCTTTTTCTTCTCAATCTCGCGCCGACTCGAGGGTTTTTTTCATTATATATATATATATATACATATGTATATCTACACTCATATATATGTATATATATCGCATATATAAATATATAGATATATAAATCTCGACAACCTCGATCTTCTCACCCTGTGTCCACCTCCCACCGCATTGCCCTGCGGCTCCGCGCGCGCGGCGGGTAACAGTCGTCGAGAAGGCCCAGCATCGTCACTACAATCGTCATCATCATTATCATCATCAAGCCACTGCTAAAAATCTCGAGAGTGGACTAAAAGGAACGTACGTGGTGGTGCGGTTTGACAGAAGAATGAAGTGGCTTGGTGCGGGAAGCGGCGGCGGTGGAGAGCCGGCACCCCCTATGCAGTTGCACTATCCCTCGGCAAATGGTCACATACCCACAGTACGTATATGTTCATGCCGCTGTGTGCGCGTGTGTGCGTTCCGAGCTTGATCGGTATATATACATATATTAACGTTCGCACAAGCACAGGTCCATTTATATGTACGTATTTATGTATACCAGTGCGAAATATACAGCATTTTCTCGTTCGCTCTCGTATAACCGCTCTCCTCCCCCTCCCGCCTTCGCTTTACAGGCTTTGCACGTCTCCCGCGTCTTAATAGCCCTGCCAAAGTGCGAATTCACCGAAGTTAAGAGAAATAAAGAAAAAATCGCGTTCTCCCCCACCCCTAATATACGCGAATTTCAAGCACGTTACTTCTCGTTTAAATTTCCGTGATACTTATTTGATTTCTGGTGCATTTTTCGTTGTTTTCTGTCGTATTTATTTTTCTTGTTTTCGTTTGCCTCGTTTTCTCGCTAATGTGCAGTTACGACGATTACTATAATGTCGCGCCCGCCGATTCCGCAGTTTGTTATTCCGCGATTCAATTGTTAGGCAACAGTGAATTTATGATGTTGAAAGTCACGAGAGGTTATGTACGTTTCTTTATTCTCGTTTTCGGGCGATTTTCTTTTCTTTTTCTCTTTCATTTTCGCGTCTGTGCTCTTGCGAATGTTTGATCAGTTAATTTTTAGTGCGTCTCTCGTTATCAGTAATCGTTAAGTAATCATTTTCTTTCTCTTTTTCTTTCTCCCTCTTGTTAACACGCGCTCCTGACGTAGGACAACGAACAGTGTGCTCAGGTTATGGCCGGAGGAGACGGCATTCGCATACAACAAGGACAGAGCCATCAAATGGGCATCGGCAGAGCACAAGACGACGCCATGGTCGGTTACGTGTATCAAAGACCTGCCGAACAAGACTACAACGCTCAGGCTAATTCCTTTCAAACTAAACAAGCGCCCAGAGCTTGGGCTCTTGCCGACGATGCCATCATTGACAACGTAAGTATGGCTGGTGCCTCCGGTGGTTCTGGCGGTGACGCTACCAACGGTTACCTTACGCCCGCTCTTCAAAATCACGAAAAGTGGAAATATTCCATGAACAAAATTGGCGTACCTCAGCAAACTCAACCTCAACAAATCGGCATCCAAGCCATGAATCATCTGCCTTACGAAATACATCCCATGCAGTTAAAGGTAATTATTTCATGAATTCTGTAGAAATTTTCTCATCCATGTTTTCACTATTCAAGATAATAAAACACAAGGAGAAAAAAAGTGGCTGTTCCGTCTCCGTTGTTAATCTGACAAGCGTTCGACACTATTTTTAAAATTTAGAAATTGACATTATATTTCGAAAATTCGATCAGCGCATATTCTGGGAAATCTTTTTGGAACAAGACTCGAAACTATAATAATTCCCTGCGATAGGGAATTTGACAGTAGTAAAACCTCACATGGGACAATATTATGATAAATTTATTATTGAAAGTTCAATGAGAACTTGAAAAAATTAGAACTGGTAAAAATTGTAGCGTTAAGAAGACTGAACCTTATCATTTCACACCAGATTTTGCTCAAAGTTTTTGATAAATGTATGTGGACTTTGCAGTATTGCGTGCTATTAGAGAATTCAGGAAATATTGTATTTTTGATGAAAATTGTTATCACCGAGGTAGAAACACTTGCGAGCGAATCCATCGCTTTTATTTTTCAATAACGAATAGAAAACTATGTATAAAATTCCATTTGAGTGAAGTTTAATTTACAAAGAACTCTCCCGAAACCTGAAAAATGAGAAAGTCGAATTTATCGACTCCCATCCGGGTTCGAAATCTATCCCGGTTATGAGTTTATGGTTATAATGGAAATTCGCTGGATACACAGGTTGTTAGAAAAGTTTTGCGATGCCCGAGGGGTGTAAATGAGAATCGATAGAATTTCCACTCGCAAATTGAGTAGAATAGCGAAAGAAATTTCTGATGATAGGTTCTGGCAAATAACAAAGTTCATTAGTTGTTGTGGAAATGGCAAAACTTATCTAGTAACCTATGGCTAAAGTGACTAAAGTGACACTTCCAATAAAATGTAAATATATGTCGACAGGTGACAAATTGTTGCTTGAATTGCAAGTTAATTTTTGATTGACATTCATTTGACGTTTGTTTTTTGACGTTCTGTTTTGCAGAGTGGCGCGCCAGGAACTGAGCACTTAGTTTATCTAAATAATCAGATGACAGCGCAGCAACAAGTTGCGCTCTTTCATCACCAACAACAACAACAACAACAGCAGCAGCAGCAACAACAGCAGCAGCAGCAACAACAACAACAGCAACAACAGCAGCAGCAGCAACAACAGCAACAACAACAACAACAGCAGCAACAACAACAACAGCAGCAACAGCAACAATTTCGAAATGGACAAGTGAGTTGATGTTTAATATTAAAAATGCATGAAATTAACATTTTTTTACGTTTCTACAATTGTTATTATAAGGGGCATACCGAAATAACGTCATATTTAATCCTAAAGTTAACCGTAACACAACTTTCGTCTTCCAAGTTTCCTACTAATCGTGCTAATTAACCGTCACTCTTTTCCGTTGTGCGTGATTAAGATAAAGAGGAAACCTCGTGAAAAACGGCATTGCAACATTGCAATCCACAACCCTCTGTGCTGCGTGGGTCTTTTTTTTACTCAGTCCAGACTGCCTTTTTCGGCGATAAGCTCTTCTCACGGAAATTACGTCTTTCTCTGTATCCGCTTCGCTACCCATTTATACACCATCGGCCTTTTAACTGGTTGTAAAACCATTTTTTTCCTCGTTTTTCTCTTTTACTCTTCGTCTCTCTTAGTTTTAGGCGACTCAACCTGATACAAGACTTTATACGTTGTGTTGTTTATGTTTCATTGAAAGAGTGAGAAAAAGGGAGAATCGTTCTATGCTCTTCACCTCCGATCTTAGAACGAGCGGAGTTTTGTTGTTTTTGTATTCGATCTCGTTTCGTTTGTATCCAATTTTATTCACTTATCGTGATAAAAAGTCTGCAGTCTTCAGCAATAATTCGCTCTTCTATCGCTAACAACAAACATTACAAAAATGGTTCAAAATTAAATATCAGTCAATAAATTGACAGTCAATCTTCATATAATCTTAACCGTAGCAGAATTGATTCAATAAAATCTAAACACTATGAAAAAAATATCAATTACCATTTCGAGATAATTAAAACAGATAACATGTAGATTTTTTGGAAAATTCTCGGTCTCTTACTCTCCCAAAACAAGTCGATACAGTGTCGAACTATTTGCAACAAAAGTTGTACATTTCATGGAGAAAAAAAATAGAAAATGAAAAAAAAAAAAAAACCAGCACAATCCAAATTTAATTATGGCGATGCAGAGCCGAGGGAAGTAATTAACGTGCAAACGGGTAGACAGAACGAAACCCGTGCGTATTTTATTCACATACGGGAAGCCATAGAGGGAACGAGTCTCGTTGGTGAAGAGTTAGTACAGATGTACCGTAGGCGCGCATTTACTTTTGCGGGCGAGCGATAAAAGCCCACGCGATCTTTCGGAACCTACGGATTCTACCTCGCGCGCACCGTCTCTCCATTTTTTTTGTCCGTCTCACCGCGATCGCCCACCAAAATTTATTCCGCTCCGGGTCCTCTGAGTTACCGCATACGTAGCTACGTCTGACAAACAAATAGATATTTATACGGAATCACACGTAATTGACCGACAGCAGAGACAATGGATATCTTTGAGAATTTTTACTTCATCCTTGTTTATAAAATTTTGTCAATTTTATGAAAGCTTCGAAAAAATTTGAACAGTCGTGACAATAAGTTTCTCGTATCAACATCGTAAATAGATTTTTAACAAATCGATCCAAAAATCATAATTTTCTTCTGTGAAAACAATAATTCGTTTCGACGTGACCTTCTTTTTTCAAAAATACATCGACGGGTTCGTCATCTTTATCTAATCTTCAAGTTTTCCATAAATAAGAAGAAGAAAAACAAGCAAAAACTTTGAAACTATCAAAATTAATGCAGAAACGCGTATTTCTTTATCGCGTTTTTCTTAACAGAACTTGAAAAGAAACCAGTGAATTGAGGCCATTTACGAAGGGTAATAATAGCAAAAAAGATTATTTACAGTTTTTTAATGATCCATATTCGTTCGCTCTGAATAAAATCATTAAAAATTGTGCTTTGGGTTAAGAATAGTGAAGTTACAAAGCCAATTTTTCTGCATTTTTATCTTCATTCGAGACGATGAATAGAAGAAGTTAAAAACTCCTTTCATTGGAGCCAAATCTTGTCGAGTATTCGTCACTTATTTCCAGTTAAAAGTTCAATTAATTTGCGATAAATCGAGTACGTAGTCTCCAGGATAATCACTGAAAAAAAACGAAGTTAGAACTAGAACGCAGTGTCGAAAAATAAGGTAGAAGTTTGAAGGAACGTTAGCAACAATAATGTAGGATTTTCGTCGAGTATTTCAACCATGAAAAATAAAACATTAAATATTTACTGCCTTCCCAAATGCTCGTTCCAAAAGGAACCGGTGGATACAGAGAATGTAGAACAAAATATTTTAAATGGGAGGAGCAACAGGAAAATGAGTTTGTTGCTTGTCATAGAAGGGGCGAGGGCGGGACGAAGTAGTACCACCCGAACCTACCTTTTTAATCGCTTTGCTTTGTCAAGGAAGGTGCGTAAAAAGCGGATAAACCGCCAGTTGGCTGACCTCGCCGGATTCTGTATCGAATATATGAAACTCTTGAAAGAGCTCACGTAGGGTTTCTTCGCTCGATCGTACGCACTGTCGAGAAAAACTCTCGACTCGCATTTCTCCACGGTGATGGATATACCAGTTTATTCATACATTGTGTATAAATATGTACACATTAAAATATATACACGACGGCTCAAAAGTTCAAAAGCTTTACAAACATTCAACAAAAAATGATTTGTGATAAAAAATCAAATTCAACGTTGTTTAATAATTGATGCACAAATATTCAATCAATTAACTAACGAAGTAGCTAATGAATATTTTTAAACCATAGATTCCCACTCTACTTGTTCGTACCAACAATATTTTTACATCCAGCCAAATTAACCCAGGCCCCTTGGCAGGCTTATAACTCTCAGAAGATTGACTATTTTTTGAGACATTTTTTTTCGAAATAATTGTACAATTCCCGACTGAGCAAATGGTACGAATTTAAAAAAACAGTGCAACGCAATTCTCGGGCCAGGGATTGATCTCAGCTCGGGTCGAATCGACCCCGAGTATAGGAACCCAGGTTCAAATGTAGTTTAATTCGTTGGTTATTTCATATTCGTTTTCTTCTTAGAATTCTGAGTTATTTTCATGGTGATCTTCGATACCGACAGACTTCAATAATTACCGTGTTGTTAAGTATCGAAAAAGACTTTGACTTTTAATTATTTAGATATTCACGATGGTTCTAAGCTTTTGAATGATACTGTACAGATATAAATATAACACATTTATACACAGATGTATATAAAACGTATACACAACGCGTTTCTCGTTTATGTGCGTCAAGCGATTAGGAAGTTCACCTTGAATGCCAATTAAATTGAAACTCATAACCGAGTAGGGTCGATATACTTGTTTCACGACTAAGGGGGACACAGCGACGAGTAATGCAATTGACAACAAAAAGCTTCGAGCTTTTTTCCGATTTAAACTCCATTAAGAAGATATGGATATCAGACCAAATGCTAATTTTATTCTTCAGCCTTTTGTGCTCTTCAGAGCTAAACTGGCTTAAGAATTTGTCATATTCGGTTGGCAAAAATCTCCCTCCTGTATCATTTTTAAAAGGATTCATACTTCAGATCAATTATGAGAAATATTCTCTGCGATTTTGAATAGTGAGAATCGATGATGTTCACAGAAATGACAGAACGTTTGGAAACTATTTTTCTTCTCGTTTCAAAGATTTCATGGTGATTGATTTCAATCTTCAATCTTTCAACATTTTCGAATCACCGATTGCTAAAAAATTTCTTGTTATTTTCGAAAAATCTTATCTTTGCCCTAAGAGAATAAATATCTTGTCAATTGTTAAAAGAATTAGAGGAATTCGCATTTCGAGCTCGTGCGTTAAGACATATTTTGAAAACCCGATCAAAATTCTAATCATCGGACCACGAGAACGTGATTTTCTTTGAACCGAAGCGTGCGTGTATTCCTGAAACACTTTTTGACGTCGCGGCTGGGCGAAAGTCTTGAATATGGAGGGACTAACTTGACTGTGCTCGGGACTACCAGCCCCGTCGTTAAAATCGTGTCAGGGCCAGAATTTGGCCGTTTGGCAAAGGGGTCGACCGACTGGCAGTCGCCTGTTGGCCGTGGAAAGATAGCGTCCTTCGAAACCGAGAGACAGAGAAAGAGAAAGAGCGAAAGAAACTTGACTCTTGGGCTCAGCGATACTTCCTTTGGCCACATTTGTTCGTTGTATCGTTTTGCTCATGACTGGATTCAATTGTTTCGGCCTATGGATTTGCGTTTTAGTATTTTGCATAATAATTCTCAGTTAAAACCTGACATTCTATGGCAGTAGTGACCTGCTCGATAATGCCAGCAAAAGTCACTAATGAAAATGAACTCTGTATGAATATTCAGCCAGTGTGGATGATCGACTTATAAGACGAAATTAACAAATGAGTCTTGACACTCGATGCGGCTTGTCGAATTCATTAATGATTTCCGAAAGGCTGTATTACCTTTCCGTAGCCTTGTCACAAAGTCAAAAACACGATGAAAATTTGGATTCCATTTGACTGAATGTCAAATTCAGTTGGTCCAATCATTAATTTTCTTGAACAAAAGTTATATTGCTGCGATTCAACGAAATCGAAGCCAAAAAAATTGATTTGTTTGTTTCTAAAGATACAATGAAATGAAATGATTTAACATTTCATTATTCGCTCTTTCGTTAGTGATAACTAAACTGCGATTGTAATTAAAACTTGCTTCATGTTGATTCAAATAACGGAATTATTCTCAACGTTTACCAAAACTCTTTCCCAAACTCCAACATCAATTTGGACCTCTTTATCCTCCGATCAATAATGACTACTTACGGTTTTGGGATTCGAGGGTTTTTCCGAGGCTAGAGTGTATTATCGTGAGCAGTAAACTTCGGATTATGGAAGTAACTATACTTGGTTTATTCCTTTATATTCATGTTTCGGTAATTAGCAGCGTATGTGGTAAAGAGTTGAGGAGACCGAAGAATTTTCAATCGATGAATCAATATTTCACCGCTATCTCCACTTGGTTCCTTGAACTATCTTCCTGTCGAATGATTTTTAGTCTGTATCAAAACACCTGCGGAAGAAGAACCAACGTAAACAAAGCTCGTAGTCAGCCGAGACGTCCCTCCCTCTCTCTTCTTCGTCATTTTTGGAATCTTTTGAATTTCTTATTCGAGGCTCGAAAGAAAACAATCCTACGAAATGTTTAATAATAAGCAGACCGTTTATGATCAATCGAAGCATCGGCAATTATCGTTGAAAACTCTATCATTCAATAGGATTGTCATAGCTTGCATTTTTAACTCGAATGAAAAATCCCCGAAGACATTTTTAATGGACACACGAGCGGCTGTAGGGTCAAAAATTTACGCCTTGATTTCCTAGTACGATCGGTTGGTTATCGCCAGTGGGCGATAACATATTTGCCGTATGACCGATTTCACACGATGATCGTGATCATACATGACACTTATTTCAACTGACAAGAAACAAACGGTACACGGATATATAAAGCAAAATAAAGAGAGAAAAAGGAAGAAAAGAAAAGAGAGCAAAGACGGAAAACCGTGACCGTCGCAATGATTACGCACAGATTAGCGCATTTTAAAAGTTTAAACGATTTCTTGATTTCTCGAAAACTGGTTGCTGCCATTTAGAAATATCAAGTTTGCATGCCGTAATTCAAGTCCACCTTGACGCTGTACGATCGATCAGAGGTTTTACGATATAGTATTGTAAAAACGAATGAAGCGTTGGACATCCTGATAGCCAATTAAATTTGTACCGATTCTCACGAAAATTAGTCGATCGAATGGAACAAAAACACCTATTGGCAATCCTCCAGTTATCACTCAGATTGGATTATTACTCGGAGAAAACTAGGCCGTCGATTCTAGTTAGATTTAATTATACGTCATTTCGAACACTTCGAATGTACGACATATTTTAAATGACAGAATTATTGTGATCAAACACCATTGCATTGTTCAATCGAATTATTCTATTTTACTCAACCAGGAAACTATTTCAATAGCAAATAAATTATAAATTCGTAATCAAATATTCACTGCACCAATCATGAGACTACAGTGTTGGTCGAATAAAACTGCACAGGTAATGCTAAAGTTTTAGAGCAGCATAAAAAAATTCAGGTTTGACTCTGGGATGCCACTTAAGATTCTTGAAATTTTCGGCATCTTGTGAAAAAATGGTCGACTTTTTTAAAAGCCTTGTCACTAAGTCTAGACAAAAAAGATTTTTTCAAGTGTTTTCAAATTCAAAGTAGCAACTGATTGGAAAATAGTTATTTTGGATTCGATTGCGATGAGGAACTTGACACCATTTCAACATGAATCTTGTGGCCTTGACGATAAATGTAATTGCACGTCCGTGACCGTGCATTCAAAGTACACGCAACAATTGTTTTTTCAATTAATCTAGCTGGATATTTAATATTATTTCTCGATGAAAAATTAATAATAATGTTCCAAAATGCTAATAAACGTCCTTCGCGACTGCGTCACTATAAATTAGAATAAGTTGATGCATAGGAGTAACGAGTGCGAGCACGCATCGGGAGATACAAATCGAGCCATGTGAGAACGATGAAGCAAGAGAGCGAAGAAGCGAGAGAACGATAGATGAAAAGAGTGAGAAAGAGCTACACCGGTGTGCACGCGTGGTCGCGAAGCTCCATGAAGCATGAATCATACTTTCCCGGCACCAAAGCATTGGTCAACATACAAGAAACCCCAAATCTGGCAAGGAATATCCGAGTTGTCGATCTTTTTACTCATAACGTATCAAACGAAATCGTCGAATTTTCAAAGCCGGGTAAATTTCGGAATTGACATCTTTGAAAGCCCCAAATTGAAAAAATCTGTCAGGAGTCAAGGGGAACGAGTGGACAGGCCGGTATATCTTGAATAGTTGCAAAGTTTTCCGAGCTGCTACATGCGGTTATTGGCGCTTCGAGCGAGCAAATTGGTAGTGGGGACTCGTTGAAGATCACTCGAGAACGGTTTCGTCATTCAAACGTCGTGGGGCGCTGCAGTCAAGCGTCGCTCTTTGTTTCATTACTACGAGAAAAGAAATATAACAGAGTCTCTCCTGCCAAGAGGAGTAGAGAACACCCGGTAACGAGAATTTATGAACTCTTAAATCGGAAAAGTAAATAAAGAGAGAAAGAGAGAGAGAGGGAGATGACGATCAGGGTTATCGAATGAATGTTTACGAGTGTTGAGATCGAGTTGGTATAGAAACTCAAGCGTGTGCACATTACACAGGCACTGAACTTACGCGACAGAGTGTTGAGGGTCGTAAACATACAAAAACAAATGTGAATCGAAAAAACTGTTAGTGTAACAGCACGTGGTTAACCGCCATCTTGTAAATAGCAATAAAAAAACATTTCGAATCTATAATCGTCGTAAATATTCCTAAATCGAAAGAAAACGTGACAAAGTATGCAAGTGAGGAAAAACAAAGTAGCAAAATATTTACAATCGAAAAATAAGCTGATCGGGAGTGCGAGAGATAAGGAAGGAAAGCGTTTCGCAGGAGTTTCGTGGATGAACGACGTTTAAATAACAGAAGTATTTGAAATCGGTGGAAAGAGAGAGAGAGAGAAAGAAGGAGCGCAACGAAGCTGTCAGAAAAAGCCTGTTGGTAGTGCCGGTGGCGGAGGGAAGGAAGGGGGATTGGCACACGCGCGTCGTCCGGTCAGTGACGGCTGACGTTCCTGTCAGATCTCGAAGGTAGAGCGTGGTAACAGAAATATCCCTTCTGAGCTCGTCCAATGACGGGGATAGGGCGAGAACCGGGAGAAGAAGATCTGTCGACAAATAAAAGAGCCGTTGAGTGAGGGTGGAGGAAAAACTTGTAGGTTTACGGTCCGGAAAAGAAAGGAACAGACTTTTAAAGCCGTTTCGCCTGTGCGTGACCTCGGAACACGTAATGCAAACCTGAGAAGATTGAAAACGAAATATAATATAACTGAATATAAAATTCTCAGAAAACTAACTAAACACGGGACTGAAATAATAGTACAGTTAAAAATACAAAACAAAAAGTTCGGAAATTGTTTTCGATTCTGAATTAAATTATTCACTGATATATCGCGTTACCCTAAAGCAGAAAATTTACTTTTCGTTTACAATATAATGTTTTCATTCTAAATGGTATCACATCGCGATCGCGTTATAAAAACAAAACTAATACATCGACTGTTCGATATTCGTCGGCCTACCTCGTGTCAGAGCGCGCGCGTTCTCTTAGCATCGCTTCCCCCACCAACGTCCGTCTCCAATATTATTATTGCTCGTGGGTGCGCGCGCGCCTTCTGCGGCAGCGGCTACGGCTGTGTAGAAGAAAGAAGAGGTGGAGAGGTACGCCAGTCGAAGTACCGAAGGAACGAGCAATTGTGTTTTGTAGCTGAGGGAAAGATTGAAAAACAAAACAAAAAGCAACAACGGAATTGAACAGATAAATACAAAACAATACTTCAACATATATTTTGTAAATAAGTTTCGTGTGATTGAGTGTTGTGGAATAAATATTGCGAGAATTGGAATAAAAACAGTGAAAATACGAGGAACGCCGTGGTCGTTAGCGAGCAACTGTATACACTCGGGCCCTACGAGTTTTGCTCTCTTCCTTTCGGTCGATTCGTGCGTGGTCGTTCGCTACTTTCGCGTGCAGTGTTTCTTTCTTTTTTCGTTGTTGTTGTTGTTTTGTTCTTGTTTTCATTGTTTATTCCTCTCCCGGTTTTCCACTCACGACAACACTGTTCTCGTATCTCGAGTATTGTGGCTTTTTTTTTTTTTTACATTTCGCCCTCATACGCGCGTGTTATAAAATAACGAAACCGGCAAGTGACGCGAATAGAGACGCTTGAGCAGTGGCCAACACGCAATTTTTGGAATCGAGTGGTGCATACACACGTGAAAGTTATATATTTATGCACAAATTATGTACGTAAATCGTTGAAAAGATTTTAAGTGGTTATTCGTCGTCTACATTTACGATAAAAAAACATCGAAGTAAACAAAAGCCAAGCCCGAGTCTCGTGATTATAAGTTTAAGTGAATTTACCGGGTATCACTCGGTACGAGGCCAACTTGGAGACGGTGGAGAGTTTCGGCGTTGGATACGGCCAGGGTCCTAATACCGGCGATTTGATGAAACCGCCGGGGGACTTGTTTCTGTACTGCGACATGAAGGATCTGGGCGCGAATATGGTATTTTTAACAATTTGTGTACTTCGTCATGACGCACTTAACAAAAATTGAGCGATTTGAATCATGTGATAGTACAGTAACGTGAATTAATTCATAAAAAAGGATTTGACCAGCAGTCGAAAGGTCCCAGGTCCGTAGAATCTCGCGTAATCCCATATTTCCGTCTTTCGAAAAATCGGACTCAACGTCATGGTCGTTGGGTTACGATATATTCAAATTAGTCATCACGACTTTAAGAACTCAACAAAATAGAACGGAAATCATAAAAAAAAGACTCGATTTCCATATGAAAAGTTCACGCCGAGGACGATGATCAAAATTTCCATAATTTTTATCAATTCGTTACTTTCTACGATTCTCAATCTGTTTACAGTCCCTAGAAAAATAAAATAACCTTTTGAGTTATTACGAAAATCTTTTTTTCTAATGTCAACCCTACAACGGGGTCGAAAACGAGCCCAAACTTCTCTAGCATAAAACGTTCCCTATTTTCGATAATTTAATCATAATTATACCATTCTCTTCGTCTTTTTATAACGACGAAAACAGCGTACGATACAATCGCATTCAGTGAATACTTGATCATAAAAATTCTAAAAAATGCAAAATATTTCCCAAAAATACATTAAATGAGGTTTGTACCAAAAAATTTGGGCTCGTCTTCGATCCCGTTGCAGAAATCCAGCCTCAAAGTGACTGCATTTCGACAATACTCATTCGTGCAATCGAATCTTCATGAAATTATCAAAAGCAATGAATTTCCAATGGTAGCAGCGTTTTTTTCGACGAAAATCGTCGTTCTCAGGATAAAGTATTCCAAGCAACGTGCACATAATGCCTTTCGATGTAACTCTTCACTATTATGCTCTACGCATTGCGTTGTAGTCTTCAGGCATTGTCTTCTGTACGTTGGTCTCGCACCTTTCGCAGCTTTTTATATTTTCCCTTCTCCTTCGCTCGGACGTATTAAATTCGAGAGCTCTGCATTATTCGTATGCGAGAGGCACCATGATAAAGAAAGAATCGTCGTCGACGGGCAGAGTGGGAAAGGGTGGGAGATAAACGTTTATTTTCTACCTTGTTCCACGTTAGCCTCTTTTTCCTCACTGTCTTCCCCTGCAACTTGGCAGATAAGTACTTTTTTTTTTTTTAAAGTACTTGCGAGTGAGGATTATTGCGGAAATAAGAGGGACAAAGACAGAGTTATTCTCGAGACCAGTATATCGCATATTTTTCATATCCTTCCAAGCACCGAGTCTGCCTCCATATCCACACCACCCCAAAGGTGATTATCGCTCGACTCTTGAAGCTATTATTTTCTTGCTGCACATAACTTCCAGTGAGGATCTTTCTCTTCCTGTTCATCAAGCTGTCGACTGTATTACAGGAAATCACGTATTTCAAATCCTTCCAATCGTCTTTGACCTTGAAATAGACTCTACCCATCAAATAGTCAATTCCCTTTTCGAGAAATACGAGATCTCCTTCCGAGCTGTAATGTTTCTTCCTTACTCGACATTTCCAACCCTCCCCTCTGGAAGGCTTGCCACCTATCACAAAATTCTTGTCGTATAAACTCTCTTATTGCGTCGATCCGGAAGAAGAGAGATACCCAATGCCTAGGAAAAGTTGGAACCCTCGTGAAAAAAAAAGTGGAGAGAACGAGAGGCAGTATCGAAGGTGGAAAAGGGCCGGCCCGGCGCCATGAGGATCCGCGTAAACACACCACTGCGCACTCGTTCACCACGCACGATATTCCTTTTATATCGCCGGTTCCACGAACCAAAGCGCTCCCTAGACTCATTGATTTCGCTACGGACATTACCGCACCAAAAAAACACGAACAAATGTCAATGTTAGAAAAACAGGCACACCCGATATTTCATACCCTCTCAATCAATCGTAGATTACTGTGAAAACTACGTTTTTCCAACAAATATTCGAACGGTCTCGTCACTGTCACTGTCAAAAATTAACTCTTCGGAAACTAAACGCTCAAAACTGTTGTTTTTTTTTAAACTAACTTCGTCAGATATGTTGTTCTGTAATTTAGGGGAAAAAAGACAAAAAATGTACAAGCATTTTAAAGTTATTACGTGAAATGTAAATTTTTCTATTGCTTCCCATGAGGAACAGTGTAAATTGAAACAAAATTAAAACTTCATGACTATTTCCATAATTGTACCAGAGAACGATTAATTTGGCATTTTAAATACAGAAGAATTTGAAAAAAGTTTATAAATTCTTAACGTTAACACGATTTCTGAATGAATGATTTTTCTACACTTTTTTTTTATCATTTTGCTTCACTTGGAGAATCGTTTTTGTTAAGAAATGAATTAGACTTTGCTTTCGAATACAATTAACCAGCAATCAGCCACAGAGACTGATAAACAATTTGATTTGCTGGAGTATGAATCGAACAATTGATGCATACAGTTACGAAGCTGAAGCTATTAAACTTGATTCAATTTTGAGACCCACCAAGCTCCGGACTATCTGGAATTAGAAGTGGCGAATTTGAACGCAGACAAAAGGGGTTGAAATTGTTGTTTCCATGTCATACACGACAGTTTCAATGCGTCACGCTTAATAAGTCACTTCGAGAAGACTTTTTCTTCAGAATCCTGGGAAATAGGTTTTGTTCTAAGAACTGAAACAAAATACTTCGGTTTACATGGTTTTCGTTAAAACGAATGTACGAGCATCCACAGTTTCTGCACTCAAAGTACAAATTCAAACACTTTACGATAGTTTTTTTTGGACTATTGTTCATTGGAAACTCCAACCAAAAGATCTTGTCCACTGTACGTTAGTTTAGCAGCGAAGAACTGAAATTTTTTTCGTCTCACTGCCTTTGGCTATCGTCGATGGCAAAAGAGGGAATCGGTCGGGATTCTTCATCGTAAATCCTTTTCGTTTCTTCTTTATATTCGGTCATCGTGTCATTCACTGATCTCTACCACGTTATCCTTGAGCTTTCAGTCGCAACTTTCTAACTACATATGTATTTTGTGTGTGGGGAGAGATTTCGATGTGGACTAGCTCGCTTACACAATGTATGTCCGCCACTCTATAGATATATTAATGTTCACGATCTAACAGCTCGAAGAGGTTCGCCTCCGTCTTTTCTAATTTCCCTTTCTCTTTGCGCGTTCCGCAAACTCTCGCGAAAAATAAAGTTGGCCAATTTTTGCCAATCAGCACAAATTATTTATTCAATTGTTAGAGAACGTTTTATTTTTTTCATAATCCGCTCCTCGAGCTGAGGATTCTCAAGCGTTGGCAAAATTTCATCATTTTACAACTGATCTGGTTTCGATATTTACGATCTTTTTCACGATTTGTTTATTCTTTGTTCCCTATTTACTTCCGGATTTATTTCTTATCGTGTGGCACTTATTTCTCAAGTTATTACGATGTTTTCAACTTGATTTGATTCCTTTTAAGTCGAGAGTAGAATTGTGCACAATTTCTAGTGAAAGAGGTTTGAGAATATTTAAAATAATTGTCGACGATAGAATGCAGTTTAAAGTTTTGAATATAAACAAGAACTAAAAAGTTCTAGTCACACCAGGTGTATCAATACGATCGTAATCTTGCTCGTAAAAAAGTAAACTTGTTTTAAGTTTTTTGCGAGTCGTCCACCCCGACGACATCGTACGAAACTTGAAATTTCTTCCATTTTATTTTTTCTTATAATTTTCATTCAACTTACGAATCGCGTGGGTCGGCTCGTACTTGATCTTTAAAGGAGAGAAAAAGAAGGTACTTTATAGCGAATCGAGTATCGTGAATGATGCATAGATGGTAATGGATAATTTGCGATGGCAAAACAGCGGCGAATCGGCGCCCGCACCAATATCGATTCGCGTGTGACTCACTTGTATCTTCCCGTTGACTCGTGCGAGGGCTGACCTTACTCGACTCGTGCCTTCTGTGGCTCGCTGTTTTTGTCGTTATTTCTATACCAGCATCTATACTTTTGCTTCGAAACTTGACATCGATCATTAAGACTTTGTCATACGATGAGCCATTGTTGCTTTTACCACAAATGGCACTTACTTTTAATCTATTTTTTAATCCGCTCGATTTCAGTCGCGACGATTATTAAAATCTACAACTTTTTCACATTCTAACGGAATGATCGATTTCTCGAATCGTAATTATTCATTATTTACAAAAATATTGATGTAGCAATGAACTATTCTTTGCTTTGCTATGAACGTAGAAAGGTGCGCGTTTACGGAAGTTATTTTCGTGATTCTCGAGCGTGGAACAGGCTAAAAATCATACTCCTGATTCTCCAGCCGTAGTTACAAAGCAATCGATCTGTCGTCAATCGCGCTATTAAGTCCGATGTCAACGAACCAAATCAGTATGGCGCACCTTTTAATCATTAGATCCATTCTATAGTCACAACGATTTCCGAACTCCTTGGCTCGTGTTTAGTTTCCCATGTTATTGATTCATCATTTCTATATTTAACGTATCTCCCGATTTGTCAGTTTAATCAATTCCAAACCCTATCGTTGTCAAGGATTCTATTCTCGTATAGTTTTTTAGAATACAATCAATTTCAAACGATTTCTGTTTTTTTCACAGAAATTTTAATACACATTCATTCATTTTTTCCAACAGAACCACGATATCTTGATAACTTCTCCTTGTGTTTTATTTTATGACTCGTCCAGGGAAGAAGTATTCGAAAAATCGACAATTAAAATTCAGCATACCACGATTTAGTGGAAAAATAATTTTCCCTCTCATTCTGATACGATTACGAAACGTTTGCCAACCAGAACACTTTTAACCACACACAGTTTTACTAAATCAACCGAAACGATACGATGACATAAGAAAAAAAGCATTTTTATGTTTTCAATAAAATTATAAAAACTTGTAGGAAAAGAAAAGTTGCCAAAAACGGGAAAGCCTGTAAATAGTTCATACAATTGTTCTATTGTTCAAAAAAGTTATTTTCTCATTAGATTAAAAAAAGAAAAGATTATTATTTATTGTATTTGATAATTTTGCAAAAATTCCTACCGTGAGTTGTTCGTGAATTAAATATTTCGAGTCAATGCATATTTAAGATTGCATACATAAGTGGATAAATAATAATGTATGTACATGAATGAATTGAAAATTTAAAGATTAGAAAGGACTAGATTAGTCGAATACGATTTTTCGAAGTGAGCAACTGATATTAAAAAAATTGTAATTATATAAAGGAATACTATGGATTTGAAATAATTATTAAAATAAAAAATGGCTTTATAATTTTAGAGTTGACAGTTGCCTTGAAATAAAAGTAAAATATTGGGCTCGATAAGTGAGCAAGAGTTTGCGTAGTTTCGTTTTCGTTGGCGAGAGAGTGTAACGCCCTCTCCTCTTCTTCAACGATCCTGTCCCTCCCTACCGCGTTTTTTTCTTTCTTACATTCTACAACTTCGATCGCCACTCTCTCGCTGACATTGACTCGGAAAGACGTTCCTAAAAGAGAAAAGGATAGCATCGTTTCCTCTCGTTCCCTAAGACTTCTCTAACCGACTTCGTAACTTCACGAATACGCAATACTCTCGCGAAGAGATTATCCGATGCGAGGTTATGTAGTTACGTGCGTTACGCACTCACCATGTTTTATGGCAAAACGCTGACTTTCTCATAACTGCCACTTTTTCACTTTATGGACTTAGTTCGTTCGGAAAAACTACAGTTCATCGTTTCTCTGCGATCGAAACATTGAAAAAAAAATTGTTGAAAAATAATGTTACGGAAGTTTGCATCGTTGGAATGCAACGAATTTTAGTTTTAAATTCATCATTTTTTTGTACTTTCAAGTTGCAAGTTGGGTGTGACGAAAATTTCCAATCGTGGGTATTATGACGTCTTAAGGTTGGAAAATTTTTCCCTGATCGGTGAATTATTTTTTTTCCCTGGTTTTCTAAGGTACGACATTATATCAATTTAAAGGATGTTGGTACACACGTGGCTATATTTGCTCTATCTCGAACGTTGCGGTCTTGTGGCACGTGCCAGAATGGATTTTTCCTTCCTACCAAGTTATGCCCTGCTCGGTCGCCCAGAAACTAGGGTTCCATATTTTATAAATTCATACGTTTTTAATCTCTTCGTTGTACCCTCATCGAGCAGTTTCACGTTTTCCCAGATGCAGCAATTAATTAGCAGAAATAAAGACCTAAAAATACTGCATTATTGGAGACCAATGAAATTTTTTGAAAAACTCGTTTATAATTCAGAGTCGATGCAGATTGATTTTCACAGTCTTGGCAAATTTAAACGACGAATCGTTTATACAACATTTTTGAAAGTGATGTTCCTGAGTCTTTCAGAACATTTTTTTTTTAATTTATTAATTTAAAAAAAATGGTAAACAAATAGAATTTTATTGAAGAAGACAGCAACAATGGAACTTTCTAGTATAATTCCAACTGCTTCAGCATAATTACTTTTTCGTGTTAAATTCTCTTTGTATACGAGTGAAGAATGTTTTCATCGTTATTTCTGTATTGCAACTGGCAAATGTTTCACTTTGTACCAGACTCACGAAGCTGAAATGTGTTTGTACATCTTTTAGATACATTCGAGCCTGTTTCGCAGTTGAATTGAAAATTTAAATACTGACAGCATTGAATATATAAACAAATTCGTTACGATAAACAGAATCTTCTTTTTTAATTGCACTTTTGACAAACAAAATATAATTTCATTTCAATTCAATGCACTCGTCGCACCTTTGACCTTCTTCGAGAATCTTTACAAAGTGACATCTTTGCTGGAGAATAAACTCGATTTCTCGACGTTCAATTATTTTCTCCACAAAACTTCGGGTTACACCCGTCAATTTTGAGCAATTCGTTGGGATCGTCAGACGCGATGATTTCGTTCCGAGTCGAAGAACTCGCGTTCGTAAATCCGCGTAGTGTTGTAAATTTTGTAAATACTTGTACAAGATTGTTGTCAACTCTTCATCATAAATAACCTCAAAACCGATCGATCTGTCGCTGCGGTTCGATAACATGCCTTTGACGAATATTAGAAGAAAATTCATGATTCCAAGAACTCAATAAAATGCGGACTAAATTTTAGAAAGAAAGTGTTGAGAAAATTTGAAACATTCACTCAGTGTACGTATTCACAACAAATATTTATCTTTTTCTCTATTTTATAAATTAATCGTTGTCGCAGACTATAAATTGAATTCTACAAAATTTCATCCCTTATACTCGATTTTCTCAATAACAACTTTTTCCTTGGAATTCTCAGTTGGAAAAAAACTGCTTTATTTCAAAGAATAAGAAGTAATCACGATCGGCGTGTCTATGTGAGTAGATTTTTCGAATTTGTATCTTTTCCTGTCGTTTTCGTTTTGTCCATCCGTTACGGTACCTTTTCTTGTAACTCAATCTCACGCTCAGCTCGTTCGTTCGATCTCGATCATCTAGTTTCAATTCTTATCGGTTGACCGGTGGGAGAAACTTCTATTCTCTCTTCGGATCTCCTTAACAATTTTCCCGTGTGTTGCGTGGAACAGCCGATTACCGGCAGCAACGGCGCAATGGCGCAGGAGAATAAAGAGAGAAAAACAAACTGAGCAAGCGAGAGAACGAAAGACGGAGAGAAAACGAGAGGAAAATAAGGGTGGGGGGAATCCCGAGAGAGGACAGTGGCCGTGACCCGAGCGTGGGCTCCGTGGTAGGGTCGGCGGCCCCGCGGCTCGACAACTCCACAGTGCGAGCTATGCCAACGTGTATAGTCGTTCTCCCTCGTTCACGTTGTCGCCGGTGTGGCTGATGATCCACACCGGCGCATGTCACCGCCGACTGAACCCTCACAGCTGTACGTCACTAATGTTTTCGATACTATTGAACTTTATGTACTCAGATTACAACGAAAGAGCTTCTTATTGGTCTAGAAAATTCGTTATTTTCAAAATTCCTCATTTGTTTTTCCTGGGAATCGGATTTTCATACTTTTCTAATAAATTGTCACTATAATATCCTGAAATATAAACACAAATCAAAAGAAAGTAACAGAGCACATTCGAATGTCAAACAAATGACATTTCGTGACGTTCTCTGCTTTCAAATATTTCTTTCCTTTTACTCGATCGAAAGAATCCGTACGAACGTTTCCTTTTTTCATATTTTTCCAATATTTGACTCATTCCTTGAGATTGAAAAAATATTTATTTGGAAAATCGTGAAATTTTACTTGTGATGATAAAAAAATTGAAATTCGCTCTGAAATGATCTTTTTCGTATTGTGTTTACATTTTTTAGTGAAATTAAGTTTAGCCTTTTGAGGGAAATAAATGATACGTACAAATTCAAGAGCAATTCTTAGGTTTCCAAGTACCTGTCAAAGTTTGGTTGGTGACATTCTTGATAAGGTGGACGACAGTGAGTCGTCCGGCAGGGCGTGAGAGGCACTTCGTTTCCTTTTTCCTTCTCACCTTCAGGCGAACAAGTTTAAATTTAATAGCTTCGGGTGTTTATTGTAATATACACATCAGATCGTTTCTTTTTCTTTCTCTTTGTTTTATGCCATGTGATTCTTTCTTGATCTACTGGCGCATACAAATTTTTTTTTCCATCTTTTGCACGGTATTCGGTTGAGTTCGATCTTCCAATCGCACTTAGATACGAGCACAGAGAGGCGTGTTAGGGTGGCACACGTCGTCGTCTGCGGCTGCCGACGCGGTCGATAACCGCGATCCTATCAAACCTTCTAGTCTTCTACACCATTCCAATCGCTATTATTTTTTCTTGCATACTTTCTCTCTCTCTCTTTTTCTTGCTCAATAGTTTTCATTGCAATATTTTTTTTTCCTACGCTTTGTTTCCTCGACATAAATTTGCTTAAAAATGCTTTTGCTTCTGTTTTAATTATATCTCCCCCCTGCTCGTACCAGCAACTTAAAAAACTGAGTCCAATATTCTTGAATTTACGCGTTTGAAGATCTCGCTTTGTTTTTATCGCTGGTTTTTTTTCCGCAGAATCTCGAAAGAGAGAATAATTTTATAAACTTTTTCTCTCGTTTGTATCGTTTTAAGAATTGTTTAAAAAAATTAAAATAACAAACGTCTAAATTCGTGCTGTTTTTGAACACTGTAAAGAATTACATTTAACTAAACTCATCATTCAATAATCTTTTATAATTAAAAAAAAAAATTAAAAATTAAATGTATTCTCGTCTTTCCTGCTATAGTCGATTTTTTAAAAGTTTTTTTTCCCTTTTTTTTGGTTTCCCCTTTTATTTAACACACAAACCATACACACCCTTCAAATTCAACCCTAAACTTTGCTTTACCGAATATTAGACAACTTCCTACCTATCCTACGACCATCACCATCACCATCATCGTCGTCAAGGCGAAAACGAATCACACCACCTCCAGCCTCCCACGCACTCCGGTCCTCAACTCCAGAGTCCTATTTCCCGTCCAAAATCCCGGAAGGATCCTTTGGACGACAACCAATCAAATACTATGGGAATTTCTGACTCACTCACCTGGCCCGAGCCTGCCTTTCTGGTATCAAACTCAATATATATCTATATATATATATAAATATATGCCTATGTACATAGCCACCATCCCAATGTGTATCTGTTGTCACAGGTCAAACAGCAATGACCCCAAAACAAATATTTAAAAGTGAACGTTCTTGAACATACAAAAATTGGATCTTCGTCAAACACTATGACTACTTTAATCACGTTGTCAAAAGTTTTGTCTGCTTCGTTTCGATATTATAAAGGATTAAAAGACTACGGTGCATTAGTAATTTAATGAATTAATGGAAATTCGAAAATCGTTAAAATGCTACAATCCTTAACCATCGGTGCAGTTTTTATAGACAAAATTCAAGTAATCGACTTCATATGTTACTTTGTTGTTTAAATATATTCACCAAATTGGCAAGGCATAAGATTTTCAGACGAAATTGTTTTTTGTGGTGATTACGATATTGTCATTTGATTTTGACGATTGGTTTTCATTGAAACAAAAATACATACAGCAGTGTCTTTATCTTTGAGTTTTTCATTTTTATGGAAAAAAAATTTCTAATTCAGACAAGAAATTTGATTTAATTTTCATAAAAATTGTCAATTTCTTAGAGTAAAAATTACCAAAAATTCAAGGTTGCAGTCTATTTACACCTTGTAACGGCAATTTTTCAGTTATTGATTCTCTCCGTGTAATTATAAAGTGTGGAAACTCATTAAAAACATGACGAATACTAAAATTAGGTTCACAAATAAAATAATTAAAGTAAAATCTTATCCTCACCCCTTAAAGTCCTCATGGTAATTTTCATCGATTGCATAGTACCCCGTTTTCGTATACAAAGACGTATACCATTGAGCTATCATTTACTTAAGTTTGTTGTCGTGAAGGTGCTCGCGTGACTTTGGTCTAGCGATAAACTCGTAGGTTCAATGGCACGAAAGAGGCCATTTCGAGGTTTCCACAATGCAGAGCCGTTTTTTCCGAGGTGAACGATGGCCACACATTGCGAATGAACAAAAGGAAAACAAAAACCGCGGATGTAAACAACATTAATATTAAATCGTAATTCTGAATGAAACTTTGGATTCTCGGGTAATAGGAAAAAATATGATGAAAATATACATTTAAAGCAATGCAGCATGAAATACGAACTCATTAGACGGTCGGTTGCCCCAAATATTCTATTCAACTTTAAAATTTTGGTTGCGATCGCTATTCTTTTGTTTTTTACTCATCTATTTTATGATTAAAGTTACTTTTATTATATTTCTGTAAAAAAAAATCAAAGGATCTACGCAGATTTCTTAAAATCGAACATTTTGCTTGCAGGATAGCTGGCAGGATGCAGGACTGGTTTGTACTTATTTAAGAATAATCAATAATTTCGCAACCACTCTGTTAAATATAAATATCAATAGATATATATTTAAAAAAATATATATATATATTTACGTCATGGAAGCAAAGTCTTCTCTATTCGGAATCCATGGGAGTTGATCGAACTCTGACTCACTAACGTCGCGTCAACCGGTAACCAATCTCCCTCCCCAAAGTCCGACCTCCAGCGTTTTCTACCCTTCGTTCCCTCTCGAATAGCCCGCCAATGACGTTCATTTACCGCGTTGGATTTACACAAACCCCTCTACGTCCCTCTTTTATATACATTTTTTTCTCGTATATCCTCACAGCTACTGCGAAGCTTTATAGATTTTTCGCTTGCACCTGCTGACTCTGCAAAGCCTCTCTCTCTCTCTCTCTCTGTCTTTCTCTCTTTCCCCAACCCTCCTTCACCTATGACGCATTATTTTTACAAGAATCACGGAGAAAACCCAACTCTTTCCATTCACCAGACGCGATGTCCACTAATATTTGATCAGTTTATCGATTTTTTATTTCTTCGGACACGGTCAAAAGAAAAGAAACGATAATTCAAAAGGCCGTATTTAAAGAAAACTAAAAGCCAACAATGTTTTCCGGACAATTATGATCTCGAAGTTTTTGTATCATTGGAACGCAACGAAATTCCTTTTTTGTTCATCAGCAAAGCCCAAAATTCATTTGTACAGTTTGTTTATGATAATTGAACGATCGTTTATTTTTTGCGAGACGAAATCGGAACCTCGAGGTTAATAAGGACGACTTAAAAAAATGAATTATAAAAATCTATTCAAAAAATATATTTCGTTGCATTCCAACTATGAAAACTTTAAAAGCATGCACGATTAATTAATTGATAAAATGTTTTATGGAGTACGTAGCTTTCGATCGCATCAAATTTATATGACGAATAGTTGTTGATTAAAAATTTAATTTAGTGCGTCTACTGTGAAAGCTTAAATGGCTGTAAACGGGAACATTAATCATGAAAGCAAAATAATGGCATATCCAGAAAATTCGGAAAATGTGAAGATCATATTTCTGTGTTGCTGTAAATAATATAAATTCGCGGACTTGCAGTAATCTATTTTGAAA
Source organism: Campoletis sonorensis (assembly GCA_013761285.1). Lineage (NCBI taxonomy): Eukaryota > Metazoa > Arthropoda > Insecta > Hymenoptera > Ichneumonidae > Campoletis > Campoletis sonorensis. The sequence goes on from JACEOJ010000107.1 coordinate 1,471,624, forward strand.
ACAGTTGTAACGCGAATTAAAAAAATGGTGTCAAACGAGAATTCTTCTGGTCGTAAATTGATGGTATTGCGGTGGGCTTGTCGTTGAGGACTCTCGAATGACGTCGTATGCAATAGAGCTCTATATATCGGCGTACTTCGTACATATATACGTACCCACAGATCTCTGAGACTCGACACAACTCCTCTCAGCTGCCCTATTCGTGTTACTTGCAACCGGTTTCCACCCCAATGGGAAAACCCGTTCGATTTTTCCAAATGTCTCTTCTTCTACTCTCTCTTTTCTCCTCGAGCTCTTCGTCTTTTCTCGTCACAGTTCTATACAATTTTTACCGCAATGCGCAGGTAACACTATTTCACTTTATTTTGTTTCCTAGTCAACATTCATTCGGCATGTAAATTCAAATGACTGAAAATTATTTTCCCCACATTCTAATCAACCATTGGTCCTGTCCATGGTTTATGAGCCTGATCATAAATATTTATGGGCTCGAAGAATGTTAAATTTATAGTTACTGAATCTAGCAGCCCCAATTTTTCTTGTTGATTAGGTTGACTTTGCTATCGCGAAATATTATTCGACATAAATGTACCGAGCAGCAGATCTTATAGAAATCTTTTTTTTTTCCATCTAAACGCTACGCACAATGTGACGAAAAGTTATAATGATTCCCGTAGCTCGTCAAAGTTTAATGAGACCTCGTTTTAATTCGCGGATCAATTCGGTCACTGAACACAAACTTGAGCTTCAATTTATGCAATTTGGATTTAACTCTGGCTTGCCAAACTTCTGTTAGGTATAAGAAATGTTTACACCAAATAAGTGAACCAATGTTGACTAGACGAAATCGATTAAATAGAATTCCTGAAAATTTAGATCGCGTTGATTGAAATACCATGAACCACGATTCACTCACTACGTATTGACCACGATATTTCAAATCAAACAATAAAATTATCACTCGTTTTTGTTCGTCGAATTCACAAACGAATTATTATTATTTATTCTCGGTACAAAGTTATCCCAATTCTGCTAAACTTGATGCTCAAAACTATTCACGTTATAAAATTATACGAAATTCTCACTCCAATTTAAATTGTGGCCGGTACGTGTCAAATTTTGCAAAGTGCTTTTGATAATTCGGACAAATTGATGCAACATGAAATAGATCGCGGTTATGTTTCGGTGGTATTCGAAATAGATGTGTAAATTCGATGATTTTATTACGTAAACGTTGCATTCGAAAGCGCAACCGCCCAATCGAGGGATGCATTATTTAATAAATACGTCGATACATAATTGAGATAATTGTAGGAGAGTGCTTTGGCGAGCCGTTATTGTTGCCCCGCCCTCCATGCTAATTTCCTATTCCAACGAACATTTTCTGACATTTTCCGGAACACTGGGCCAATGCGAGTCACCTAAGATAGTAATTTTCTATTCTCGTCTTCAACGAGCTTCCCGGATGCAGTAAAAAAGCTTCTTATAAATCGAGTCAGGAGTTGTGCAAAACTATTTTTCATTTCTACCACGAAATCATGTTTTAGTGTTTGTCAATGGTCAGAATCGGAATTAATCGTTGAGCTGCACACTGGTGCAAATCTGCCCCGTCAATTGTACATTTTTTTTGGATTTTGTGTAAAATACAATTTTAGATTCCATCTTTAATTATTCACAATAAAATGAAAACATTTTGAGGTTTGAAAAATTCTCGTGACAATTGAAGTTGGAAGAAATAATATTTTAATAATCGATTAAACATACAAATTCAACAACGCTTTTTCTTGAAACACATGAAAAATCATTGAACCAAATAATCTGCACCGAATAAGGTAAACAATCAAGTTAATAAAACTGTTAGAATTCCCGCCCGTTTGAAATGACGATACATTTTTGAAACCTCTATCCAACTTTAATTCGAACCCCTGGAGCCTAGGCCCAAAGTTGATTATGATTGAAATACTAATAAGTATTTCTTTAATTTTGCTTTTTTGACACGAAACACTCGCATTGACCCACTTTCATATTTAAAACCACAATCATTCGGCTAAATATCCGTTGGCTTTTAATTTTCGAGGAAAAAGGCATTCGTTACTTGAAATCCCATTTTGCTCGCACCCACAGCTGAAAAAAGTATGCATGAGAACCTTGAGCCCATAAATGAATCATTGAATCCGTGAATTAACGGTGTTAACGTACCATTTTGATGCCCTAATCCAGTTTTAATTCCATTTTAGAATCTCGTTTTCTCGAAAGTGCTAGTGACATAAATATACGTATTCATGAACGAATCCGTAAGAATGTTTAAGATATCCAGTATGCCCTCCACTTACGTCGTTGAACTCTTCTTGCCCGAGGTCAGTGCACACTGACAGAGCCTCTCAACGCGCCAGTTCCACCTCGAACAAATTTTTTCAATACCTATTTATCTTTTCTTCTTTGACTTTTTTTCCACCCCATGAACTTTGAGTCATCGATCAAAAAATCAATGAGTTTCTCGTTTTTTTTCAACTCGAAGAAAAACTTTTTTCAATCGCTAAAAATGCCTTTTACCAGAGTCTTGCGAGTGGACATTTCAGAAAAACATTTCTCAAGATTCTCGTACGTCGAACCCCTCGTCCAGCTTGAGAACAAACCACGACAATTTTTCGCTAACGTTGAAGCAAAATTATAATTAAAAGTGAAGTGCATAAAAAAAAAAGATTTTATTGGACGAACTGAGTGCTATTCGTCGCCAGGAATGGGTTTTCTATTATTATTTCTTATCACAAAATGAATTTTATTAAACCGTGGCTAAATATATAACCAAGTACCGATAAATTGTAACGTCATTCCCGAGTTATTTTTTCTTTGAAAAATTTCCATCAGTAATTATAAAATCAATGCGTGAGACTCATTAAAATCTAAATCGTTACGAGCAGTTGGTTAACTTATCGCACCCCACTTTTTTGTCTCTCACTTTTTCATTATTTATTCCTATTGTGAAGAAATACCAATATACGCAGAACCGAAACGTTTGGAATTCTGATCAAAATGAGGAAAAATTTCTCGAGAACTCTCCTTGGGTCAATGTGTTTGATGAACTTTCGTTTATTTTTGTTGTTTGCAGAAGAATGACGTAATAAATCATAATAATCGTATTACAAACCATCATAATAGTGACCATAATTATAAAATCGTGTCGCTTAGATTTACAATGTAAAAACATAATATAATCATCGTCCAATGATTTTTTTTTTTTAACATTTGTATTCCGCTTCGTTACAGATCGCACCCTCGGCAAAAAAGCTCTGGGGCGTCGACGAGGGCGGCTCCAAGGATGAAGGGGGTGTAAAAGGCGGTGGGATACTTCATCTCGGCGACCACCAGATGTGGCGAGACTCAACCTGGAGTACACCAGGTAATTCAATATTACGCTAAGACATTAATCGCATCTCGCGGTGCACGTCGTTGTCGCGATGCAAACGAATCGAATTTCCTCCTTTCCTTGTCCATAAAATGGACATTTATCTTTTTTTTTCGGACGAGAGATGTATAAACATTCATCGCTATTACAGTTACATCGAGTTTATTCCGGCCCATTGATTTATTTACCGGAAAGAGATACTTTTTAAATCGGTGTCCTCGAAAATGAAAGTCACTTAAAAAGAATGTTTTTGTTGGCGGAATAATTTTTATTTCTTCTCATTTTTTTTTTGAATTATCATACCAGCAGACTTTGAGAGTTGAAAAAAATGCGTTAATTATATTCATCAACCAGTTTGTTAAATAATATTTGCTTCCTGAGACCGATAAAATTGAGTAGAAACATTATATTTATTGTCATAATTTTTTATTATAATTATTAAATTTTCTGATCGAATTAGACTGAAAACAAGTTAATCAAGAAATAAACAACAGTTCGAGAATTAATTTGAACAAACGACCAAGGCATTCAGTCAGTTGCGATATTTCTATGCAAGTGTCCAAACGGCTACATCTTCTCAATATCTCCACCCACAACCATTGAATAATTGAATTTATCTTATCTCGTACAGTAAGGGTACGAAGATTTTATAATCAAGTCTGTTTGATAGAAAATGACATTTTGCTAAGTGTGACAAAAAGAATGAAAAAAGGCTTTTCCAATCGATTTCTGCTCAACGAGTGACGTCAATTTGTATATTAAAGGAATGGTACGAAATGTCAATCAGATACTCGTGACTTTTTTTTTTAAACTTGATACTATTGTTTAAATTCCTTTAGAATTCTTTGTTACACAATTTTTTTAAATTCATTTTCCTCTTTCTCTCTATTCATCTGTCTCTCTCTCCGATTTCTCCGATATTCCGTCTCACCGACTCAACCACATTCGTAATTTTGATAACTGGGGTTAACACACACTCATGTCCGTGGGATTGCATGTAAGGATGCGCAAATTTTGAGCTCTGTCTATCTTGCCGATTTAGTCAGTGTATGTGTTTCCATGTATGTGTCTCGAGTAAAAGCAACATGGTTTTTGCATGTGTGACTACGGTGATGGGTGCAACGCGGCTGTTGCCATGGCGACAGACGCCCGGCATCGGCAACTGGGTGGGGGCAACGTCCCAACAACCAGGGTCGTCTCCTCTGCTCATCAACCCTGGGCGTACACTCGGGCAACCCTCCGGCTGATCCTCTTCACCCCCTCCCTTTCCTTTCCTCTCCTATCTTACCTCCTTCATTGCCTCTTTCTCTCCTTATCACCAACTCTATTTCTTTCCTCCACGGAAATAATGTACGAAAGAACACACGTCATCGAACAGCCCCTAAAATTTGTCTCCATCATACACATTCATCAACGAGATGCTGACAAACTTGTTTTTCTTTTATTCACCTCTCGAAAGATGGTCTAAATCGTATTTAAATGCTCCTCAAATATTTTACATCTTTGCGAACAAGTATTTTTAATATACAAAGAAAATCATCTGATTTTTTGTAATTCAATTGGAATTGATGGAAATGTCCAAATAGAATTGCCGTTTTGGTTTCTAATGTTTATTATATATTATCAGCGATTTTTATGGCAAGATCCTTTTTGAAGATATCTACTGGATTTGAAATTATTATTCTATTTAAGGCTTTCATTCCTTGTATGCTTTTGAAGAAAATATAAATGGTAACATTGTATGTATGTCAAGAATCGTAGATTTGCATTCCAGAGTTTTGTTTTGGATTAAGTAAAGTGTATACACATTTGATCCATATTTTAGTCTTCAATTTTCTCTCGTGGAAAACTTCATTGACGATTTGATAACATGTCATTATTCTGGATAATTTGGTTTTAATTATATCATCCGCCGTTTGAAATGTTGAAATTCACAAACATTCGTTTTCCCAAATCGAAGAACGTTCCGTTTGAAAATGAACAAACCACGTTAAGTTAATTATTTTATTTTCGAAAACAAATGTTTTTCGAAATAATTAATTCCTGTGGTGTCTTATTACAGATCATGCAGTTTCACAACCGATCTCAATGGGGACGGGAAGACGCGTTGGCGTTGGGACAGGATATCATCATCAGACTTCAGAGGTTGGCGCTGTTCTTAGTCCCAGAAGCAGGTATGTGTGATTAATTTTTATAATATGTTTTGTAAAGATCGATACCAGAAATATGAGAATTTGCAAAGTTTCAGATGTCTTTTTTTACACCCAGAAAAATCATGTTTTAATAATTATCGTGCAAACAGTCGTATCGAAGGGCAATACAGAACTCTCAAGGTTATTATTCATCAGGAAATAAAAAGTTAGCAACAAGAAGAATTGTGCCAATGGCTCGTTAACATTACAAAAATATTATGAGCATTCAGCACAAGTAGATTTATCAATTTAAATTTCTTTTCGATTGCAACGAGTTTGAAAATTCCACTGAATATAGATTTTAAAGATTATATAACATCGTTGATAAAATACTAACCTTTTTGACATGGAGATTTGCAAATTTCTTGTATAAAATATGTTTTTGAATAAAGAAGCATCGCGAATGGTAGAGTTACTTGCGTAATTTTGAAACACATACAATTTTTATAATCGTTTGAATGTATTGTTACAGTGAGACTGGCGGACTTGGTGTTAAAATGGTCGAATACGTCCTTGGTTCGAGTCCCACAACGCCCAAGGATTTGGAGTCTCGGATGGTCTCACTCAGGCTGGTACGAAAACAATGGAGATCGAATTTTTCATTTTTTTTTCTCTCTTTTCTACTCTTTTTTTGTCTTGGTATTCATGCAAAACGTTCTTATTTTGCGAAACTTACGTAAGTTGATATGCATAATACACATTGTCCTCATTACGTTGTTTTTTTTTTTTAACTTTAGAACCCGGAAGGTGATAAGAAAGAAAAGGACAAAGGTACGGCGAGTCCATTCGATGGCTCTAAAGACGACAACGGGCCTCAGGGCAACGGACTCGCATCACAAAATGGTCTCGACGATGACAAAGGGTTCAAGTGAGTCATTTCGGTTGTTTCACTTTTCTACAGACCGGGAGAGTGAGAAAGATATAAAGCAAAGAAAAGAAAGAAAATGCTACGAATGACGATGTACGGTTTCTCCGACAGAGTTAAAACGATTTAGCCTTGTTTTCTCCTCACCAAACCGATTATCGTTCTCAGTTTTAACTTTGGTTCGTTCCCAACCGTTTACCCATGATTAGAAAACACCATATGAGCTTTGAGATTACAGCGTTTATGCTCTCCACTGTATAAATGAACCATTAAGAACAGGTGTTTTTGTTCAACTAGAATATTTCAAAGGTTTAGGTTTGAACACAAAGATACACTTTTTCGGAATTTTGGTTTGAGTCGTTTCTTTAGAAATTGCATAGAGGACATTGCTTGATGATGGAATTCGCACCAAAAAACAGCAAAATAGCTACGAAAGAATAACCGCCACAAAAGTTTACTTCGAGAAATACTTGCAGCCAAATAGATACAAATAGAACAGTAGAATGATGTTTTTTTATGACAACTTTCGAATAATCGAACGAGGAAGTTTTTCATACTCGGGAATGGTACAGTTAGGAAGATTTGCTCGATGTTTCAAACAGAAAAAAAGCGGTAGCCAAAAGTTGTGATGAAATCATTAGATAGCAACTTTCGAGGCAAAGATCGTCGGTTTTTTCATGCCAACACGAAAAATGTTATTATAAATCGTACAATACGACACAAAAATGTAAAGCATTGCAGTGATTTACGAGACTTTCTATTCTAATAGATGGGAATCTATTTAATTTTTTCAAACTTTGAGAAAGAAAAATGTCGAAAATGATGTTTACATAAAAGTATATATTTTAACTATTTTGGGTTAAGCAAAAAATATTCTTAAGAACGGAAAATTTGCTCGGGTGAATGAGTGCCTCGAAACGATACTTGTCAAGAGTGAAACTGAACAAGCTCGATTACAGAAGATGCGCTAACGAACGAACTCTCAAGTTTCAGCCTTCCACCTGTCAAATCACTTCTCTTGCGTCCTCCTCGTTTGTCCTTCCTTTCCGTCAGACGGCGCCATCTCCTCGAGAGTCTCCGCACAACAGAAATTTTTCTTACCGACGAATGCACTGAAAAATATCTGCTGAGCTCGTCTGATGATACAAAAGCAAGCCCTCGTTCCCGCTCTTTCGACACTCGAGAAACTATTAATTCATCAGCTCTATTGTTTCCCGATAGCTATTCACCTACAAGGAGGTGATAAGAGTTTTTTCAAAACTGCTGATGCCTTTTTTCCTTCAAAGATTTTTCTTAGCGTGCAGGAAAAATATATATTTATAGACATCTTTCTTCTTCCTTTGATAAAGCTTGTGGTTTTTAGCAGCTACAGTCCCGATCAAAAATACAGTGCGAATAAAATACACACGAAACTGTTACTTTAAAACTGTTCACAGTGAAGTTGCCCTCGTTTCAAAGTCAATAACATTCGATTCATTCATTGAAATGAAAATTCGTCAGAATATCATGAATTTTGAGAATGAAATGGTAATTTTCATCCATGGCCAAACAACGCTCCCATGTAATTGGCTTGAAAGTCGTTATTCGAGGGTTTTAAAAACTTTCGACCTTTCCACAAAAACTTTCCACCTCATTTCTTGAAGAAAACCACGGGAATGAATTTTTTTTTTGTAATTCAATAAACTTATTTGGAGTGTAATGAGTTTGTGAAAAAGTTAGGATTCTAATGTTTTTATCAGTTGAAGGGAAACAAAAAATCTGGTTTTTTTATTTAAATAGAAGTGTAATAATTTGAAAAATGCAAACAAAAACGAGTAGAGTTGAGAAATTTCAATTCTTCGAGCCCCGGCTGAGGTCAGTTTTGAAGAAGTGAGTTTCCTTGGATTCGAAAGATAATGAGATTGAGGACGTGCTTAATTTATTGCGATCTTGGTCAGACCGTCAGTTCGTATTCACGTTGATCGTTTTATGCACGAGTCGATCATTCATCGTGAAGATGATTCATACCTGGATACTCTAATCGTTAATTCCAACTCGTTGTACATTTTTGTTTAGTTTTGTTTCTCTGTTTCCTTTTTTTTCGATTCTCCGCACCTCGAGAGTCCGGTATGTCGATGAACTAATGACTAGATAATATCAAGACTATTTGCGCTCGCTGAATGAGGGCAATGGAAGAAATCCTACTCGAGTACTCGGATATCTGACATTTACAATTGCGTCGGAGTCTTCTTAGAATGAAAATAGAAATGAATGTTTGCAGTAAAGCGTGATTTAGTCAACGACTCAGCTACGCAAGCAGTCATAAACTTAGAGAATAACTTGATAATAATAATGGACAAAAGTCGATTGTTATCCTACTCCACGCTCAGAAACGTACGTTTTTTTTTTCGTCATCAGATCTTTCGGACTGAGCCAAATACATTATTATTCTGATAGTAGAAACGAGATATTTCCATTGGAAGATGAATCATTCAATCAAAAACTGTTAGGCTTTTGTGCTAAAGACCCAAAGTAAACGTTTGGCCAATATTTTTCATAATTAATATGGTGTATTATTAGAGAAAACAAATTTTCGTTCGGATGCGACAGTGTAAACTACCAGGGAAAAAAAATGTCGATGCCTCATTATCCAGAGAGTGCCCGAGCCTCGAACGATTGATAAACTCACTCGGATTAACGAGTGAAAAGCTCCAAAAAAGGGCGAATAAATAAATGATCATAGTTTGCGTCACGCAAGCATTAGTGGCGATATATCTCGTGCTCGGCGAGAATTAATCGTCTAGATCGGCAACGAATGATCGAAATATTTCTACGCCAAAGCTCATCGCAGTAATTCCCTTCTCTCTCTCTCTCTCTCCATTAGACTGATCGGGCTTTCCATTCGGACAATTTTCATTTTATTAATTCCTTTCTAAGCGTTTTTATACGTTCCCATGACAAAAAAAATGAAAAAAACGAACGAAATGTTGTCTCTGATGGAAAATAATGTTGTTCAATGTTTGACCTTGCAGCCGTACACCGGGAAGCAGACAACCGTCACCGGGTGAGGAAGAATTTCAGAAGAATGCAGCGGCCACCTTGGCCGTTAGCACTGGTGGGGGTGGGGTCGTGTTACTGAAGCCGGGAGTCGACGTGGTCGGTAGCGAGGAACATTTTATGGCCGCTTTCGCGCCCGCGCCGCCTCACCATCTCCAGCATCATCAGGCCCCTCCAACTCACCATCTTCAGCATCCTCACTCACATGCTGCACAACTTTTCGGTGCCCAAGGCCCGCCACCACCTCAAGGACCACCTCCGTCCCAACAACAACAACAACAGCAGGGACCACCTCAACAACAAGATACGACTACTCACTTTGATGTCCAGGTGAGTCAATTGTGATTTTATTTCTTTGACACGCTTCTGAAGACATTTCTTCGAAGACACACTTCTTGTCGGTAAACATTGTTTCCTTTTTATTGAAGTATTTTCTTTGTTTTTCTACCATTCTGTCCAAATTACCAGCAAACCTTTTCTTGACGATTTTTCTGGAGGTTTCGTTTTTCGAATTTAGAACAAAAAATAAACGATTTATGCTTAATGGCATGATAATCGTCGGGAAATTTTGTAAAATAAATTACATTTTCACTGGTTAAATTTGAACTTGAAATCTACGTGGCATTTTCGTCGACGATTGAGAAAAAGAAGGCAGAAAAATTGCTTGAACTTTTAAGCAATTAGTATCTTTTTGAAAGTGTTCTCTACAGACGGAAAAATGAGTCCGTTCGTTCGAGGCAAAGAGCCAAAAAGCTCGGCGTACGTTGACCCGTCCAGATATCAAAAGTTGGCTTTTAAAAAACAACACACCCGAGACTATTTTTTAACGCGGAGAAATTTCTATAAATCGAACATAGGCATACGAATGAATTTTGAAAAGATTGTCTTACAGTTCATTCTAAACCAACATGACTCTAGTTCTCCGAGTTAAACGGAATATTCTATAAAATGAATGAATCATTCCAACGCATCGAAAACTTTATCGTCAAAGTTTGTAGAGTTTTCTCAGCTAAAAAAACATTTAAAAGAATGAGTTGAACCGAGCCAAAAAAGTAACTTCATCTTCATTCCAAAAGTAGAGCAATCTCCAGGAAGACAATGTTATTTTTGACAGCAACTTATTACGAGGCAACAGAGAAATACAAAGTATAATTCAGGAGAGAACTTATAAAATTTACAAAATCTCGAGGATCATTCGCTCTCGAACTGTTCTCGCAGCACTGACGCAAAAGTGTAAGAAAGAAAGATACAGAAGATATTCGACTTTGCTTTAGAATTGACCCAATCTCAGAGAAAAAACTTGAGCAGCAAAAAAGGCTACATTTTTCACAACGAGATATACGTGTCAAAACCGCTAATTTGGCGGTCGAGCTATTTTTAAGCAGAGCTAGCAACACTAACGAGCCATCCAACCACCAATGGTTTGCTGCTCGACACCCTTTTCCTTTGCTTTTTTTTTTATTCCCCCACTTTTTGTTTAATGTTTTTTTTTCTGACAGCCCACCTCACTACGGAAAGCCTTACCACAGATTTTCTCCTATGACGCGGTATTCGAAGTTACTTTTCACGAGATGCTCGCGTTATCGACCTTGAACGCTCACTTATTCTTTCATTTTCCGTTGTTGTTTTTATTTTTTTTATTCCAACACTCACCGACATGTTCATCCGTTGGTCAGCAACGCTATCGCTCGGTTATCTCTGCCCTGGCTTTGCAGCTTTTATCTTTTCCCCGGTTTCATTATCTTTCTTGTTTTAGGCCGGAAAATATTTCCGGGATTTAGAGAACTGACCAACGATAAACGATTTTCATTCAGTTTATCGAAAATACTTCTTTTTTTACAAATTTATTTTATCGTTCATTGTTTTTTTTTCTTTTTTCATTTTTGCCCTAATTTATTATCTTGTTTTGATTTTGCACCGACATTGGATTTATAAAAAAAGAAGTTTTCACGTATTTTATACAATAAATAAAAAATGAATCAACCAATTGATCAAAATTACAATAATTGTATGCAGAATTGTGAATTTTGTTCATTTGTTTCAAACTGATGGCATTTAATATGCGGAGTTACTCACTTTGAAGAAAAAAGTTTTACGAAGGCTCCGGTCGTTCTAAAATTCGTGTTTGCCAGACATTTTCATCCATGCAACAGTTAGAGAGCTTATAATAATGTCACCGGAGTACTTAACGACTGGCGTTGAAACTACCACATAGATCATCCAGTGACAGATCTCTCTTTCTCTCTTTTGCTCGCTTTCTCTGCCAGATAGATCTCTGATGTCTCTCCAAGTTAGAAGTAGCGTCGCAAATAGAAGCTGTTGTTCGTCTCGATCGGATGTGAGCTCGTTTAATGATTTTCAACACATTGTTTCATTTTTCCTTGAAACACTATTTTGCTCTCATCATATTACCAACGTTTCGTCAATTATTTTTCGTATCTAGATATCATGCTCAATAATACGAAAATATCGTATAAAAATAAAAATAACTTATATTTATATTCCAGTTTAATTAGATTATTAAATTATCAAATAGTTAGAAATTTTCTTGAGCTTATTATTTCAAGCAGAATATGAATAAATTTGAAAGAAAAATCTGTGTTTAAATCACACGAAAAATGCTAATGTTTTTTCATAAACGAGAAGTGCATGATGTAATTTGTAGGCTCGTTGAGTTCGGCTCGAATTATTATCATAACGTTCATTCGCTGTGACTTTTTCTGGATAGCGAGAAACATCTTTTTTCAATTGGGACATATATATGGTGTTCACTCCAGTCGTCTCAGAAACCATATACGGTCGTCCTTTTTTCCATCCACCTTGGTCCCGTGTTTACGCGTGGATAAATCCTACTGAGTCGGGAGGGCAAAAAAAATCTCTCTCTCGCCTCAAAAGCGTGAACGCCCGGTGCATTCAGACGCGTCTTACTCCCTCTCGTTACGCTCACTGGCGCAAGGGTATCGCGCGGTCTTTGGGGGGGGGGGGGGGGGGGGGAAGAAAAAAAAGAAAGAAAACTCACATTCGCCCAGGTTGCTTACTGGGAAAATTGAGGTAAAGCGAAGAAACAACCTCGTGGAAAAAGGACTCGTACGTTCGACTCGTTGAACTCAGCCGTTGAGTCAGCGTGAAAAAAGCTCATTCGGGAAAAAAGAACGTATGGAAAAATATTTCGAAAAGTTGATCAATTTGTTTAAAAAAAATGTTGCAGTCTATCTTTTTTTTCGGAGTTTCTTGATTTTTTTCGTTCTATCGCATCCGACGATTTTCACCCGCGGCGATTCCTCGTTTTATGCGATTCTCAAGACGTCCTATAGAATTTTCCGTTGGATCGTCTGATCCGAAACGAACCTATTCTACTGAACGCCTACTTCAGGTGTATTCAGAGACACCTTAGACTTTTCAGTCTCCTTGCAAAATGCTTCGCCATTTGAGTCCTCCTGTTCTCGTGATCGTTATTGATCTTTTTTTTTTGTCCGAGATCCACCTCGTGCAGTCTCGTCGTGCATCGATAAAATCCGACATTCCAGGTGTTCAACAGAAATTCTTTTATGTAATATTTCCGTTGAAACGAACGGATATTTATCAATGCATTTTGTGTTGTACAGTCGTTTCTGTAACGTAAAACTCTCTGGCATCTCCCACGATAACGCTCCAGTTGTTCACCGTCAAATTAGTTTCCGGGAACATCGTTCTACCGTAATAAACTATTGATTCAACCGTTATAATTGCAACAGTTAACCGTGAAGAGACTTTAACGAGAGAGGATTAAAAAGAGCGAGACAATGCGAACTCGAAATTTCTAATGCAAGAAACATCGAATGAACGTCATTCATCACCTTTCATTTAATATTAACCTCTTAAATCATGTTGGGATTTACGTTTTCTCACTTACTTTTTACCGGTTCTATTTATTATTAAATTCAACAGCAAAAAAAAACAGGTTTTGTCGGTTCCACGTGGTCTCTGGGACACTCATAAATGTATTAAAAATACAAACAGTCATTATTTGTAAATTCTACGAATAGCACATATAAATAAATTGTCACATTTCGCAATTTTTCATGAACAAATTCATCTTTTACGAAACGACCATGAACTTTGGGAATTACAAGTTTTGCAAAAAACAAACATTAACAATTTATTTAACTTATTTTTTCTAATTTTCAATCAAGGTTCTAGATCACACTTTTACGGTCGTTTCAGCAAAGAAATTTGTAAACGAAGTTTCTTGCTTTCTTCTCATATTCGTAGATCGAGTAAAACACTCCTCCCTCGTTCCGCGATTTTCTACATCGAGGTACGAGCGATCGTGATCGCATTATTACGCGGGCAGGGCTCTCGTGCCCTCCGGTGCATGAAGTGATTCTCCCCCTACGTAATTTTCATTCTCCCTTTTCTTTCGTTTCGTCGTTGTTCTGACCTCGCGGTGTAGTAAGGAGGCAACGTATGAGAAATCTGTGGATTTAGAGCTCGGACGGAAAGGAAGAGAGGAACGGGAGCGATGTTTGTGCATAAACAAGTGTATGGCGTGTTTATATACTCACACATAGTTACGAAGACAGCGATGAGAGGGTTTGTTGACTCGTTGCCCATTCGGCATGAAGTGCAATGACTTTGTACGATGAAAATCTATAACGCAGTTGGTGTTACCTCGTCTTTCTAACTTCCTCAGGAAACGGATTCATTTTTCGTGGTATTTCCGGTCAAGAGATTATATCGTGTGCGCTTCAGTGAATCTGTTATTTTACTTGATCATCATATTACACAATCTTTAAGAATACGGTGGAAAAATGTGAACTTGTAATGAATTTATCAGAGCGGCCATAGCATTTAATTCTTCGAATATTCAATATTTATTATTTCTTTTTTTTCCCAAAGAACTCGTTAGTTGTTAAAATATTAGTTTGATAATGTAATTGAAAAAACTGCAAATAAATAGGTCAGTTCACTGCAGCTCTACGATGATTAAAATGGTTGATTGAATATTTTGCTTAATTTGTAGAGATTTTCGCAATTTTTACCTATCGAACCTTTGCTTTTCATGGAATCTTAGTTCTTTTTTTTTTTTAGAGTAATTTTTTATGATATTTGTAAGAAAAATAGAGAATATTTGCGTGACAATTTTAAAAATGAATAATTCATGCGCTGCCTATCTGTAATATTTAGTGGAATTCATATTTTCGCTATTTTCGCACTCTTTGTTGAACAAACGGCGGGAATAAGTAGGTTGTCTCGAACTTCAATCGTCGAGACTCTTTAGAATATTGTATGTAAGAAAATAGTCGGTTAATGACCTTCCTTTTCTCACGTAATATGGTTTCCTTTTGAAACATTTTTCAAAATGAATGGTAACTCTTTTATTTTTAACATGTTTCATTTAGTGAAGTGAAACGTAAACCAACATACGCGATTCGCGTGATATCTTCATGGCTCAACGTCGCTTGCATGGTGAAATCATTTTTAATCAACAGAGTAACGCATTGAAGTTATTTCAAGTACAGAACATGCGAAACGTCGTTTCAATTATAAATCTAACCTACATCTCAACTTTTGTGAAATTTCTTATTAATCAGAGGGAATAACTGGACCGAAAAAAAAATTTGTTCATCAGATGAAATCTTATTAAGATCCAACCATTTTTTTTTTGTTTTGGGTCAACAGAATCAAGAAAAAACTGTAAGAGGCTCCGTTGTTTGTCCAAGTAAATGGGACTCCGGTCTTCGGACACGTTTTTATTTTTTAAGTTTGTGGCTTACATTCCCACTCGATAATGATAATTTCATAAAAGGAACGAGGATGTGAATTGTCACTGTCAAAACACTGTCCCAGTTGATGCAATATTAACTCGATGTTTTTATGTAGTGTCCCCCCCTCCCCCTGCAAAACACGTATTACATAAATGTATATATATTTAGAAAATTTGAAGATTGAATTTTCTTAGGACCCGAGAGAACGCATGTTTCTTGTCTCGAATGTATATCCAATAACGTACGAAGAAAACATTAGTTCATCGGAGACGTCGACTTTTCTCTTCTGTCATTGTGCCCGTATTTTCCATTGGTGTTTCTCGGTCTTTGCGAGGGAGGTCGAGTGCTTGTCACTCATCGAACGTTATTTTTGGACCACTACTTGCGTAATCTTTCATATTTTCGTTCAACTTCTCTCTTGTGTACTGGGTACGAACACGCCAAAGATCGGACTGATGTGTTTCCTCTTCGTTTTACGTTGCTCCTTCTTTCATTCGTGTCTCTTTGTCCCTACGTCGTCTCGGACTCGAATTCGCCGGGCATTAGCTAAAGATAAAATATGAAAAAACTTCAAAGAAAACGCTCTCTGTACGACTCTGAAGCTCGATTATTAACAATCGTTTATTTATTCACTCAAATCGAAGACGCTCGATCGTTCATTGGAATGTTTAACAAAAAATTGTTATTCTTTTTGTATCATTTACGTGGGGGAAAAAAAAAATGTTTTCAGGACACTGCAAATGTCGTCAAATTACATTTTACAAAAGTCCTGGCAAAAGTACTTTCTAGTTTTATTACAAAGTGCTGAAGAAATCTAGGAAAAAAAAAGTTAACAGAGTTGACGGTGAATGCCTTCAAGTTATGAAACTATTCGTACGACTGCGTCTCTCGGAACGCGAATGCTCAATTTTTCCTTTTCTGCTCAAATTTCGTTATATTTCCACTTGAAAAAGTAGGAAAATGATAATATTTGCCACTTTCGAGTACAGCATTTTACGAAAGAGAGATTTCATTTTACAATGAAACGAACATGAGAACCCGCGCTGCGGTGAAAAGACAAATTTATGCGTTCGACTTTACGAGCCCCGGTGGTCTGCACCAACGACGCTTTGTAGGTTACCATATGCTTTTTCCTTTTGCTACGATGGGACACACTTGCGACGCGAAGGTCGCCGTTGTGTCTTCACTTCACGAGGATCGTTTGTCGTGTCGGACAAGCAATCAATTTTGGTCACCAACAGGAGCGCCCTCTGTCTTTTCCGTTCTCTCTCTCTCTCTCTCTCTCTCCCTTTTTCTCTACTTTGCTGCAACTAAGTGTCGAGCTTTTGTTCATTAAAACCAACCATTTTCCATTCAGTCTAACATCCTCAATTCTCGTTCACGATTTTCTCCACTACTTTCTTTCAAATCCATTAACAAACTCTTCGAGGATTCCGAATGGTTCAAAAATCGAAAAAACCTTCATCTAGTTGCCAAATTAATCTTCTGTTTGTCTTTATTTTATTCATTATGAAAATTCACCTTTGCCTAATGACTGGGAAATAGTAGAAACAAGTAATTCACGAATGTCTAGTCTTTAGGAATTTTTTTCATTAACAATCATGTCGGAAGTTAGAATTTTTATTAGTTTTTAATCAAGATTCGATCATTTAGATCACGACGTTTTTTTTCTCATTTTTTTCTAGTGAATTTATCAACAAGGTTTCGTATTTAGTGTAGAAATTGAAAATTAATTTGAAATCAATGTATTTTAGATTGCACGTGTCAAGAGCCCCGAGAGTAATTTAGAAAAATGGCAAAGTGACAAAACTGAATGACTACAAACATTTAAAAGGAATTACATTCAATATACAGAATGACGCTGCCAAATTTTTTCGGTAACAGCTCGAGAATCGTCACAAAGTATTTTTTGTGAGGAAAAACAGACGTTCGAGAATCGAGCGGAAAGATCCATTTTTTAGGCCACTTTAATTCGCCTCTGACCATTTTTTTTTTGCTCGTTTCATACCCTCGATTTCCCTAGAGCCGAATGAAAACCGATTCCTTTTTATTATTATTATTATCCGGATATAGGCCTCTTCTAGGCCAACACAGTGGGAAAGGTCAGGTTTGTTATTCCAATCCATCGCTATCGTTCTCATACACGTTCTCGTGAATTGGAATTGGTCAAATTTCCATTCGTGAATTTCATTGGCGTTTAACTATTTATGAATTCAGTTGATTTGTATTTTTCCGAGCTTGGAGGGTACATTTGTTCGATATTTGTCGAAGATATAATTTACTATGGATATAAGTAACGTATTCAAGAATTTTCCATATAAACATTTATGAAAAAAAGGATCAGCTGCACTGGGACTTAGGTTGTCCCGCCTATTTTTTTTATTTTGCAGTTTTTCGATTATTCAACTGTTTCAACAACGAATACCAGGTTTTTTGTTTCTACATGCTCCCTAGGACAGTCATAGACAAAAAAATAAAAAGTAAACTGACGATCAGTCATCATTTGTTGATTGGACAAATACCACGTATGAATAAATAGTCGAGTTTCGTATTTTTTCATGATAAAATAAAAGAAATTCCCAAACGCTATACACTTCGAACAATTTTAGAGATTTCTTCAAAAAAATTTTGTATTTCCTGTGTATGAAATTTCGATTCAACTGCACTCAAGGGTTCTCCCAAGTTCACTTGACTTTTTGTTTGTTTGATAATTATTATCCTAAAACAGATTAGTGCAATATTCCTTAATGGATCATGATAAATACGGTGGTAAAAAAAAAAAAAAAAAAAAAAATCATTAGTGAAGACAGCTTCGCAAGACCATACATCGTCGAAACCGATGCTTTCCGTGTTGCCAAGAGGTTCTGATTAAAACGCTTGTACGAGCTCTCCCGCAAAGTTAGAATCTAGGCTAGAACAAAACTGGCATTACAAGTCGCCCTCTGTACTCCACCTTCACCTACAAGCCCCTTTGAACAACCCCATTTTTTCTCCCTTATTTTCTACCGTCGGACTTTTACCCTCTTCTTTTCGTCTCGCTTCTTTTTTTTTTTTCTCTCCCATTCAACCCTTTCTCGGGTAGTCCACCATCGTCTCCTTGAGGTCTTTGTCATACCTCTTGTCCATAACTTCGTGGTTCGTCTTGGTGGAAGAATACTGTAGTAAAAAACACAGTAAAAAAATGGTGAAATCGTGACGAAGTGTGAGATGCAAAAATCGAGGTTCTCAAATCGTTCGTTTTTGTTTTACATCGCTATTTATTCGTAAAAAATAATTTATCGTATAATTTAATCTGACGCGCGAGGATTCAAAGGGTTGATAAATAGCTTCGAATATATTTATATCTTTCTGAATGAAAGAATTTCGTATACCAATGAACAATAGGGTTCAATCAGTTCTGGGGAAACGCTTCAATGAAAACCCTCCTTGTTATTACTCGAATCTACAGTCTCCTCGTCCTGGCACTCGAATATATTGAATTTACGGAGCCAATTTTATCGAAGCTTAACAAAACCGTCGATGGAAGCGATATTTCGGGTCATCGTTGTCGTCCGGAAGATAAAAAAAGAGTCTTATTCAACAAACTTAAGATTATATATCGATGAACGGTTGAAAATAAAATGATAGATATTAATATCATGAGGTTAATAACGATTTCATCGGAGGAATACACCTCAAGTGTTTATCTTACAAACTCTATTTTTTGTTTCTTTATACGATGATTAATTATATTATGCACCGAGAACGTTGAGATTGCTAAAGGCTGTGTATACGCCGTTATGCACTTAACAGGTTACACGTGCGTCGATATATACGAAAGCTATATCTTTACACATGTATGCCGATGCATTCCTTGGAGCATGGATTGCCATGGCTCTCTCTCTCTCTCCCTCTCTCTCTCTGCTCTCTTTTTCTAATCTACGTTCCCGTCGTACTTCTCTTCTTCGTATTCTCTTTCTCTCTCTCTCTCTCTCTCGTTTCTTTTTACAAAGGTATTATTAATACCTGGCTATATGCGTGTGGTAGTGTAGGAGAGCTTATTTATTGCAACCCCAGCAAGTCGAGAGTAGACGCGGGCGGGTGAGCACATACACACTCGGGGTGTATTTATACGCGGTCGGACGGTCGCGAGTGCGCGGGCCAGTGCTCATGTGGAAATTTTTTTCTCTCTCTCTCTCTCTCTCTGCTTTTTTCTTTTTTCTTCTTCTTTTTTTATTATTATTATAATGAGAGATTCTAGGGTGCGGGCACATAACGTTGCGGCTTATGCTTGTACTCGTGGCGTGTCTCACGAGGGGGTTGGCAAAGGAGTTAAGAGAGAAAGAGAGAGAGTGAGGTGTGCCGATGTGTAACACGCTAGCTCGCGTGCTCGTCCATCCCTTGGATTCCCGGGGTTCTCAACCATTCGCAATTATCTCGCCCCGATCGTGCAAATCATACAAGTTCGAAATGCTTCAACATACACCACCTTGTACTTGAAGCAAAGTACCGAAAGTACTAAGTGGGGAAAGGAAAAATAACAAAAATCCACTTTAACGCCATTTTCCTATCAACACCAGCTGCAATGAAAAAACAACATTGTTACGAAATCAAAGATTATACTCGATCTACAGACCAAGGAATAAAAAAAACATTTCCACTTTCGATTCATGCCTCTAACCTATCATTACTCAATAGGGAGTCGAAATACAAATGGATCAGGGGCTGGAGACTCTGGTTAATGACTTTTTGACATTCTACCACGTCCACCGATTTATCGAGATTTTTTTCATCCTGATTATCGTGTAACTAACGCTCCATGAAACATTCAGGGCTAATAAACACGATGGTATCTTATAATTTAAAGCGTACGGAGAGGAAACCAGGCGGCAGAGGTTGAATTAGATAGTGTTCGAAGATCGTGACTCCTTTAACAAAGGAGTAAGATTGTAATTACAATTTATGAAGCAATTAGTTATCGGAAGTACCTGTTACAATCTTCATGACCGGTCCCCTCGAACGAAACAAAGTCACTGTATTTACCTTTTGAATCATTTTAGGACTTGTGTTCTCCCACTTTTTTTATTATTCGAGTTCGACTCCAACAAGAAACATCAAGTTTTTTTGTCCTACATGGTTTTTGAGACATTCATTAATTGAAAAAAATGAACTGTCATGATTTTGTAGATGCACAAATATCACATATAAATGAATACTCAAATTTCGGGCTTTTTTATGAATAAAAAATATATCAATTTAAACTAAACTGCTATGAATGTCATTAAGGCAATTTGTCATTCATATGAAACGATAAGTAACCATTTTATGGCAGCCAACGAAAGCTCAATTGTTCTATTCAAGATTTGAAACGAGTAAACAATATGCAACCGTTGACGAAATATTTATCCGTCGAAGTAATGAGATGTCTCTCCGTGATCGAAACAAACGTCGTTCCTTCTTGGCAACAAAACCCGAGACGTTTGAAACGCATATTAATTATTCTATTTTCGATTCTGAAAGAATTTCATTACTTCAACATCAAACGAGCAGGATGTTTTTATTTTTTTACGAAGCTCAATGTCGGCTGATATGACGTAATAAGCCGTATGAACACGAGGATGAAGAAGGATGAAAAACAACGCTCTCACACACATATTTCGGTGGATATGTAAATATATATACAAATATATTTCTACATATGCCTATATATACACTTAGTCATACAGACGTCGTTGTTTCTCGTTGCTGCTTGGTTGATGCTTCTTCTGCATTCTATACCGTATCAGAGCACCGAGAGTTCCTGGCATGTAAATAATACAGTCTCCTCCCTCCTCTCTCGTCCCTTTCTCTCCCTCTCTCTCTCTCTTTCTCTAAGCTTCCTGCCACCCCCGTGTATATCGGTACGTGCTGAACCGGGAACGTTCCAGCCAAGAGTGAAAGAAAGAGAGTGGAGTGAGCGGGGGGGGGGGGGG
>JACEOJ010000107.1:1492830-1664679 GCA_013761285.1 Campoletis sonorensis
GGGGGGGGGGGGGGGGGGGGGGGGGGGGGGGGGGGGGGGTATGAGGGAGAACGAGAGCTGAGGGTACGATACGAGGCTGCCTCTAGACAATAGGCCGTTGGCCACAGGCGACGACAATGTGCTGGTTCCCGAGAGAGCCACGAAGAGACCAGAGTATCATCTAGCTTCGCTCTACTCTCTCGTTCCTCCGCTGCACCACCACCTTCTTCCCTCTCTGTTCCTCTTTTGTATATTCTCTCGTCACCTCTCGCTCTCTGTCTCTCTCTCTCTCTCTTTCCATCCCCAACGTATCTACATACGCCACCATCCCTCTCCTCCCTCGTGACTCTCAAGAGCCCAAAAGAACTCTCGACGTGGCGCATGGCGCACGTTGAAATTAAGCCACGGCCAATTAAAGTAGCGTGAAATTATTATTATACTTTTTTTTATTATTTTTTTTATATATACTTTTTTTCGCCACAAACTTTGCGTCATTTTTTATAATTCAAACGAAATTATGAAAAGTTTTACGCATGATGGAAATAACTAGGATACTCTGGCTTAACCGTTCGAAAAGATTGCCATGGAAGTAATGCATGGCTTTTGAAATTGCTTTTTTTTTATAGTATTACCGCTTCCGAAGAATTTTTCCTCGTGAATTTCATCATTTGAAATGAAATTTATGCGTGACTTTTTATTTTATTTTATCTGATTTTGACGTAACACATTTTTCACTATATTCGATAAGATATTTTTTGTTACTTTAGTTGTTAGTCAATGTATTAAAAATACGGACTATACATAAATGATTTACTGAATCTGGACCATTTATGATGTCTCATTTGCCATTTACCAATGACCAAACGATTTTTTAATTGTTCCAAGTTGCCTCTCGTAACTCTATTCGTCTCGGACATTATCCAGTCGATCCACTCCTTCAGTTATGTGCTTTGCTGTGTGCCTATATATTTCGTAATGTTCATTCTGAAAAAAATTGACAAATTTAATGAATTTCGTAATGATGTGGCTATGGCATCTGAATGAATTGAGAAGACAGCTGAAGTTAAAAAACTGGCGAAAATGAATGCGAAAAGTTCAAGAGTCCTTTGATTATTTTTCTTCTCGTGAGGCCTTGAGAATTTATATAACTATCATACTACTTTTTTTTTTCTTTTTCTTTCTTAAACACAAGTGTGACTGCGGAGGATGATCCTATCCCCTTGGGGATGTGTACTCAAGAGTTTTGTGTTCAGTGTGTGGATATATGTCTATGTTTGGAATACCTGCGAGAAGGAGGAGAAGGACATGTCAGAAGGGAGGAGTGCGAGCTCTTTTGGGGTGTTGGGTGCTTTCTCTCCCTCTCTCTCTCTCTCTCTCCCGCTCTCTCTCTCTCCACATAGGTTTTGAGAGAAGGGCTGTACGGAAAGGGTAGCTCTCATCTTCTTTGAATGTCAGGAAACTGAAGCCTTTGTCTCACCCTTGTAGAGACGAGTGGGCCGACAGTGAGAGAGGAAACGTGGACACACAAGCCTGGCTAGTGGAGCTGTTCTTCTATCGGTAGAAAGAATCGTATATATGAAAGAAACCAGGAGTAAGGGAGACGACAGGAGCAAACCTATTCCCCCGTTCGTAGTGCGAGAGCAACGAAATACTTGAAATCTCGTCGTATAATACCCCAGTCTCTCGTCGTCTCGTCTCGTATACCATATGCAAACACTACGACCCTTCCTTTTTTTTTTTCTTCTTTTCGTCCACCATAAATTTTTACGAGTCCACACACTTCGCTGGATCGCGCAAAAAATCAACTTCACAGAATTTCTTGAAATCCGGCACATTATTTTGTACCTCTTTATTATGTTCTGGCCTAAGTTTCTAAACATTCTTAAAGCTTTAACCCTATCCAGTCACAATCTGGTTCCGTAGGCCGACAACAATGTTTTTTTTTTCGATAATTTCCTTGCCTCTTAGAACTTTTCGTTGAACGATTGTTTTGCGTTTACTTTCTTGGGTTTCGGTTTCACTATTATTCAATCTCAATAGACGCTTCTTTTTACAATTTAATAAAGCGATAAAAGTCGTCGATCTAACAAACCAAATGTGTCCACGTAAGGTCCTTGAACTGGCGTTGAATTCATGAAAATCAGTTTTCTTCCATTTTCATTGGAGAAACAATTTATAAATAATTTTGCAATAGGTCATGAACAACATTTTTTTGAAAACAATGCTCGCTATCTTTTTTTTTTCAATTTAACGACAGAACTCATCGTGTAACGCTGTGGAAAAATAAAAAAAGTCGTTACATTCATTATACGACCGGCTCAAAATGAAAATAGAATCGTCAAAACCCATGCAGAAAAAAAATGAAACACAAAAAAAAGGAATCACTCACTCGACATCCCTATTGGAAACAATACGTCCATCGAGCAAGGCTCGCCGAGTCGCCGAGTGTTGAAAGCTCCGTATGATCTCTTGAATATTCATTCGAACCCTCATCTTTGAAAGCTAGAACTCGTGAATATAAGCGATTCAGTGAAGTCAAATGTGCTGCGAATTCGCAGTGGGACAAATGGAGAAAGACGTATACAAGACGAGAGTTAAGGGGGATAACTACATTTGAAAATGATTTTGGCGGCTGGTTTGAGATGTTTTGAAGCTGCTGGAACTTGTGGCCAGTAGTAAAATTCACGACGTAGACATTTCGTGTTCCGAAGATTAAACATTCGCCAGAATGTTGGTGACAACTAGACAGGAAAACAGTATAAGAACAGAAGGGTTTTTAAAAGTCGAAAAATAGGCGTAGCGAAAAACAAAAAAGATGAAAAGAGTCGGATAGAAAAAGAGAAAGAAAGAATAAGGGACGGAAGAGAATAAGTTAAAAAAAAAAGAAAAAATAAGAGAGAAGTGTCGTAGAGTCGCGATGGAAGGGAGAAAGCTGAGTGAGGGCAAGGAAGTGGAAGTTAAGAAGGAGTTGCGCCGCGCTCGGGGATAAGAGAGAGACAGGGCGAGGGACAGAACCGCGCCGCGGATTCTTGACTCTAGTCGAGAGAGTGCAAGAGAGAAAATCACGTGAAGCAGCGGCAGCAGCGATATAGGGCGGGCGAGGGAGTAAGAGCGGGAAAAAGAGAGAAAGACGTACGCGTCACATCGGCCGCGTCGCGTCACTCAAACTACAGCGAACATACACACACAGAAGGGATAGGGGGGGGGGGGGGGGAGAATGAAGAGAAGGGGGGGGGGGGTGGCATGGGAGCGAGAAGGTTTGAAGCAGTCAGTTCTCAACTGCCTTTCTATGCGGCAGCCGTGGCGAGCGCGGTTTAAGCCCCGATTACACCGGACTTAACGGGGGCTCCAACTCGATCGCACCAGCGAGTACACAATTGGGTCTCCAGCGTGCTCTATCATCTATTCGTTTTTTTGTTCTGTTGTTGTTTAAATCTCCTTCCTTCGCGTCTTATCACTCTTATTTCAATGTGTGTGCGTGCATGTGGGTGTAAATTTTGTCCTTATTCATTCGCCGGTTTCGCGATCGCTATCCTAATGAGCAGATAGCTTTGTAAGCTCGTGACAGCCTTTTTGTGCGTGCGTGTCGTGAGTTACGGTGCTTCGTACCCGTTTGATTCTTATTATTATAAACAGGACTTCTTATCACTTGCCCCGAACGAAGGATTATTTTTCAACGATCAGCAGTGTGTGATGTGCGATTGTATTTCTTTATTTAAACACCCAGATTACGTTGTAGAAACAAAAGATTATCGCAATTTGTAAAACAATCGTTTTATCATTCGAGAAGTTATTTTTTTTTTACTGGTGATTACAAATTCACCGAGACGTGCCTGAAAAACTTCAGATCTATGGCTTGACACAAATCAACAGTTAAACTGGAATAATATTAGTGCTAACTTCGTTAGTGACGATTCAATCGTCAAACTCTGATACTGACATTGGGACCAATCGAAGAACCAATTTAATAATACTTCGCTTTCAAGTGAAATAAAAACCGAGACATTTTTCCGGAGAATTTTTTCTGACAAATCAAAATATCGATGTAATTTTTTCTCCTTTTTTTAAACGCGATAAATTGGCTTCATTGAGCGAAAAAAGACAAGGGCAAATGACTGTAATCGCCGGCGAACTGTTGGCTATGGATAGGTCCTAGATTACTGGTGCGGAGTGAGATCGCCAGGGGTCGTCACGTGTTTTTCCTCGGCCTCCGGGACGAGATTCCCTCCCTTAGGCTCTCGCTCGTGGATTCCGGAGTGTAAAGCACTCTCGCGGAGTCTGTTTCAGCGTGGTGGTTGTATTCGCCGCGGAAAGCCCGCCAGACCGGAAGTCGACGATCCAGGATACGAGAGAGAGAGAAAGAGAGAACCGCGCGGTGATTATATTCGCCCACTCGACGGTCTTTATCGTCGCCGGTGATTTCTTCTTTTTTTTTTCGTTTTGTTTTGTTTTTTTTTTTTTTTTTCGTTGTTGTGATCCTTCGTTCGTTCTCACTTTTCATCTCATTGTCCAACTCGACTCGTTAATGAAGATATAAAAAAATAAAACTAAAGTGAATGGACGTGAAAAATTTAATTAATTTTCAACTGATTGAAACACCTCGTCACGTCGGATCCTCAATGAAAGTACTCGCTTTTTTAAAATCTATTATTGTATGTGCTTCTACGCAACAATCATAAAAAAATCGAGGCTTTATTAATATATACGAAGCCGAAAGAGGCTTGAAAAGATTGAGCTTGTGGTGAGAAGTGTAATGTAAATTTGTTGGACGAAATAATGGAATAATATATGCCGCGTGGATACAGGAGCAGCAACGGCCCGAATAGGCCGAAAGGCCACGAGTCCCCAGTGACGGGAATGGAAATGCCGAAATAAATTTTTCGCCGAAGTTGAAACAAAAAACGTAACGAAAATCCGAGCGATTTAAACTCCGTGGAAATTGTGATATTTTTTTCTTGGTGATTTATTATTTATTTGACAAATATAACAATAGTGTCTGCTGGCTCTTCGCCGGCTAAATAATTTGGTGGAAAAATGGTTGTACTCGAGCTCGAAACTATTTACGCACAATCAGCACCTCATACAAAACTCTTGAACAAGAGGTTTCTCGGTGCTCATCATTGGCTCGGACCCCTTAAGGAAGCTCTCGTTGCTAGATTAGCAGCTGACAAGGTACGGGCAATCTTCAACCTCATATTAATTTCTCTCAAAACAATCTCAAATCCCCATCATCGTTTCGACGAAAAATAATATCCGCTCTCGTGTCTTTACATCAAAGTAGAGAGAGATTTTAATGACAAATTTCAAGTCACGTAATGTTACAAACAGAAAAAAAATACATTTTCAAACTTTCGAGAGAACGATTAAAAAGTTACTAATTTCAAAGAAAAATTTCAAATCAATCAGAAGCCAGAATGATGGAAAAAAATATCCAACAAATTATCAAAAATGTTCACTCCATGATTAAAAAAAAAACTATTAAAAAACAGACCAATCGATAGATTCATCTTCTGCTTGACGCAGGTGTCAACTCAATTCGTACCTGAATTGCTGTGCCTGACTGAACTGTATTGTCACAAAAGTTCAACAAAAGACAATCATCGGGATCATACCAAAGCATATGATCGTTGCTGTCTCCAGTGAGCATAAACTTTAAGGAATCCTGACACAACATCTTTAATCAAGCTCCTTGTTGGCCGGGACATATTTCGTGACATTTTTATGCCATATCGGTTCATGAGTCACGTAGTCCAATTTCCCTCCACAATATGAACGATCTATGGAAACGATTGTTCAGGAAGTTGTGGCTCTCTCGTATCCTATCTATTTCACATCAGCTCCACCAAAGCATACTGGAAATTGATTTCGCCAACAATTTCGTTCGGATACGATTTTTTTGCAATTTTGTTTTTAACCTTCGATATCGTATCGGTGCTTCGTTTTCACATTTCTCATATTGTTTTCTTTTTTGTAACTTTCATAAAAATAAATATAAAAAGTATGGATAGCGACGAGATAGACGATAACAAAGCTTTATTTACTCTCACATACAAAAAAAAACACCTTTTCCACTTCAAACGTTCGTTATAATGATTTTTGCTGTGCTACACGATCACTATTCCCTTCGTAAACGCATTGTGGAGTATAGAATAAGCAATAAAACGTGATCTAAGCAAGGGAAGCTCGAGCAAAATAAATAAAAATATAGAAAAAACCCTCAAAACGATTCGAGGATCGCATAAAAAAATAAAATATCCCGAAAAACAGTACGGAATTCGGTGGAAAAATGAAAACTTGAAATCCTTTGCTCTTGTTTGTTGGAAAAAAAAAACAATAACACGTGGTTTGCTTTATATTTTCAGACGAAAAGGTAAAAAATAGAGTTGTTTTTTGTCGCGATAGAGGGTTGTTGAAATTTTTATTCTCCTCTTTTTCTCCTTTACTGAGGGCAAAAAACACCGATAATTAGACGACAAGAGTGTTTCGGGCTGTGAGTGTAAAGACAATAATAGTGTATATGTGTGGAGTCGTTTCTCGAGGGTGAAATTTTTCGTTTCGAAAAGTCGAAGAATTGCAGCGAAGTACGCGATGAGATCGCGAGTTTTCTCGTTGAAAAAAAAATGAAAGACATTAAAAATAATAATAATAATGAAAGAAAACAGAAGGAATAACCCGAGTTCCACCCCGTGAACAAGTACACAGGTTTGCTCTTGTGACACCGCTATTTTCCCATTGTACTTATGACCAGTAAAAATGGTAAAAACTGAGCTGAGGAAAACCGACTCTGATTATACGTTCTCTCTCGTCCTTCCCTCCTTTTCTCATAATGTTCTTGTGCGTACTCTTCGGATCGGCTCCTCTTAATCCCCCCATGTGTTTTTAAAAATCATCGGTCACAATCCAGCTTTGCATATTTTCGAAATATCTTCTCTTTTCCTGGACCATGAACCAAGTTCCATTATCGATTTTCTAGTAATCATTTTAATCATGAAGGGTCAGTAATCAAAGTTCACTTTATCTCTCTAGATTGAGCAAAAGTTTTGAAACACCTTCAAATAACTGATCACTAATTCGTAATTGTTTCCTTGAAATTCAATTTTCGTCTGCATCTCCAAATTCAATGAATTTTCTTCATATTCTTATTTCATTGCAATTTAATTCACACTGCAATCAAACACTGAGCGTGGGAAATGTTTTTTTCCAGTCGATGTAATATTGTTGTTACCTTTTGATCGTATACTCGTGGGTTTCTGCTATTAATGAAACTATAGATAAGATAAAAATTGAGTTTTTGTAAAATTGTCTGATACAACGAACGTCCGTTTCTATCTTAACGTCATCCGTTGAAAATCCAAAAGGGAAAATGTCGTTGACACCGAAAGACCGCAACGCAATGACTTCGCCATCGTGGCATTTCTCCACAATTTTCACCCTGCGGTCGTCCTTTGCATTCTTGGACTAACAAAATGAACAAGAACAACTCACTCTCTTTGTCTCTCTCTCTCTCTCGCTCGCAATATGCCTACGAATTGCCTCGGGGACATTTAATTCCGAGCAGAAAGCGCGCCATTATCTCTACGCCCTCTTCATCTCGACTGTAAAACCGCAACGACAATTTCTCTTATATGTATTTGTATATATGGGTACAATAGATATCCTATCGTCGACTCTCGTCCCGACAGCTTTCTTCGTTTCTTTATTTCCAATATTTTAACGTACTCATTACTCGTTAGTTTTATTTCTATTTTTTACTTTCATACAATTTTAATTACTTCTTTATTATTATGAGATGAATTTTGCTTTCGTAAAAAATTAATTACTAAACAGTCGAAAAAAATAAGTCTAGATAAAAAATTTGTGACGTTAATTCTTTACCAAGTGCACATAAACACTTGAAAAAAAGTGTGGAAAGTTTAACTCATTTAATTTGATTAATTAATTTTTTTTTTCGTGGAAAAATATCGATGTAACAAGCATTTTCTGTTTCTAATAACCTACAATTTTCGTCTATTTATGTTCGAACAGAACTGTTCTTCAGGTTTTATATGAAACGAAATTAGAATTCCGACAATGGAATTTCTTTATACGTAAGTCCAATTAGTGGAGCGGTAGCAGCCAGAAAAAATTATCTTTCGTTACTCAACACCATTGTAAATGGTTCGATTCTTCAATTTTCACTTTCTTCATGAATTTACGAACTGTTCATCCTTCCTTTCATACTTTCCTAATGCATTCGTCAATTACTGACCACCCGAGAGCACGATGGTGCTGGAGTATTTTCATTCATTTCTGTTAGGATTCCTGGACAGTCGAATTAATGATATTAAAAAAATTTCCATTGGAATGCAACGGAATTGTCGTTTGTTCTCCCATTTTTTTCTTGTTTGTACTACAAAAATCGTACAAATCGTTTTTATTTGGAAGCTCGAGAACTGAAACTGCAAAAAACTAGAAGAATCGTGTAATTTCGAAACTAAAAAAAGTCGATTCCCGTCGCAACGCTGCGAACTCCAACACCATATTTAATAAGTATTAGAGACAGAGTTGAAGTGAGGAGGACATCTAGGCGTGAACGTGTTTCATCTGCCGGTTCCTACGAAAATAAATGCGAGCGAGAGAAAGGTACACGCTCGAATGGTCGGGAAAAACCGTCTCGCTCTCTTAATTACTCGCCCGCGTAAAGCCTCACCAATTAACGAGCCGCGAAGTAATAACTAAAAAAAAAAAAGGAGAGAATAAATCTGCGCTCGAATCTATGCGCGCGCATATGTTTACGCGCATCTGTCTAAGTGAGTATATTCGTTGCATGCGACATACGCGAGATTTTACTCCTCTTCAGGCAGTCTCGAGTCTCGACCACCTCGCCCTCATTAACTTCTTCCTTCTTCGAATAAAATTCAGAATGTTGGACGAAAGAAAAAAAAAAGAAAAAAGAAAAACTCTAGAAAAATCGGGACGTCGCCAACGAGCTCGTGCTCCCAACTACGAATCATTCGCATCTATGAGAACTTGAATAGTTCGACGTTGCATTTATGGCGATCCACTCGACGATGAGCAACTTGTTCCTATATTTGAAGAAACGGTCAATAGAAATTCTTCAATCCGAAAAACTTAGTTAAAATACAGCGCAAAACTAAAAGGAACAGCAACAGTTGCCTCGAAGTGATGGGATGGGGTCGTGAAAACCCACAGAAACGATAAACCATAAAAAAATAGTTAGCGAAGTACGCAATTGACAATACATAAAATTTAAAAAAAACCGAAACTATTGTCATTGTAAAATAAAAATAAAATAAACACGACGGGAAACCTGGTTGTAGTTGTAATTATTTCATTGCTATAATTTCTCAACGTTTGGCTAACTCCCGATTTCAAAGGGTTTGCTTTCACGAGAAGCGTATTTTAAATGACGAAATGATATTTTAATCACTTGAACGTTCGTTAATAGAAGAATGAAATGTTCACTTGTAAAATCATATTGAATTTCGTATTCGGTTGAGTATTAACTTTGAAATGAAAAACATTGGAATTTATGGTCACCGTGACATTATGGATTAAATCGTGAAAGAGTTCAGTGCATGTTGCTTTTCAGTAGTGCACACACGCGAAACATTAATCCCATCTGGATGATATTAAATGATCAGCTCGCTTTATATTCCATGCTACAGAGAATATTATAATCCATAACAACATTCGATTAGCATGCACTGTAATACTGTTTAAATCTTGTCCCATGTGGTCGAACGAAGTTCAAATAGTCAGAGGAAGAGCAAGGTTACGCACCAGAATTAAATTTAATCAGTGAGAATTTATCAGCCAATTAAATCGGGGACCAATTATCTCTCGAACGCCCTCTTTCCGACAGGTTGAATGTCCTTCCTCCTGTCTCTTTCGCTCTCACACTTAATTTTCACGATCTCTCGTTCCTCCGACGTGTTTTTTTTCTCCCCTCTTGAATTTCCTCTTTGACGTACCACGACGAAGGGATCTTCAGCACGAAAGAAACTCCCCCGTCCGCGTATGCCCCTTCGGCAATGTGATGGAATATTTTTCGAAGGAATAACCTGTAACGAACTCGGTTCATACGTTGCTTTTGTTTTTATATTTTTTCAAAGCTTTTATCTCGTTGTTGCGTTTGAGGCAAACCCCTGATTTCGTGAAGCAGCAAACTACTCGACTGTACGAATTTCTTCGGGCATCGATCTTTCTCAATGTCGTTTTTTTTTTCTCTTCTTTCGAGAACTTTACTAACACGCCAGTGAAGCATACTCGGGGCTCCAAAAGTTTCGTGTCTGTTGTTTTGGGCACGTTTTTTTTACTTTTATACTTTTCAGCAATGTGGCAAAAACATACCGCAGGAGTTTCATCGTTCTAGACCATCAAATCTTTTTTCTTGTGATATTTTTATTATTATGATTGACATTATTCTTTTATAAGTATCGGATAATAAAAAGAATTGAATGTTCTTGAGGCTCTTGGTCGTGTTTACTGCAAAAGTGTCTTCCTTACGATCCATCTCGCTGAAAAATTGATCGTTGATACTCTCTGTTGCTACTAAGCTTGATGAAAGCGTTCAACGAGCGTATTCCTCGGATTAATATACATTAAAGATAATAAGGAAATATGTATATACACAGGAGACTCGGGTCGTTCGATCTTCGCCCCTTTTCCTCTTCCCGGCTACTCCGTACTCGTCTTGTTGTTTTCCCTCTTTCTGCCACAGCTTCGTCGGGTAAGACTCGATCGTTTCGTTACCCGGCTTCTCTGGAATCCGATCAGACCAGCTCGCGAAACCGGTGGAGAAGGAAGAAACGTTGATATACCGTTGCACGAGATTTCTCGATTGCCATTAAAAAAAAAAAAAAAGAGGGGCAGAGAGAAATTGTTCGAAAAAAAATTAAAAGTAACGTCTATATGCGAACGTTTGTAATTAAACGAACGTTGACTCTTGACACGGAGTGAAATTAATCTTGGTTCGATTCACAATTCCCGATTTCTTTATACGTCAAACACAATTTTTTTTTTTTCATCCTCGCTCGTGTGACTCTTCTCCTCTTTGTATTTTGCTCTGTTCGAGTGGGTGATACATTTTCAATTTATTCTCGAAATGCAATAAAACTGCAACCCTCGATGTTCGATTGGTACTCCATTGTGTCGCTGTGGGAATTCCACGTGTATAATCGAAAAATATACGTCTATATACAAATCGAAGGGAAATCGAGAATCCAGTTTGTCTGTTCAACAATTTTTTCCCCGTTTCGTAACTCGTCGCTTCGTCGTTCCTCCTACTCATCTTCCTCGCTTTCCTTCTCACTTTTCGTAAATATCCTTAAGACCCTCGATGATATTTGCTGTGTAAATATCCTGTAACCCAACGATGATCGATGCTTAACAGGACATTTACTTCCTTACTTTATCCACACATGTTTCGAGAGACTCCACCAATACGTTTCGTGTTCCCTACGACAATACTGCTGACCTTTGACCCACAAGTTTATCAAGTTTGAAGCACATGATGATTCTTTCGGTGTCTCAAGCATGAGACAAACGAAATTCTCAAGAATTGCCGGAACTCAAAACAAAAAACGAAAATACTGTCTGGAATCTTTCGCTTATTTTAGAATATTTCGTTCAAATTTCTATTCAGTGACCCCGAAAACCTTAACTTAAATATGTCTCGAAGGGTCGTTGCATTTCCAAACGAACTGAAACTCTCTGTTACTTTTCTATTGTTCTTACAATTTGGTATTTTTACGAAATGATCATTTTCACTTGAACATATTTTATTAACAGTTTCTTTGCCGCGTACATAAATGGTTTAAGGTATTTGGAGATAGCCATGAAATTTTCAGTCTGCTTCATTCAGGAGCAAAGCGTTTCTCACACATATACTTGCTGTCTATTTTACGTCTAGCTCGTCTCTTCGTTATCTGAATTGTTTAGAGGTAAACAGCGATTTCTATGGCGTTTGTATACACACATGTATACACACAAATCATAGTCGAGTATGCGCAAGTATAACAGTGAATCTCAAGGGAGAAAGAGAAAGAGAGAGAGAGAGAGAGAGAGAGAGAGAGAGAGAGAGAGAGAGAGAGCGGGAGCTCAAGAACCATCTGCAGAGAGCCATGAGAATAGTGTGTATGTGTGCATGCGTTTCACATGTCGTTGTAGGAGCAAGACTTTCGTGTACTCTACGTACTATTCGCAGCTAGCAGTCTCTGTTCCTGGCTGTACCGAGTCACCTCTGTTTCTGTGGTTCTTCGTTCCTCCTGCTGCCATTACTCCTCCTTCTAACGTTCTTGCAGCTGGTTTGGTTTCTATGCAGCCACGTTTACACGCCCTATTGTCTAACAAGCAACCGAATTGATCACCCAGAACGAGAACGAAAGAGGGATTTCATGGAAGATAAACAATAAGAGACGACTGTCTGCGAAATCTCTCCCATTATGATTGAACGAAAACAAATCGGGTTTGACAATCAAATAGAGTTGCATAAAAACTTAGTTTTTCAAATGAAAAATATATTATTCAGTAAAAAGACAATATTTTGAAGCATTTCGAAATAGTAAATAGTCTGGACTACGCGTCGCGTTCGTAACACCATTTTTAAATAATTTACCCAAGTACTACAATAGTATCCATGAGTAGCTCGAATCGAAGAATAGAAGCAGGACCACGTCCGCACGCTCACCTCCGCGCGAGGGTCCTTTACGACCTTCGTCACGCAAGTTATTCTGCTCAACTTCGCTATATATTCCGAACCTTTATATACGTTCGAAATCAGAGGTTGTTTCATGCAACTGCACATACGTGCATAAAGAGGATGAAGATATAGAGAAAGTAGGAAAAAAAGAGTGAGGGAGAAAAGCGACGTCAAAGCGGACACTGTATCGACATTTCGCGACCTCGTTTCGTTATCCTTTATCATAAAAATAAAAATATTTCAAAAGTTCTGTTATGTCGCTTAGGTTTCCCGGTGTTTTTAAGGGCTCTGCTATTTAAACACTACGAGAAAATCAACTAACGTGATATTGAGAAAATATTCCGTTCAAGTAAAAGAAATTGCCAACTACGTTAGTTCTTAGTCATTATTTTTGACATTTTGACAAATTATAATCAACTTTGATTTTTTCTTTTTTTTTTCACTATCTTTCGTCTAAATTTTTCCTGCAACTGTCCACTTCCTCGCGCTTCACAATTACGGCTCCTTTCCTTCGACACGGTTGTCTCTTTCTTTCTTTTTTCTCGCTTTTTTTTCTCGCTCGTCCCAAGGGAATATATAATTGCCGAGTGCTGGCGGCTCTGATTACCGACGTTCTCGCATTACCGCTGAATAGACGAGCAGAAACCAAGCAAACCCTCACTCCCCTGCGAAACGATGAAATATATAGTCAGCAACGTCGTGGAACTCTCTCACGTTTGCGACTCTCCTCGCTTCGTGCTTCTCGTCTTCATATACGCAACGTTGTCGCCGGTTTCTTCATTTTTTCCGACTTTTTGTTTCAACGGTATTCGTTTTTCGAGAAATTATTATCGTTCCGTTTTCAATTCGGTACAAAATCAATTTTAGAAATTACTAATTTCGTTAATTTCATTTCGTTTGACGTAATCTTTATCATTCGTTCTTGACAATGACTTCGGAAACTTGCTACATTGTCGAATATTTTTTAGATGAGAACAGTCGCGCGTAAAATGAATTAAAAAATGGTCGAACTCTTTTTTTACCTTTTTGCCAACGCTTCGAAAACCATTCGTAGCAGCAAAAATTCGAATCAAAGTGAAAGTTGCGGCGATAGTTCGAAAGGATTTATTTTTTTAGATATCTGGTGAAATTGCTACTGCACTCTAGCTTCTCTCGACCATCGACTCGCGTTAGTATCGATTTTCTCCAAATTCGGTATGAAACACCGGATGGTATTGGATCGTTATCAATTCAAGAACCAAATTTACAGTTCATATCCGGAGAAATATATTTTATAAATATCTGTAGTACTAGGTTTTCTTGAGATTGGTGAACCCTGGATTCCTCGCGTGGTACTCCAAACTACGCTAAGAAACCGCACTTAGCAACACTTTATTGCAATTCTGCGAAAACACATGGAAACAAATTAAGAAACAAAATGACAACCACTGTCGAATCCAAATCAGCGATTTTAGAAAAAAAAAAATAACACTTGCGTTTGCAAATTGATTTCACACAATAGCTCACGATAATTGTCGTTTCTTGTATGAAAAAGTCACAATGTGACCAAAAGCCCATAATCCGTACACGAAACTTATTAGCAACTAATTTACGAGCTCCCACTCGAATCTCATTTCATTTTTAAATTCATAATTAACCGCGACGTGGTAATCCTTTTTAATTTGCTGTTAGTGGAAAGTTTGATAACTCTCAACAAAGCGTTCAATGAAAACTCGATAAAATGTACTTTTTAATCCTGTAACGAGTTTACAAACTGCTTATTGCTCGAGTTGGTCATTTCGTTCAAACTGATTGTTTGGTTTTCATCTTGAGAGCGTCCAAGATTCACCTGTATTTTTTTAAAAACAAAAATATCAAATCTTGAAGAAGTATCTCGAAGAATTTTACGATTTATTCAAAGCGATTTGACGATCGCGAGGCTATTTTCGATGAGACTTTCTACAGATCAGCCGCGTGGATAACGAGCTAAAAATTCCGAAACTATAACACGATTTATTGCTCGAACATCGTAACTTAATTCTTAATCCTATCGCAACGAAGTATTGATCGAATGAAGTACAAAATTTCAGGGTTGGGACGGAATTCAAGGGTCTTTTTTCATATGTATACAGCTTGGGTAATACCCTTGAATAAAACAATGGATCCCTCTAGTACATCCAAAAAATACTGCCATGAATAACAAAAGGGCATGTCGAAGAGATATTTGGCATACGAAACGCAGAAGAATCGCCTTTTTGTATCTCAACCTTCGACAATACAACGTGTCTATAGTATACTGAGATTAAACGTGTCAAAGAAGTTGGAACGAAGCAAACTCCAGCTTAAGCCCCTCTAGTTACCGTATCGTCGACAAAAAAAAATGTGCTCATCCAAGCAAATTCTACTTTTGCAATCTGCCACGTGCGGCCATTACCACGAAAAGTCTGCTCTTTCATTTATTTTTTATTTTTTTATTTCATTTTTTTATTTTTCACTCATCGAAAAACTTCGTCAGGAATCCTTTCCCGCGATACTAGCTGCTGGACAGTCTAACGCAAAAGCAATTATGTACAAAGGCATTGATAGGACACAAGCACGTTGTCATGGAAAGCAAATTTCATTACAGCCCATAAAATCGTTTGTAAACGCGTGTTCATCTACAGCGCTGCTGAAAGTATGAGAGAGTTTATTATAGTCATTTGAATCATTGTTATAAACCCATAATTGCATTGCCATCCGAACATCAATATTTCGAAATGAAACAGGCGTGGATATGGTCCGGTTGGATGATCGAAATGGTCCGTCCTCCACGTACACATTTAGCTTGATTGCGGAATAACTCTTCCAACTTTGCTACTTTCCCGAGTACGTTGCGATCTCACAAGATCTGTCAATCTTTCCCTACTCGTTGTCATGAATTATGGAATTCTATGCGCTCCATTGTATGCAATCGCAGAATATCTCTTACATTCGTTCTCCGTTTTCTTCGTTGTTTTTTTTTTTCCTCTTCTTTCCTTTCTACTCGTAGCAAACAAAACTCTCACGCTCTTTATCATTCACCGCTCACACGTATCTCAGAGAGAAGATGTGCGAGAGAGAAAAATAAATAATAAGACTGCTCGAGAAATACCTGTCGACCGGAAGTGCAGACACGAAAAGTGCAAGAACCCGAGCGCCCCCATACAGTGACGACAAAATTATCTCCTTGTCGCCATCTCACACGCGAATGTACGGGAGCAAAAAAATACTCGAGACGTTGTCCACGTATAAACGCATAAGAATAACGACGAACGACACATGAGTTTCGAGAAATGAGGATAAAGGTCTTGAGGAATAGCGAAAAATCATTCGATATATACTTCAGTATTGTATAAATAAGAGTTTCGTGTTCAGGGGAACAAGTCCACGTTGAGTCAGACACTAAAGAACCGATCGGAGACAGTCCTACTGTTCGTTTATTCCCAACAGGTATCCATTGTTTTCTTATCGTCTATTATGATCTTTTTAGTATTAATTAATTCGTTAAGTCTGCTACTATTTCTGATTATATGCTTTTAATTGAAATTAATAAAACATTATTTTTCATCGCGATTCTCTCGAACAAACAAAAACTAATTACTTTCCATTAATCCAGTTGATTTCAACGTCCTTTTGAATTATAAGAAAGATCAATTTATGATTAACAGACTTTGAGCAGCTTTTTTTGTTTCATGAAAGGCAATTTAATAATGAAGGAAAATTAATACATTTTTACCGTTGAAAATAATGAATGGCGGAGGAAAAAATAAGAAGAAATTATCATCATCTTCTTCTTCTTCTTTGCGTGATTACAGAATGTTCACCAACAACACGAACTTCGTTACTCACAGTTTTGCTTCATTATCATTATTATCTGATACATATACGAGAAAAGCTCTCTGGTCGTATATTTTCTGTAAATGAAGAGGGGAACTTTGAAGGAAATTGTCTCGCGGGAGAATAAGGAAGCGAAGAGAATGCGCGTGCCTGTTGGTGCCTTTTTGTTCCTTCGCAATATTCCTCCAAGTTTCCTCTCTCCAGGGAACACCGGAGCTTTCCGATCAGCCGAAGTTTGCCAACGTTTACTTCCTCCCTTCGTACAATACACATATCGACAAAATTCAAGAGACTGTACTATTAATCTGCAAAATATTCGATATCTTTCGTTTGGGCGGTCAATCGGCTTCTCGCAAATATCAAATATCAAACTTATTCCAATACAGATCAAAACAATTCGATTGATTTGTTGGAATTCATGCAACAAATTAATCGAATAAAAGTTCTCCAATATCTTTGGCACCGAGAATTTATTTTCACTTCCCTCCCTAGAAAAATAAGTCCAAAGTTTCGTGACGAAAAATGATATTTCGTGGGAATCCAAGTCTGTAAACTTGTATGCAATGAAACAGGACAAATTTCTGATAAATCAATACAAATCAATACACTCTTACGTAATATCCTCGTCTTTTCGTCGATAACGAACAATTGCCAGTACAGTTAGGATCGTACACGTTCAACGCCCTCAACTATAGTTTACGGGACTTGACAACGACGATGATGACGGAGGCAGTCGATATAGACGATGGTAGCGATGACTGGGTCTGATAGGTCTCTTGCTATTACTAGGCATTTTTTTTTCTTTCTCGTTTTTTTTCTCCTTTACGGCATATGCATGAATTTCCTTTCCACGTATGCTGACAGAACCACGAGTCGACTTACGTTATTGTCCGTTTGGCTTTCATACGAGCCTATATACATTCACGATATATACCTGTTTATATATATTATGTATATAAACTATTGTACACGTATATATGCGTACGAACAAGAGTCAGTGTAAGCATGATTCACTGTAATAATACTTACATATTCATACATAATTGTCCATATATTTGTGTGAATGTATATATAAATGTGTGTATTCGTACGATGTACTGTTACAATACATCGAGGTATTCAGCGTCATAGTCACAAGAGAAAAGCGTGTATGCGATTCGATCGTGTTCACTTCGACCGTCGTGAATGTGACGTTCCACATTTTGCAGTACAGCTTTTTCAAGTCACTACGACGTCGAGTACAACGACGTGCATAACGATCGTTATTCGTGTCACGGATAACGTCGCAAATGTATAGAATGTTACATCCATGGATCATTTTGTTTAGAGCTTCTTACAACAATATATGCTTTCCTATCCGCATTCTCTTTGTTTTCTCCATCCATCCCGCGATATATTGACCACCTATTTTCCATATAATCCTCTTTTTTCGTTTCCAATCAATATACGGCGAAATCGAAAACTTACTTTCTCACATCTCGTCCTCAGGATCCTTTGTGTTCCTGGTGCATCAATTATTTATGGACCCCGGCCACTCGCACCAGAATATTTTATATCTTACAAGCTTTTCGCTCTTTCTTCGACTTTTCGTTTCAGCTGTACTGACGTTTCATTCAAAGTCTTTTACCACGTGTGCTCTTTGAATTGGTTTGCTATATATACGATGAATTTTATCGATTGCTCAGTGTTTTTTTATCGTTGAAAGCAAAAAGCTTTGGGTTTATACTGCTTACGTTTAAGTCTCGTCACAGTCACGCGCAAAAGATAACTCTCCGGCTAATTTTTCATAACCTTGATACATAATCGAACAATAATCTAAAAATGTCTGTTGCCACATCTCATAGGAATGTAAATACATATGAATTTTCAAGAAAAATGACAGTTTCAAGAAAAGTTTCAGAGTTATTTCGTGAAATGTAAATTTATCTGCTGCTCCTGGTTAAGAACACGTTTAAAACTGTACATTCTTTGATTGACAACATCTCGAATCCAAGGTGACAAATGCTTTTGGAATTTTGCACGTAGTTTCATAATCGTGCTGCGAATGGTTACTCAAATTTTGAAAAAGTTCTGTGGGGAAAATACTTCAACGAAACTAGTTACAATGTAAAGTTATGTCACATTCATCGCTTGAGAATATTCTGAGAACGTGTCGATTAATTTCACGTCAATCCCATCGATTACCACGTGAATTTGATGATAATTGAAAATCAGTAATTCTTATGAATATTCAGTGTTATCTTCCTTCGAAATATCGAGCGAAATATTTACATTTTTGTCACATTTTTCTTCTCGTTTTATTTTTTATTTTTAGGAAGGTTTCATTTCGTTATTATTTTCAAGCAACCAATCAGTGGTTTATTGGCATAAAAAATTAATATTGCAATGAATTATTCAATACGAAGAGACTCTTCACAGGACTCGCCGAGAATAAATAGTGATCAGTAATTATTCGATTGAAAATTCAATAATTTTTCATAACTCCCATATTGCGCGCCTTCCTTATAGAAATTTTTCCGTTTTTTTTTTTCACCATCTGGTTTCGATGAAACCTAAAAGAGGCCAGAATTTTTCCGTATTCGATGCACGTATTATCGGTTTGAAGTTCCAGTTGATCGATCTATCGAACCAAGGACATATCTCGATTAAAATACGTAACACGATACGCGACGTTCAAGCGTCGCGTATCCCTCCGTGTCCTGTCTCTCAGCCTTCCTCACCATCGACCTTTATCGTGTTCGTATAATATAACACGCTCACTAATTGCAGCAGTTTCCAATTCCAATTCGCCTTCGTCTCTCTAACTATTCATCTGCTCTTCCTATTCCCGAATCTCTCGAATCCTCCACAAGTCTATCGCGCATGTGGCCAACGTTGTAAATTGCGAATTAGGAGTTACATGATGACCTATCCAGTGGAGACACATTTAGGAAAGACACTTCAAACTTTGGACTACTAACGCATTTCATATACTCTCCGAAATCTCGATTCCAATTCATCAACTCTGCAATTATCGTTCACCTGTATCCTTCCAAGGAAACAAACATAATCCAATTGAGACATGTTTAATTTCGTCGAGTACAAATGGAAAAAAAAAAAACAACAATAATGAGACAGACACCTGCGGACGATAGTAATTCTGCATTTTCGTCTCTATTGTTGTTTTCACTTCTTCCATGTC
The DNA here is from genome assembly GCA_013761285.1 of Campoletis sonorensis. Taxonomy (NCBI): domain Eukaryota; kingdom Metazoa; phylum Arthropoda; class Insecta; order Hymenoptera; family Ichneumonidae; genus Campoletis; species Campoletis sonorensis. Next base: position 1,512,528 of record JACEOJ010000107.1, read on the forward strand.
TGAACATTTTGTTGTTGCACCAATTTTACAGGGTTCACGATTGCTGGAGTTGTGAATGAAAATCAAAATTTAGTTCAAAAAAAGTAAAGACATGAAAAGGAACAATAATCAGATAAATTCTAACTTTTAAAGTACATTCAGTGATCGCATAAACATTTTTTCAAATTATTATTAATAGAATTCGATTTTGCAACCACTCTCTTCCCGGCGATTCTCTATAATCTGAAGATTTAGATTCTCCTTTTAATTTAAATGCTTATCGTAATGCGAAGATGATTTCTGCCTCTTCCATCATCGCTATCTTTCTTCGCTCGTGAGTCTCTATTTTCTGCAACGGTTGTGAGGCTCGATGTAACTCAGCCGAGGAAAGCTGGTCTTGTGTGCGTTGCCCGGGCGTTTGTTGACGCGTAACGGTTTAGCCGGCTTTTACGATCAACTCGTTCCCTCGCTCGGTGAGTGTACCGTTGCAACAGCGGCGAGACTCTCGAACGTTCAATGTCCAGAATGAGAGATTAAAACTTGTGCAAAATTATTCTCGGAATTCACGCGCATAGAGTGGCCTTTTGTATTCAATGATACTGCAACAATTTTACGTGTTACGTATGCTCCGCATTCGATCCGTATAATTATATAATCCATTTACGTTGACACCTTGTGAAAAGGTGAAAAAGATCGTAACAAAAAATATCATTAAGTATAGTTTTATGAGAAAACTTATACTCTATATTTTTCACTACTGATCCATCATGAACTTTTCTATTACAAATTTCGTTACTTATTCATTAATTTATATTAAACATTATTTCTGTGATATTTCTATTTACTCAAGATCCCTTATTCCACTCCTTTCTCGCTCTTTCAAAAGATGTGTCACGCACACACACGCACACACTCATGAAATGCTTGCCATAGCGCGTAAAGGAAGTTGTGAACCTGAGAAAATCCTTAGAAATATCAAAAGTTACATACGAGAAGAGCACTTGAGAGATTTCAAGAGAACAAACGCTATACGCCACCAGGTAATAATATCAGGCACTTTGGGCCGTGCCCCCGAGTACGCTGGGGTTCCCTGGTCGATGTCGAATCAACCTCCACCCAATAAGCCCTGGTAGCACACGGCACCAGAAGAAACTTTCGAGAGTTCATTGAGTTTCGTCTCACTTTATCGTTTCCTCTCTGTTTTGCAAGCTCATCGAGCTTTTCTCGTCCTCTTTGCTCTCTTCCCCGTTCAATTCTCCACCTTGTTTTCCGGTGTAGTTTAGCGCACATGCATTTTGCTTCTATGAAGCCTCTCTCGTGCTACGTGAATTCTCCCTCCCCTCCTTATTTCGCATATTCTACAGGCCGGAGCACACCTAACGCCCGGACTCTCACCGCAGCCAGAGTTTTAACTTCCTAATCGAACTTCCACCGACATAACGACCGCATCTACGAAAACTCGTCATTGCATTATTCACCGTATACATATGTATGAATATATAGAAATTTTAAATGTTAAACCACAACGCTTCACGTCTCGTTCATTATCCTGTCCGCAACTTTACTTTTTAGTTTATCTTTGATGATGAGTTACAAGCAAGTGCACCAGAGACAAAATGTTTTTTATTGCTCTATAGACATGCCACCAAACCAAGCTGTGCCTTGACTTTTATAGGCTGAAAATACTTTGAAACATTTGACGACGTGTAGAAAAAGAATATTTAAACATTTTCCAGTCTTCTGACAATTTGAAATGACTCCCCACTCGTGTGATAGATTATTAAGCTCTGTTTCTTTTTTTTCACGTTGTCAACCTGATACGCAGCGTCGTCATTGTTTTACCTTCTCTTCCTCATTTTCTCCCCTCGTATCAGGTTTCTGGCGGGGTTGAAAGAAACCTTACAAAGATTTTCTCCGACCCTTTTCCAATATCTGTATCGACTGTGAATAAACACACACACATACACATACACAAAGGTTTCTTCTACCCATGACGACATGCAATAACTGTCGATCCATCGATCCTCATGGCCAATGTGATACATTGTTCGGTTTCACCGATGCCTCTTTCTCCGAATTTAAGCTGCACGAATACAGCAGACTTCTGTCTATTTCTCTCTTACCCTTTCCTATCGTTGTTTCCGTCCACTTCTCTTTCCTTCTCTCCTATCGTAACGATCTTTCAACTTTTACTTATCCGATGTATGGTTTTCTCAGCCTTACTACGAATATATATAGATATATTTATATAATTATATATCGATAGAGAACAGCATGTCGGGGGTTGGTACGAACGATCTGTTCTACACACGCGTCCTCATCGTGTGATACCGAACGATATTTCGAAGCTACTTTCGCCGCCCAGCAGTGTTACCATCGCTCTATATACATTTTCTGTAATTCCTTAACACACGCCTATCGTGCAAAACGGTGCTTTTCCACGTCATAAGAATCTACTATAGTTATATATCGACTGGAGCTTCAGCACTTTCATACTTTCATGGAGTTACTACGTCTGTATTTGTTTAGGTACATAACACTCATCATTCTTTCAGTTTATTTTATTTTTATTCTTTCCCTCTCTGTCTCTCCTATTCGTAATAATACATTATTAAGTTTTTTGTCGGTATGTGAACTTCGCTGCTCGAGAAACCATCGATATTTCGAGATTACAAAGCGTCGTTGTAAAAATATGTTATTTCTTTTTTTTATTCACCAACAGATAATCCTCTTGAATATTGTAACAGGATTTCTTTCGATCCATTTATCGTCGCACTGTAATCTTGGAATCCACGTACTTTGTGTGTTTCACGTTACTCCCTTGCACTGGATACCCTCGAAAGAGTTGCATTAGGAACGATAAAATGCTGCCTGCGAATTGTCAATTCTGTTGATATTTCATATCACGATGAAATTTGAAACAATGTCGTTTCTTTTCCCTGGTGTCGGAGGTATAACGAGTTTTTCGATACAAAACATTTCGATGGAAAGTTGTTTATTGCTCTGTTTGAACGATGTGTTCCATTTCTTTAGCTGCACCTCACAATCCAATAAAAATGCTATAAATAAGACGAATTAATTGTCATCAATAATCGGTGTGACGAGAATTAAATTTGTTTTTTAATTCCATCAAAATAAGGCTACAAGAACGGATTTCGTTTTGGCAGTTTAAGCATAAAATCATCGGAAAGACGATTCACGTATTCTCGTTCGTCTTATCATGAACTACATAATCGTACTTGAAGCTGGAAAAGCGAGTACAATGTCCGGATCGCTGTTCTTCTCGAACGTCGTGTCTCAAGGCTGGTTTTACTCGACTGATACGAATATCCTTGTATCTCGGTCGTGTCGCTCGAGTAAAGAGTCGTTTTAATATCCTAGAGCGTAACAAATCCTAGGCATAGACGAACATACATGACGTACGTGATGTCATATGTAGAAAACGAGATGCTTTCTCTACCGAGTCTCTCTGTCTCACGTACTATTCTCATTTCAAGAAGAGAAGAGCAATCAGGTATTTCACAAAGGTTGTAACATTTCATAAAGGTCATATCCAAACCCTCGTCTTCGTTCCATGAAGTCCCTCGGGGGTATTAAAATCGTTGGCTCTTGGTGGTGAGCTTAGCCGCCCCTGGTCGGTCGTTCTACGGACTTGAGAATTTTTCTATTCGTATGGTCTCTTCTCATTTTTATTTCTTCGTCCTCCACAAGTTTCCCGTTATCCCTTCGCGTCAGGAAGTCGATGCCTTCGGTCATAACTCGTCCCTCGAACGGCTGTTCTCGTTCGCCTCGTTGGTGCTCGATGGGCTGGCAAATCGGACACGTCCCTCTATTATCTTTCGAGCTGTTCTCGCCGGTTTGAAAAATCAATCCCGAGCGTATTCGCACCATCATCAAACACGCTGTTATCCTGATATTATCGACTTCCGTAATGATCTTCTGCAAGAGCTAAGTGAAACGGAGTTTTAATTCCTATTCGAACTTCCCCTCGTTTATTATAACGATTTTTTTTTGGATTTCCCTCAGCAAAAACCTTTGAAGGCTCGATTCTTCCACTCTCTGATTTCCTGTGACTAGAAGCTTCCGAACACTCCTGTGTTTCACAATCCGACGCAAAAAAAAACCCTCAACCCTAACCAGGTGCTGTGGCAACCCATCGACTGCCGATCGTACCAACTGAAAGGAAAGCCTGACAGAGATAAAGTACAGATAGTCAGTAATATCGAATGTATCAGCAACGTCGCCGTTCCAGGGTGGCGTGAGCACACTGTGAATATCAACCTCCGCCATCTTTGATTCCCCTTCATCTGCCCATATATTCATATTCTATACTAATGCCTCCTTCCTATTATACGTCAGTCCATTTAGTTGTGATCTAGATACGATGTGAATCTATATGTTGCTTGTGTCGATTCTTTTATCCAAACAAACGACTACGTCTTCGTATATCTTTTCTACATGTCGATCGAATCCCACTACATTTATGCGAGACACAAAAACTACGCGTCCTTTCCTACGATATACCGTTCTCTGTTTTCAACTTCTCTCGTTCATTTCCTACCCTGCATATCCTGCAAGTCATTCTTATCCATGTGGCCCCGGATCATTAATTCTCTCATTTTCTTTCGACCTCTCGCGACGCCGACTCTATCGCGAGAGATCTCCCACCCAGCTACCAATTCACGTCTACAATGATGATCCTGCTTCCGATCCGGAAGATCCGGATACAACCACGAATGCTATACGATGATTCGGTCGAACTCTCTTCGCCAAGACTCGACGCAATACAAACTAGAAATGAAGCAAAATTATGAGCTTCTTTCTATTCTGGACGAACGAACGGTTTAGAAAAATATCACCTGTGAAATTTGCATCCATCTCCGTCGCACTTGTTGCCATTCAGTCGGTCAGGATTTAATAATCAGGAAAATAAAATGGTACAACTGTGGGAAAAACTACTTTGTTCCACGTACATCGCGAATGGCCAGATTATAATTTCTTTTTCATTTTGACCAATGATCCAAAAACGATAAAAATATCAATACGCGCTGAAACATTGATTGAGGAGAAAATGTCTATCGATTGTAGCATTTTGATTATATACAAAGACCTATTTCGTGAAAAAGCAGTCGATTATAGTGTTTGAAACGTTATATGCTTATATTAGCAGTAAAGTAAATACACATGCGTGACTATAGGGAGGAGCAAAGAGAATGAGCGAGTAGAGAAACCGTGAACGAAGAGTCAACAAATGTGGGTGAGATCGTTGGGATAAACTGGGCAACACGCACTTTTCTAACAACGTATGATCATGCAATCATACGCTGTTGATCATTCGTTTGTTAATTTATTAACGATCCGTTTAACGTATATATTCATTCATTTATTTATATTGAGTGTAGAAATATATATTAGGAATCTGATATGGTATTCAAAGGCATCGTTCCGTTAGTCAAATTATGGTCTCTGGTGTCGATGCCAGCGGCGAGAACGACGACGAGTTGACAAAGTGGCAAAGTAAAGGCAAACAATCCGTCGTCATGACGGTGTGATAACGGCCTAATAAAAATCTATCAGACAAGCAAAGGGGAGGAAAGAACTCGACGACGTTACGTTACGAAACTCCCTCTCTATAATACAAGTCGATATACGATACGTATACACATACAAACACCGAGTACATCAACTTCGATCCCTCAGTCTCTTCGTTTATTTCATACCTATATTGACGCAGTCTTATATATGCGTGTATGTATGTATAAAAATATACACCGGGGCGACGTTCTAATAAAACAAATTGAACGCCCTGTACGCTGCTTTGTCAGGCTTGGCAGGATATGAGAGTGAAGAGAAGGACACGGAGCACGGGCCGACTCCCCGGGGGAGCTCTTCGTGCTTCTTTCATTCTCACCCTGTAAAATCTCCGTCACGCCTTCATCGTATCCCGCTAAGTTGATGACACCACACTCCGCTACCACCCGTTTAATCTGTGACGACTGTCCTCCATTGCTTATATATTCGTGAAATCGAACGTCACGCACTCTCATTAATTAATGTCTGTCAACGAAATCCTTAAATTTGTTCAATCGTTAATCAACGATCCAGACGAAACTCCAGACTTTTTTCTTCTTATTTTGCCCTCGTATTATTTTTATATTTTCAGTGTCGTACTTTGCGCATTTTAATTATCAATTTGGAGAGGAGAATTTTGAGGTCTTATTTTTAAAAAACTGCCCCCAAATTGGAGGTACATTTGTGACGAACATTTGTGGTTCAGGGGTTATTATTCGAACGATCCTTTCATTAGTTCGCCGTTGTTTCATTATGACCGATAACTCACTCATCAATTTTGATGTCCCATGGCCATCGATTGATTTATTTTCATTCGGCATTGACGTCAATACGTTTTTCGACGAAAAAAAAAGCATCAACTAATACCGGTGAAACTTCAAACGTTAATCGCCGCTCCAGTTCATTCGAAAACAAATAATAGAAGAAAAAAAACTTATTGAAGATTTGTAGAACTAGAATCGAAACTCTGAAAAATCGTTCCGCCTTGAAGCCCAGTGCAAAGAAATAAAGCAATCATCGCAAGACCAGATTCTATCATATCCGTGGCAATCTCCACCCAGTACTGACTGCCCGTTAAAAACTATACGCTCCACTTTCCCTCCGGTTTTTCAATCATTTCCGGTATTCCCGGTTATCGCTTTTGTCAATAATTACTAATTGCACCACAATCGATCGGGTTTATTCGAACGTACACGAATTTGGAATCAAACAAAAATGGCTATCATCATATTTTTCAACATTGTTACACTTTTTTTCAAAATTATTATGTTTATTAAATTATTAGCGTATTCAACTAATTATTCAAATTTTTCAACATTTTTTTTCTCCATGCGATTACGTGTCAACAAATATTGGATTTATAAATTGTGCTGATGAATTCATTGAAATATGATTGTGTACAAGACAAATATATAAAGCAAAAAATAGGAAGCTCCAGGCGGACACGCTTTCGCAGTCGTAGGGACACGCTTTCTCGAGTCATCGGTGCGCTCTGGCTCCTTATTATGTCGGTTCTATTCTCGAGACTCTCCTCGTGCTAATTGCTCGTACACCGAGCTGCCTTAATTGGTGCTCGAAACAACAAGAGTGCAGAAAAAAAAGAAAGAAAGGTGATAAAAAGCACACGAGGGTCAGAGCAAATAGAGACGCAAGATTGTAACGAAAAAAAAAAGAAGAATTTGAAATTGTCGCGAAATCGTGACATTTGTACATTCTTTGTCACGTATATTCTCACGAATGTCGTTTGCGCAAAAAAAAAAACAAGAAGTAAAATTATAAAATCGGCACAAGCAGCTCTACAGCCACGTGCATATGTATATTTTTTTTCGTCCAAGTCTCAAAGGTCATCCCGAAGAATTTCCAACTTTTATAGATCTTCTTGTAACTTTTCGTAAGCGAAGAATTATTGCCAGAACCAAAGGATTCTTATTATTGTGTAAGAATTTCGAAGAAAAAAAGTATTCAACGCTTGTAAATTGTTTAATGAATGTTCAAAAAAATTCTAACTCTGTGTTCTTCCAAAAGTGCTTCCAAAATATGAGAATCTTTCATTGGGAAATTGTTTTTTATGTACAAACGATATTTGTTGCTTACATCATTTGATGCGAAATTGATGGAAATTAATAGAGTGTAATAATGCATTTTTTCGCAATTGCGAATTGAATCGTGCACAATCATAGTATTTTTATTTTTATTTTTATGAAATGTTAGCTGACGTGTGGCTGAATGGTCATTCAGCGAAACTTGATAATAATTAGTTAGTTCAAGGAAAAATAAGGTATCTTAATCGAAAGAAGCGAATCGAGAGAACGAGTCGACGACGAATGAGCGAACAAAGCTGTAGAAAAGTTGAAGCCGCTTATTCCGCCAAGGCAATTCCTTTCTCTTGGTTTTAGGTGCCATACCATTGCTTTATATACATATAAAAATATATATTTATTATATAAGTACGCTCACATATACGATACTAATACTTCAGTTACCGGTGCTCACTCCACCCCGTGAATATAATACTTTCGTAATAGCTCCCGCATAATAAATATAAAAGATATCCGCAGGCTGTTATAGCGGAGCAATCCCTCGCGAAAAGTTTCTATAGACATCATTTTATATCCACACACGCATTCTCGTTTTTCTTTCGCTATATTTTAACATTGAGTGCTGCCGAGTCGCACGCATTATCCTTTACCATGACAATTCATCGCTGAGAATGTTTTGTTTGTTTTTTTTCTTTCAATTTCACTTCATTTGAATCTCGTTGATAATTGCGGTCACCAAGCTAAGTACGTTGTTCCGTAGACTAATTAATTATTTTAAAGTTAATTACAATCGTCCGCGATTTTCTCTGGGCCAATGTTATGATTCATTATGTAAAGGTCGCCTCTGTCAGCCCATTTTGCCGTCGTCCTTCTTTAATCGATCGAATCATGTCGAAAAATTTCAATTTCAAAAAATCCAGGTCACGTCAGATGACTGATCCGTCGGCTTAATAACTCAGACACGATGCTGCTTTTTTCTAATATTTTTGAAATGAGCTCCGCTCTTGTCTGAGCTGACCATTTGTCAGAAGGTTAATAATGTTGGCGGAATGAAATCTAATTACATTAATTTATAAAAGTATATCTACGATACGTGATCATGCATGCGGGGGATAAAGAGAGTTGAAAAAAGGCGAGGCCGGTCAGTCGTGATACCATTAGGCCGTCAGGGAATCCCCGACCCCGGCACACCCTCGTCAGGTCATCCGATAATAAAACTGAGAAAAGAAAAAAAACAAGTTGAAAAAATATCTCTCGTCATTTGGCTAAAAGCCACCCCTAAGATTTCCCCGCAGACCACGATATCTAGTATCAAGGTGTGCTCCGACGTAATCATCGCCCTATCATGTCACTTCCGGTCCCTCCACCATTTCGTTCCCTTGGATGCTCCAAATTCAAGCGCTGTCTTCGATGCCAACCTAAAAAATTCTATGAAACGTTAAGCAAATACGAAAATAAAATAGAATCACAAATATGATACGAAGTGGTGCTACTTATTCATTCTTGGCGATTCACAAACGTCAAAATATCCACACTCTCGAAGCTGAAGACCCAGTTTGAAAGTTTGTTAAGTTTATCGATGAAAGTACAAATTCTCGTTACCGGAAAAACAAAGCTAAAGAGAAAGGAAACGTAAAAAAAGAACCCTCCTGATAAATCGACCGTCTAGACGTTTGTAAAGGAATGATGAGGAGGAAGGGTATTGCTGAGAAAGAGGAGTAATACAGCCAAGAGTTTATTTTAATTGAATTTCGTAACTAGGGTAACGTCTAACTGAAGAAAAGCGTTTGTTGATGCAGGGGATCACTCTGCGGACATAACAACATTGCCTCGTCCCTACAATGATCCATTGTCTACCTCTAGCCTCGTTGTATCCATCCCCGAGCGAGTTTTCTCGTGAGTTTCCACATCGACTATATTTGCGCTATAGAAGTAACGAGAATCATTTAAATTGTCTCACGGTACGAGTCAACAGTGAAATTGATCGAAAAACAAGAATATTTTCGTCACCTGAGAATCGAGTAAAAGAAAATCCAAAAAATCAATTAATAATAAATAAACATATCGCTTTATCAGCGAAAATGTATATTTTCCTGAGAATCACGGAAGTTGTCACCACGCTCCATAGAGACATTTATGGGAAGAGCTTCAAGACGCAATTCTCGTGATTCTTGCAAGTTGATCGAAACTTCGATGTGAGTACCGCGGTAATTGCAATCGGTCGTCTTGAGCTATGCAGGAAAAGATTCCTCGATCCTTTTTTTTATCGTTGTTTTGCTCGAGCTTCAAAGTTAGCTTGCGCGTTAGTGTGTGCGTGTCGGCGATTCGCATCGACGTACCGAGGTCGAGATGAGCCGTTCTTTTCTCCATCGTGTCGTTCCTCGCTATGTAATACCTTTACGAGTTAGGGATACCATGAGAAAGAGTAAGAGAAAGAACAACTCGAACGTGGAACCGGTTCCTCATACAAGCGTGGAACATTAGCGGTACAGCAGCCGGTTTTCTTCAGACTCTTTCGCGACTTTTATTCGCCAACGACCAGAGAAACAAAACCCAACGACGTTACATCCGGTCTGCAATCTCATCGTCTTTATCCCTCTTTATATTAGAGCAAGCGTTGAGCATTCGTTGACCTCTCGACAATTTTTCATCTTCTCCGTTGTCGCTCCTTCGCACCTGAAAAAGAGATACACGAATGTCTCTAAATCGGTGTTTAACCACCTGCTTAAAACGCAACCTGTTATGTCACTCACCTCTCATCGTTCCGTAGAGGGGGATCGTTGAACATCTGGTTTTAGGGAAACTTTACTATGTTGCGATCCACGACAAATTGACAATGGAGAGTTCACATAATCCACTAATGACGTGTTTCTCTCTCTCTCTCTCTCTCTCTCACACTCTCTTTCCTCGAACAAATCTTAATATTGTATAAATTTGTTCGTAAAGTCAACCACTAGCTAATTCATGATTATTATTTGACCAACTTGAAACTCATCAGAGAGTGCAACTGTCGTTAACTTCTCTTTTACTAGGATCACCACCTTTTAATTTAACATTGATATCGCTACGCGTACCCAGGTCGACCGAGGTTAAATAAGACGCCTGTGGCGCCGGGTTGTTGTTTGCGTTTAGAAACTATGTTTCATAACCTCTGGGTGAATGGATATTCAATATCAGTACTCGTATGATATTAAAGTTATGTTAACTGAAAATTGACATGCAGTGTGACTGAGATAATTAGAGATTCATTTTATTCTTTTTTCTCAGCATGAAAATTGAACAGTACAAAAAATTGAAACAGATTCTAAAATCAATAGATAAGGGAGTTTATTTTCGTACGTCTTTCATAAAAGTTGACAGTTTTTCTGTTGAAACCTTCATTTCAGAATTGTATCATTTTTTCGATTCTACTTTCCTTGGGCCTGTGTGACCCTGGCCTTTCTCTCGCGGATATAAAAATCTTCAAGTATCATTCGTAACTTTTAACTTTTTGTTTGTTTGTTTTTAAAATATAAAAATTTCTGCGGAATATCCTATAATTACTAAATCAAAACAGATTGTTTTGCAGGACTCCGAATTGTATATTTGATTCCATTCAATTAAGCGATAAACTACAATTTGCATTAAACTGGGGTAATTACTTTCTCAAGTTGTGCAGTCCGGAGCGTAGGATAAGTTTTGGTATCGCCAAATTGGGTAATAAATCTATTTAGTTGTTTGATTCGAATCGCGGTGGATTTGGAAATTCGAAAATACTCTTTCTTGTTTTTGACCCTTTTGTCGGAATGGTTAATTGAATAAAACTTTGTACAGTTTTGTTTTGTTTTTGTTTTAATAGATGAAACAAATTTTAACTCATAAAGTGTTCAGTTCAGTCAATTATAATATTTCATGTGAAAACTTCTGATTCAACTACAAATTTGACATGCTTTTCCATTACTATTACCGACTGTTGTGAAAAAAAATGGAATGAATCGTAAACATACATTTTGAAACGAGTTAGTTGTTTATCGAACGTGCGAAAATGGAAATAATTTAGTTCTTGATTATCATTAAACTAAATGGGTATTGTTCGGTCTCTATCGAACGTGATCGAAATTAACATACTGAAAGGTATTCACACTAATTTCCTAAACGCCTAACTATACATCTATGTGTGCTTATAAATACAGACCGTTGAGAATAACGTTGAATAGCATCATCCATGGACTCGTCCCAACCCAGATACAAAACCCCGATTTCCATATACTTGCCGCTCTGTTGCGAACCGAGCAATATATTCGCGTCACCTACGTTGCAAACGTGCAAACCGAGGATTAACAGCCTGAAACACGCGATAATCGAGGTGCACGCAGCAGACACAGTGGCCTGAGTTGCCCGAAGTCATCGTCGAATCAAATTTTTTCTGATTAATCTCGGGAACCAACAGTTGGGAGAGAAACAATTACCTATAAAACATAAATTAAAAAGTAATGTAAATGATAATTAGATAATATTTTATACTAACTTTTTATACATAATACCGCAAAATTAACAATTATTTACCATCAAGAATATTCATCTCTGTTTGCATAAATAAGCATAAAATATACGTAAGAGCAATTACTCGAAAAAAAAAAAAGAAACGAATTTCCGTGTGGTTCTTCATGAACGTTTGGGTATAAGATATGGAAGTAATACACAAACTTTTTTAAAACATGCTTTTTTACAACATTAATTCGTATTACTAACATCATGAACCTTTGAGAAAAGTTTAATTGGATTTTCCAAGATTATGCAATAGAAAATAGATCTCAAACTTTGTCAACATTGCCCAGAGGCTTGTGACAAACTTCTGAGGACCTAATGGACCCGTTGAGTTAAGAATCGTTTGATGTATGAGAGGATTATTGAGAATATGAAAGACCGAATAGATTGCGAATTGAACTAAGTTTTGCAACATCGTTAGTGTGAATTTATTGCTAGTGTTATTTTCCCTAAAGTCGACTCTAACACATTTTGCAATATTGTGAAAATAAGAACAGGATTATTTACAACTCTATAATATGAATTGAATTATTTTTTATCTCAGACATACTCGTGTTTGAAAGATTCTTCGAATGAAAAATTTACGAATGAATTTATAAATGATAATCAATAAAAAATATCACGCTTTATTGTTTTTTCAAAAAATATACTTTGATGAATAATTTTGCAATTCGTATGGCTATTTTTCTGTCTTTTGTATGACTTGAAGATTTACATCGAGTGCATGCTTGACAACATACTTAACGTAGTTGAACTTGAACCATTTGGCTTGTCAAGTTTGTCGCTCGTACAGAAATATATAAATAAATCTATATATATATTTATATATGGATAAAAAGACAGGAATAATGTGACTTGTGATGGCGATGTTTTGTTGTGTTTGCTCGAGGCATTCTCTTCACGGAACACCCTGGTTATTCCATGCACGGTCGCCAGGTGAGCTAACGGTGCCTCTCTCAGAGCGCCGCGGTTAAGTAACGGGCTGGCTGTTCTCTTGCTTCCCCGTGCCGATTCGTAGAGTCCGAGTTCGTAATTTCTCATCTTCTCAACTTTGCCGGACGTTGCTCCTTTCCTCTTTCTCTCTCGCTCTCGTAGTGCTCTCATTTTTTTTCACATCGACTAATCGGATTCCAAGAAAAAAATGTAGCCCCCGGAGAGACGATTGCGTTTTTTTCTTCACAAGATCGGCTGGAAACACTAGGCATTCGTACGAAGCTGTTTCGAGTTACGTGTTTTCTTAGCTACTGCGAACACTAGAGTCGGGACAATCCACGAGAATCTCGAAAAGAAATTTCAAGACTACTGTACAATCTTGAGGCTCAATCTTTTCACGAAAATTTCGTCATTTCTTTTCTTTTACGATACAATAAAATATGATACCGTGCAACAAAGGAAAATAAGATAAATTTTCAGTTCTAATCCCCACAGGGATTAGAAACATACGCATTTTGTCTCAGACCCATTGAAAGATACATATACTTATGCAAAATAAATTCGATTGAAGATACATCGGAAATATCATCGGAATTTGTTTCATATAAAATGACATAAATGTCTTGATATTATACGCACTTTACGAAATCTATTTTTTACATCTTTTTTTCCACGTCAATAAAAAGGGCTCTTGTCAGCCCAGATTCATAAAATGGTTATACTGCAAGATCCTGCCATGCTCGAATCTTCCGGTGCTTGATATGCTGTCGGAATAAGAATCTCTTGTCGCGGAATAGCTCGAGAGAAATAAGTGAAGCGGGAAATAGAACATAGTAGACATTTTTCTTCGTGCCGGAGACAGTTCTTAAACTCAGTGCCTTAAATACACAACTTGATACGTTGAATCTACGAGGACTAAAATCCTATGAGAAACTGGAGTACTCGTTCATCGTAACATTCGCACTTGCACTTTGAATAATACTTTACCCGCTGTTCGTAATTACGACGAAACAACGTTGCTCGTAATCTGGAAGTGTACTTAATTGTTAAGTCATTGAAATCTCTTAGGATCAAGCAACTTTTCGTTATTTCTAATGAATGCACTGTTCGTACGTTGCTTGAATAAATAATCCTTGATTATTGGATTGATTAATAATATTCCCTTCGCAAAAGAGAACAAGACTCGTTGAATGCCCAATTTTCGTACAGAAGGGAATTGTTTCTTCTCTTTTTCGTTAGAAGTTTTTTTTTGTCAATGCTCTCACGTGTGTCAGATTTAATCACAAGCTGGAATTTCTTTAGAAACTTCATGATCGATAAGCGATCGAAAAACTTTTGTCGAAACCTTCGGGGCTCATTGAATAATCACGTGTGCTTTTTGTAGCCATGATTTATTTGTCCTACTGTGCGGAGAGCCGAGCTTCCGAATGAATACTAATCGGACCTCTCGAAGACACTTCTTTCGGAGCGTCGACCTTTTTAACGGTACATTGAATTATTTACTTTGTCTTCGTATCACTTTCGACCAGGAAGACGAAAATATTTGATATTCGTCATAATTTTTTTTCATTTTTCCGTTCAAGAGCGTTTTGTAGCGGCGATTTAACGTTTCTCGCGTACTCGTTAACGGTGTTTTCAAGTGGATTTCTGACGGCACATACGTGGCCGGCTTTCCGCGTAGAGAGAATCGATATCCGTGGCCCGGACGATGTTGCTTATAGACAATGGATTATAAGCTTTGGAAGGGGTGGGAAACCTTACGCGTGTTACGTCCGTGAATCACCTTAGTTGGAAACGACTTTTTTTCCAATCACAAATCATTCTTCAAACCGTTCTTGATGTTTCTTTTTTTTCATCGTTTTCGTTTTATCCAATTAATTATCCTGTCATATTCCAACGGAGATCAATTTATATTTGAGTAGCTGCACCTGCGAGCGAACAAGTGACAGTGTTAACAGACGTCACTATTATTCATCGACTTGTAAAAATCCTTTTCTTCTTAATACTTAGCATAATTTTTATATTTCTACTTCCATACTAGCCAAAAGTACAGAAGAGAAAAGAGTATTTTAACACGAGAAGAACATCGATCGATGGATTATCATATGTTAAGAATGTATGAATTCACAATGACTTGACTTTTCTCGCGCGTGCTAACAAAACTTTATTTAAGTTATTGGGTTAGAATATAAATTCGCGCGTATCCGTGACCTCGTGTGTCTAAAGTCATATGGAAATAAAGGTTTCTCATCCTCCTGCACACTTGAGTATTTTTACTTTCTAATATCAATTAATGTCCACGTTGTTATTCCATAAAAATACACGAATTGCCCAGCAGCAAAAAAAACGACATTGGATTTTTTGCGACACCTTATTAGCCCGCTTATTAACGTACTTATAATCGGACTAATTAGAACATCTAACAATGATTCTCGTAAATTCTACCGGCGTAACCATAACCTTGACAAGAAAGACGAGAACATAAAAGGAGACGAGGTCGATAGCCGAAACGCATCGGTGCCTCGGTAGGACGTAGCGTGTCACGAGCCGCTGAGTACGAACTTTGAGTCTTTTACGTAGATTAAGAATCGAAAATTACGTGGAAAATGCTGTCTTCGTCGCTCGACAGAAGGAAAAAATAATGAAAGAAAGAAAGTTGCCCTAATGAATTATACGATATTCCAATCCTGCTGAGATTCATTATCAGATTCTTCAGAAATGTTCTCTTGTATGTTGAGAAATAACTATTTCTCGTATTTAACATGATGTTCATTATGTCTCCACTGTAATTGCTGTCAAGGTCACTCGTTCTTAAATCGTGGTTCGTTTAACGCCGTTGATAGAACAGAGGGGATAGAAATATCACCGAATAAACACCTGAGAATTCTTCCTCACAGTCTTGTCTATTATTAGACTCAATAATCTCCGAATTAAATAGTCATCCATCCTCAAACAGGTTTACAACTAATCCTTTGAGACTACATCTGAAACGCTGCTCGAACAACAGCCAAGAATACGACGTAGCTGCATCTTTTTTATTTCATAATATACGGAAGTAGTTTTGTCACTCGTCGAATGACTCTGTCTGTTATTCAGGATCGAGCTCCGGAACTTAGTTCACCGAACTTCGTTGTACGACTAGTGCTCAATTAATGTGTTTATATATATGGCTGTTAAGCCGGTAGAGAATCCGAGGACCCGGGGGGCGTACATTGTAACAGAAAGAGGCAAATGCGTTCTTCGGTGAACGTCCGCGCAAGTTCGACGACCTCTTTTTCCCCTCTCCTTCCTCTTTCTCTGTCGAATCGACGGAGACCGGACAGTGCTCGACCAAGAGACTCGTCTTTTCACTTCGTCTCCCAACAAAAAATGACTATTTCTGGTTTGAGATGAACAAAAAAAAACAAAAATCGGATCCTTTCGTTTCGATTCCAGGTTGCGTAATCTCTTCAAGGGCTTTCGTTAGGCTGAGGATCTAACTGAAAACTTGTGATACAAGATTTTTATCCCTCAGTTCAGAATTTTTAATCTACTGCCATTGTTCTGCTGAATGATTTTTAAAAAAATGTAAAGGAAATTCTAGACAATTTCTGGATCATTAAAATGCAACGAAAATATCGTCTTAAGTCCGTATAAATGTATTCAAGAAAATTAGGCAATTTGGAAAAACAAGTTACTTGATAGGAAAAAAAAATTGATAATCATCTCGTTTATAAAGAGTACGATATTTATTGTATTTTTTTTCGTCTCATTGCAGCAACTATTCCGCAGTCAACCACAAGGCGCGACTCCTCAACAACTCCAACTCTTACAACAACAGCAGCAACAACAACAACAACAATATCTTGCCGCATCGCAAGCTCAGCAGCAACAACAGCAACAACAAAATTTTCCAACAGCACCTTACACGGTTATAAGTGGACAGGAACCTTACGTAGGCGCTCTAATTGCTGGAGCTCCCCCCGTAGTGCCGCAATATTATGGAGTCGGACCGTGGGTTTATCCAGCGGGTTTACTGCCACAAGCACCACCTCAGGCAGCCGCACCACCACAACCCCGAAGACCACTCACACCCTCGTCCGCGGCAGCCGCTGCTGCCGCTGCACAGGATAGCGCCAATAATCTTGCACAGACGGTGAGAGCTATAAATTCTCAAACTCGTATAATGTTCCTTAAACTTGAGTGCATCCTCGAAATATCCCACGATTAACTTCCTCATATAACACAACTGTATACCATTACATCGTTAAATGCAAATTTACTGCCTTTAAGTAGCTTTAAGTTTTTCGGTCATCGATAAGAAACTATTTATATTTGTGTCTATTTATTCAGAGGGCTTAATATTTCTGTACTTACTGATCAATGGTTTTTCATTAACATATTTCTTACATTCCGTGCAAATGTACTTTTGGCGGAATTCGGTCAATTTTAAAAAAGATCGTCAATAAATCAATGAATTAATTCCGTACAAGATTGGGCACTAGTTTTGTGAAACAGAAAACATTATTTTGGAACTAAAAATTGGATAATTTAGTCATTTGGCCAGTAATAACGGACGCTGAAAATGTATTTTTTGGCAAAATCGTCTAATCATTCTCAATTTTAACGACTGCAAACTCCATAGAATATGAGTTCAAAAGAAAGGAGTCGTAAAGAAGAAAATTAATGAAAATGCACATAAATTCAATTCGATACGCTTTGTTGGTGATGTGTTTAGCATCAGATATCTTTAAAAGTTGAAATGTAGAGTAATCAAGTTCCAGAAGTCAGCCCTGATGTTGTATCAGAAGACTGTATTCAAAAAGTTTCGCTCAAAGCATGCATGTAGAAAAATGAACAATCGTGACTAGTGTCTAGTCGACAATTCCTAAACGCGACCTCACGCGTTCGTCAAGAAGAAAAAACTTTTATTGCTTATGAAAAAAAAAATTGTGGCACTGTGAAAAAAAAACTGTCGCTCGTTTCTTTGACATATCACGCACCAGTAAAATCGCGATGTGTATTTAATATCCGCAACCAGTGACGGCCAACCGGTAGACAATGGTTTAAACAGCAAAACGTCCAGTACTCAGGAAACTGGAGTGTAAAAAAACCCGAATCTTCGATGTGATTTCATTCACTAAATTGTCAATTCCAAATGCATCAACGAATACAAACCGAAGTAATTATAAAAACAGACAGCAATCGGCAATGAAAGTTCAAAGAAATTGGGTGTATTTTGACCTCTCGTATCCTCAAAATAATTAGCAGTTGCGGACTTTGCTGTGGACGAAAAATTAGATGCTGGACGTTAAAATTTGGAACTCTTTGATATCTCACTATATGAACGTCACTGCTTAAATACATATGCATTTCCATCTGATTAAAAACAGTATATTAATGTAAAACTCATATAAGCAAAGGAAAAAAGCACTCGGGGGACAATTTTATGAATAATTTCTGCCTGCGTTTATTCATTTGTAAACCACTCATGACTTTTTCCCACAATGAAAAAGAAATGATCCACAGGCGTGAATGAAATATCGGATATACGATTTCGCGGTGTACTTTGGATGATCGAACTTTGTGTTTGATGGTTTCAGGTTCAGGGTCAGTATCAGGTGATACCGGCTTATTACGATCAGAACGGATCCATAGTTATGGGAGGCGTGAGAGGCCTCGGTTCAGCAGCCACACCCATGAGATTGGTTAGTCCGGCGCCTGTACTTGTTAACAGAGCACCTTCTCAACCACCACCAGGGCCTCCGGCTCCACCGCCACCGAGCCTATACTCACAACCGACCCCAACATCAGCACACAGCAATGCCACGCCTGGCGAGTGCTTAGGTAATGAAATTAATATCATGTATAAATAACATGCACAATTGTCTTTTTCATCCCGCGTGACAAATAAAAAGAATGATAGAGAAAGAGAAAGAGGAAGAGTGGAAGAACGAAGATAAACACAAACAGCTTCCAGCCTCTTCACACGTGTACTTTCACAGGAATCTCTCACCTTTTTCGTCGGCCGTACTCTAGACCGAAGTTAATCCACTGCACACCACACTTTCACCCTTTGTTGTACCTCAAATTATCTTTATGTCGTATAACATAAAAAAAAGCTTACATTCTGTACTCGATAATACTGCCATTTCATGGGTGCGCTTCCATCAAAACCCTGTGTACTAAAAAAAAAAAAAAACGTAGAGACATTCTTCAAATAGATAAAAGAAAATTACGAGAAAACAAAAACAGTGATTTTGTGAGGACTCGAGGCAATTGAGAGACTTTCATGTTCAGAGCTGAGCTCATTTACAATTGAATAAAAAACAATCGGAAGTTACTACTTTAGAGAGACAATTTTTCTCGCTGTTTCCCTAGCTTCGAACAAAGACAATAGGCCTAAGGTCAAGCTAGCCCATGAGTCTTAAAAGTCTGACAATGGGAACGAAGTCATGTTTATATTGCTCTGTGGCGTTCTGTCCTGCATTTAATCACAGGATGCCAGTACTTTCTCCTCATAACCAACAGGTCGCCGGGGAAGAACTTTATTTTCTTCAATTGAACAATTATTTTATCAAAATGTCAGAAAACTTACCATTGTTTTTGTTCACGTTGCAGTAGAGTAATTGTCACTCTGTGACACTAGTGACACTTAAAAAACAAATTGTTGGAATGCATGCTCGTGTCAATGGTCAAAATAACAATAATAACAATAACAACAATAATACGAGTAATCACGTATCAAGATACAATAATCTTCTATAGAAAAACTGTCGCTAAATGTACACATCTGACACGAAATTTGGAAATTTGAAAAAAATTTGGGAATTGCTTTTCACGTATACGAACGTTCTATCATTTGAGCAGTATTTTTATACGATTTCTAATCGATAATTCGAATGTCGTTTTAAGATTGAGCTTCTCAATATTGTTTTTAAAAAAATTCTTTATCAACTCGGGCCGCGCCGAACAATGCGTAAAAGTATTTCGATTCTATTAATATTTCAGATATTGAGTTAATATAATGGGTAGTTTATTCGTCTATTCAATAGTCGATCGAACCACGACCAGCCATCGTTCCAGGAGCTGAGCTTATTTTCCGCAAACATTTCTCAATGGCCATTCTCGAACGACCTAGTTCTCGTATGTTTATGTCTATGTGTACGTTTTGTGTTATCCGGTGGTGTACAATAATATGGTGTTGGCAAGAACAAGAAAAAAAAAGTAGGCTACAGAAGAGAAAAAAGAAAGGGGACACAAATATCGTTAATCACGATGAAAAAAAAAAAAAAAAAAAACAAAACAACATCTGGCTAATCGATTGACAATTAAACAAACACGCGTCGGTTGTGGGCTTTTGGTGCAGGTCTGGCAGCGTGCAGCGCAGTGGTTGCGCAAGCTCAGGCGGTTGCGGTACAACAGGCCCAACAGCAGAGCTCGGGACTTGCCGCGGGTTTGGCGGCTTTGGGTTACAGTGGTTCACCTCTCGGTGCCCTCGGCTCCCCGGCTCAACTACAGAGCACAGGTACTCACGATGACGTGACTATTCCCAGCCTCTCCCGTTCCCTTATTTTCCCGGCATTATCGCAACAACGGACCAACGTTATTGACAACCCTTTGAATTCGGTCTTCGACGTTACGTGCGTCATGCTCGTGTTCACATACATTTCATCGCACGGCCTATTCTCGTACCGGCAAATCCGATGTTCCTTCATTCTTTGCACATATGTGACAACGATAACTGTAACAATAATAATAATAACAATTATATTAATAACAATAACCGTAGTTAACAAAAGCATGCTTCAACCGCGCTTTATTTTACCGTTTTATTAATTGTTTTGTTCCCATTGTATCGTCTGCTCGTATTAATGTTTGGTTCATACATGTACAACATTTGTATACCCTTACGTGCGAATGTCACATTCTACAGATTACCCTCGTTTTTATATTTTGTGTTATGTTGATTTTTTTTTCTTTTCCTCAGTAATTGTTCTCCTGAATACAAGGTCCTATTTGTTCTATATGTTTAGGTCTTGGTTTGGGTGCGTCGTCAACCGGGAGAAGGGATTCTTTTGACAGGAACACTTCGGCTTTCAGCCCCAGCTTGGAATGCAGTCGGGCCAAGTGGGCCCAAAGTTATGGAGCTTTGGGTAGGATATATTAACAGCATTTTTATCGCGAAGCACCGCGAGTCGTTTAATTATTTTTTTTAACCATTGCGGGGACGCAGTTTGCAATACGTAATTGGATATTTGACCAAATTGTACCTGACCGATGTAAGCCGTTCGAGGCTTGTGGATTAATTCATTCTACGTGTCCCACTTAAAGCCTTAGAAGTGCATTACGTTCGTCAGGCTTTTCTCGATCCTACGAAACGTCTGTACATGCGATTCATTTCGGAGACGCAAACGCGTGCTAGTAAAATCCTTGACTCGAAATGAGCTGACGCGTTTAACAAGGACGACTGGTCTAAACGAACTCGTCCTCGTAACTGCAAAATCTTTTATTTATACATGACACTTATTGCGCAATAAAGTTATCCCGCGATTCACGATAACTCCGAATGCCTTTGCTCGATAGAACTATTTTTTCAATCGATGCATGCGTTGTTGCTCTCCAGGTACTGTAACGGCGTCACCAAGTCCTTTAGGGCTTTCTCTAACACCGCCCCCGACACTTGGTGGCTCACTCGGAGTTCTCGTCGGTGGAGCGAGCCGAGTGTCAGCAGCTCCTGGTGCGGAAGCTAAATTCCGTGCAAGCGCAGTTCCGGCTTTAACTGCGAACGGAGTTTTCGGCTCGAGTAGCTCCCTATTTCCAAATCTCGTCGGTAAACCCGGACGCGGTGGAGCAGCTGGCGTAGGTGACAAAAGCGCTGGAGGACGATCGCGTTTGCTCGAGGATTTCCGAAATAACAGGTACGTCATTTACACCCATTTGTTAACCAAATATCTCTATTTACACAAGCTCCCTCAATCGTACCCCAGAACAATCTCACAATTGACATGGATCTTTCATTTATTTACAACGCTCTGTAACTGACTCTACACAGATTTCCGAGTCTCCAATTGCGAGATCTGGCTCATCATATAGTCGAGTTTAGTCAGGATCAGCACGGTTCGCGCTTCATTCAACAGAAACTCGAACGCGCCTCAGCGAGCGAGAAGCAGCTCGTGTTTCAAGAGATTCTCGCTTCGGCGTATTCTCTCATGACTGATGTGTTCGGCAACTACGTTATACAAAAGTTCTTCGAGTTCGGTACACCGGAACAAAAATCGACGCTCGCACAAAAGGTAAAATACATTCTCATGGACCATTTTTCTCTAGAAACATTTTTCCATTCATTTTTTTCATCCTTTTTTTTTTTGCGGAAGCATTGGCTCCTGACCTGATGACAAAAATGCGTGTCAGCTGATATTGTCGTGATTGACTATATAGCCCACTGATAGTCGGTCGATTACGATCTTCTCTTTCACTAGATTTCTCCACTACAAAAGCACCGTTTTTTTTGCATTGTTGCTTTCAGGTGCGTGGCCACGTATTACCGTTAGCTTTGCAGATGTACGGCTGTCGCGTAATTCAGAAAGCACTTGAGTCGATCGGACCGGAACAACAGCAGGAAATCGTTCACGAGCTCGATGGTCATGTACTCAAATGTGTAAAAGATCAGAACGGAAATCACGTCGTGCAAAAATGCATTGAATGCGTCGAGCCGCGAGCTCTACAATTTGTCATTGGCGCTTTCGCGGGTCAAGTTTATTCCCTCAGTACGCATCCCTACGGATGTCGAGTTATTCAACGTATTCTCGAACACTGCACGCCCGAACAGACGCAAGGAATTTTGCAGGAACTTCATGCAGCTACGGATCAATTGATTCAAGATCAATATGGAAATTATGTCATTCAACATGTTCTAGGTATGTATTTAATGTATAAAAATCATATAATTTCGCTGTTTGAATTTCAATCAATTTCTTCAACTCGAATTACTTTGAAACAACGAATACATTCAATTCGTCTTCACATTACATTCACATCGTTCTCCACTTTCCTATGCATCGATTATAATTTTTTTGCATTTTTTTCTGTTTAGAACACGGCAAAATCGAGGACAAGGCCCAATTAATAAGCAGTGTTAGGGGAAAAGTGCTTGCTCTCTCGCAACACAAGTTTGCAAGCAACGTTGTTGAAAAATGCGTTACACATGCTACCAGACAGGAACGAGCTGTGCTTATCGAGGAGGTCTGCGGCTTCAACGATAAGTAAGTTTGATACTTTTATGATACTTGGTCAAATTACAATGATTCTTGAAACTCACTCAAGTAACGTTATGATTTTATCGCTAGGGTAGAAAACCACATTTGTTTTTCTTTAATTGTATCAGCAAATTTGTTTAATTCATTTTATGGGCTCTTTTCTTACCACTTTTCGATGGATCTGATTTAAAAATTGAATTGCAGTGCCTTAAACGTGATGATGAAGGACCAATACGCTAATTACGTGGTCCAGAAGATGATAGATGTTGCCGAGCCGGCCCAGCGTAAAGTGCTGATGCACAAAATCCGACCTCATTTGGGCAGTCTGCGAAAGTACACATACGGCAAACATATAATCGTGAAATTGGAGAAATTCTTCATGAAAACAGCGTCGGCAATGGGAGTGACGACACCTGCGGGATCATCAGCCGGAACAGGAGATCTCGGTCCAATTGGACCTCCAGCTTCGTCAGCTGGCCCGGTGCCGACAACGGCCCAACAGCC
Organism: Campoletis sonorensis; assembly: GCA_013761285.1. Lineage (NCBI taxonomy): Eukaryota > Metazoa > Arthropoda > Insecta > Hymenoptera > Ichneumonidae > Campoletis > Campoletis sonorensis. The sequence goes on from JACEOJ010000107.1 coordinate 1,536,319, forward strand.
TACTCAGGTTTTATAAACAACACAGACCACACTCCCGCAAATTAAACGTCTTTTAAGCGATCACCGATTCACCGTAAAAATCGGTAAGGTCTGCGAGTACGCGAAAGGAAAGTAATGCAGACGACGAAATAACGAAGAGAAAAAAAAAGAAAATGATGTGAAAGAAAAAAAAACGGCGACGGGACATTCAGTCTAGAGATCGAAGACACGGTGAAACTGCTTTCTACCGTAACAAAACAACAGTAGGACAGTATTTACGTTCGTAATGTTTGAAGTTTCGATAAAGCCTTGACAAAAGCAAACCCTTATTCGGGTGTCAGATTGACAGAAGAAGAGGAAGACAAACAAAAAGCTCTGAAGAACTAAAGTAATTCTCGACTAATCGGGACTCGAAACATAACAATTTTTTCACCGATAACGGACGTATTTCATCCGTAGCGATTTTTGTAATCGCGTGTAAGTCACCGATGTTTTATTTTTATTTTTTTAATAGCGAGCTAAATTCCACGAAAACTTTTTCTCGCGACAGTGACGAACATGTACGCGAGCATCTTAAACGACACGGAAGAAATCATTTTCACATTTTTGATGATTGAGTCGAAAGAACGAATGAAAAAAAAAAAAAAAAACAAAAATGAAAAGAACAAAAACACGAAATGAAAAGCAGAGATATCGTCGGCTTTTATGAGCAGTGATTATTCGCTAAAACGTGTTGAGCGCGAGTTGAGCTAGCTAGAGTAGAGAGCTATAGAAGTGCTGCAATCATCAAAGAACTTGTATGATGTGCACGAGGCTGGTCGCGGTGCGGTTTGAAACACGTATGAAGTTTCCATACAGCGCCGCGATACACGTCGAGGTATTATTAAGTACGTTAGGCGAACGACCGACTGGTTCGAGATGAAGAGAAAAAACAAAACGAAGAAAAGGAAAAAAAAACAGTTATGCTTGACGAGAATCGATTACGGATAGAGATTATAGGAGCTACTGTGTGTTTCGATACACTAGCGTAGCATTTGACATGGGAGTTAAATTGAGCATCCCAGACCTGACCGATTTACTTACCCTTATTCTCTCGCCACGCCTATTTTCCCTACCCTTGCTATTTTTCATCCGCATTGAACATTTTTTCCCAATTACCTTTTATTTATACTTTTAGAATTAACAATGAAAAACAACAACAACCAAGAAGAGAAGACAGAAAAAACGCGTGAATTGAGAAAAAAAAATGATGAAATCGCATGAGGTCTTGGTTCGCTGTGTTATTTCACGAGAAAAAACAATTTCATGGGCGGGAATAGAGTTGCCAGCAAAATATATTGATATATTTTTCATTTCAAAAATATACATAATTATGTATACATAAATATATGTATATATATATATATTTGCTTGCCAACCCTTAGTTGTCGTTTACAACTGACAAACCGAGAGAATTACAGAGAAATTTCTCTGGTCTTGAAGCAGGCTTGAAAGAAAGAAAAAACCGGACCGTCCGGTCATGTTTCTACTTTCTATTAAACATTTCTCCCGATCCCTTTGCTAGTTTTGTAAATTGTGATATAAATTTATAACAAAAAAATGTGCATAGATCCACCGGTTAATCCAGACAATCTCCTGCCTCCAAAATCGCACCAAAATTCAATCCTGATATTTCATTTCTCTCGACATCTCTTTTTCTCTCTCCCTCTCTCTTTCTCTCATACACACACTTTCTTTTTCTCTTAACGGACTCTGTGAATATTGTGTATTATAATGATTAATTAAATTTAAAAAAAAGGATGATGAGTTGCGTTCTGCTGCCACTTCCCAAGCCAATACAAATTCAAAGTTGGGCCCAATATCTGTCCGAAACATTTTGGAAGGGATTTGCAAATTGAAATAACTCTTCTATTCTTATATTGTAAAATACGAAATTTGTTGACAAAGTGATACTTCAGCGAAAATGTAATAGTTTCATTTTCTTCCTTTTTGTTTTGTTTTATTAACCCCTCGAAAGATTACCGCAACTTCAATTAGCGTGGTGTTATTTGAACATATTTGATCTTAATTGTACATTGTATAAAACTTAAAAAATCGCCACGTTCTCTCTTGAGAAATCTTTCAAATCAGCTCGCACAACGCTCGTGTAATTATCTACCCCTGTCATTTTCATCCCGCAACTATTTACCTTCTTAAAACTACTCTCACCCACCTCCGAAGTACACTACACCATGGTCTTTTTATTATGGTGCACCACACAGACCTCTTATTTAGCTTTTCGTTTTTGCCCTTCGCAGCGATTCCCGCACTGTTCCATGCGCGGTTTTCCAAGCAAATTCCGAGACGAGTTAAAAACCATAAATACAAGCAACTTGAATGTACTTTGATGACGTAACGCATTTTTTAAGCGTTGAATTTTGAAAAAGTAAAAAAAGGACACGAATTTTCGTAATTTCGAAAAGAAGTCGAAACATTTTTTTCCTTCCGATCAAAATGAATTGTGAAATGTAATAATGATAAATAAAACAATGATTGAAACACGAAGCGACCGAGCATGCCGTCGCGTAGCTCACAACAACCTGAACGATTGAAAAACAAAAACGTGTTCGCAAAAATTCAAACTACCGCGCAATTTTCAGCGTATAAACGTTGAACACTTGAAATCTTTTAATAACCGCATTTCATTAGAGTTTAAACCGTAGCTAATCCGTTAGATATGAATATAATCATTCATTCATAAATACATATGCACATCCGATCGAGTTGCATCCCCCTGTACAATGTATGATATTTCGTTGAATGTAACCAGTCGTGTGAGGGTCTTGTATAAAAAGAAAAACCGATTTAAAAAAAAATATATGAATGAATAAATAAATAAGAAAGAAAACAAATCGAAGAAAAGGAATTGTGGCAACTTTCTTTGTAAGATATTGTATATAACAATTTATTAATGACATTGATAAATTCGTAGGTACCTTTTCTCTGAATCTTTCTACGCGCGGATACAACAGACATACCCTTGAACGGAAAATTGGGGGGGAAAACATTCGGAAATGCGGAACGCGTGGTCGTGAAACTCTCGTCGATCGAAATGACCGTAATCGTCGGTATCATTCGTTGTTTTATTTATTCATCGTGCTCCAGTCAGGGAATATCGCTGCCGGGGGAGGGGGAACGGGGTGAGGACAGTTTAAAAAAAAGTGTGAAAGGTACAGACTGTATAAAAGTCGAATAGAAATCGATAACGATGGAAAGTACCGCCGTAAAGATCCACGAAGGATCTTCTGTGATTTTTGCATACTTAAGTCGATTTCTGTGAGAGCTTTTTAATCAGGTAATGATAGGAAGCATAAATGTCACACAATAGTCGGGACAGACGGACAGACATTCCAGCCACCCCTTTCTCTCCCTTTCTTTCTCTCTTTCCCCCAATCTTTCTGTCTCTTTCTGCCTTTCTCCCCATTCTCTCTCTCTCTCTCACTCTCTCTCTCGGTCAACAGGACATTTAATAACAAGAATTATATAAATACGATATGAACATATAATGTAATAATATTTAAGGAATGACGATAGTTCCTTCATCCTTGTAAATCGCGCGTCATCTGTAAATTAAAGACAAAGAAACGCATCATTTATCATAGTATACGAATGACATAGATATGTCATTCGTCGACGAAGTTGCGAAAAAAAAAACGAATAAGAAAGAAAAAAGAAAAGGGCAGACAAAATGGAAGTGAAACGAACGCAAAATCTCTCTCATGTCGTATCAACTAAGATTAACGAATTATTGCTATACTATCATCTTTCATTATCAATTAATTAATTACAGCTTATTATTTTTTATTATTATAAATATTTGTTTGATTAACGCCACCCTCTATCGATTATTCATTGATCGCTAATACTAATTGCTAGACATATATATGTACATATTACATATATATGTATTATATATACATATACATATACGAAGGTAAAAAAAAAAAAGACCGCATATAAACACTTTATAAATACGAATATCAAACTCTTCTAAACGGCGTCCTTCCACGAATCATACCGCTAACGATCCATACCTTACTTAGTGTTTAGTACGAAACGTTAGTGGTACTTAAATATCTAATCGCTATCTCTTTAATCTACTTAAGCTCCTTGGAAAAAAAAAAGAACAAAAAGCAAAAAAAGAAAACCGAATGAAAGAAACAAAAGAAGAAGAAAAAAACAAACCGGCAGCAACAACCACAAACCTTGAAACGATTTTTTGATTATAAATAGTGTAAATTTTTTATATAGTGCGAAATATTATTGACCGTACGGTACTTGAGATACGTTAAGCGGTCATGTATAAAACATAAATGAGGAATGAGAACAAGTAAAAGTAATTCTACATTCAATACATAGTCTTTCGATCTTTTAAACTACAAGAGGTAAAAAAAAAAACGAAAAGAAAAGAACAACAAAGAAAATAAATCTTTTGTTATTTTACGCCTGATTTTACGAGATGAAAGGCACGAAGGAGCCTATTGGAAACATAAACACTCGGGTGGAGCTAATAAGAAATATTTGTAGAGGTCGGAAATCGTATTTTATTCGTATATACTCGATAGCGTAAAAGCGTGCCCCAAAAAGAAAATGATGGAATTTAAAAAAAGCGAGTAAAATGAAAAATAACAGCACATTGACATCCGTTCCTTTGGGACTTTAAGTGCAAATGAGTTATGATGAAAAAGGAAAAAAAGAGGGCTAGAGAAACAGAGCGAAACATGCCTCGAGTATATTTCTTGTAAGCGCTTTTAGCACCCACGAGTACAAACAAAACTGCTATTTAAGCTGTCTTCGTTGAATGTGCAAATCATTGTGTCTCGGAGTATCGATCAGGCGTGGTGTGAGCGGGATAAAAATTCCATTTGATGAATAAAAAATCGACTTTCATCGAGTCAACAACGAGGTACAATCGACCGACGTAAAAACAAAAACATCGCAAATATTGACTAATCGAGAGAAGTGCATACTTCACATCGAAACATGGAAACTCGTTGGAATCGCCACACTGATTAATGCTCCGAGAACTCTGATGTGGGTGAGAACATCCAAAAAATCGCGCGTAACCCTATAAATATTGATTATATATATATATATGAATATATTATATATATAAATATATATAACTGTATATGTATACCTAAAAAAAAAGCATAAACCCATCGGTTGATGATATACATGTAATAAGTACTATTTAAATATTGTAACAATTGTATATGATTTTACTACTACTACACGCTAATTGTATTATATATATGAAAGATCTGCGACCTCCCACTTGTAGAACACACATTCACACACACACACACACACACACATACACGAACACACAGAATGACACTTGACAGATGAGGCGACACGTGCGCTCTATCTGACTCGTTGCAAAAAAAAAAATATCCACAATTTCACAAGCGAATTCATGAAACGTCCACTTTTCCTCCCATACCCAAATGTACCGAAATCAACTGCCATAGCGCTGATGTAATTACTTGATGGTTGTTTCGCGAGGGTTGTACACACTGTGGCTTGTTTTTCTTTCTTTTTTTTTTGTCACCGAGTATTATATTAAAAATATTTGAGATAAAATGAGCGAGGGAAAGAGGAAAAATGAGAAGTAACAAGAAAATCGGCAAACATCAGTGGGAATGGTGCGCCCTGATATTAAGACTGATGTACAGTAGCGCGCTATTCTCTTAAGTCACGTATCTTCAATTCACCCTATTCCACAGTCAAGGACCACAAATCATCGTTCATACACTATTCACACGAAAACCAAAAACCCACCTACATTTACTCACACTTACACAAACGCGTGCGTGCAACAATGAAATTTTCACTTGTCCCCGAGGGTAAATACGTCATGCATAATTCAATTTATACATCGTGTATTTACCCCGAAGAATTACGAAACCGCTGACTCGTATTGACGTTGTAACGTCTCAGGTTGTAGCTTGATATGATTTTCAAACATTTTCGAATTTCTGAGCGAAACAGATGTTGGGGGTGTTTAGTATCGCATTAAGCGTATATTTGTACAGTATCAATGCGTACGAATGGTAAAAAAAAGTATAAGACATAAATTCGTTGAACATTTAAATTTGACGTTTGACGAAAAAATGGATTTTCGTAATTTTTCATTATCATCCGTATGTTATTGTTCAAATGATCTCTTTGATAAAATCTGTAATAAAATACAAGTCAGCGGTACTTGGGAAATCGAGCTTTATAAGCGTGAAATTGATCGAGAGGAACGCATGGAAACAAAAAGAGAGACAAGAAAAATCACACGAAAGCGAAAATAAAATTTTTAAAAATAACAATTGTATTTGAAATAGCAGGTAATTAGATAAGTGGGAAGGACAGATATACGGAAGAAGCAACAACAACAACAACAAAAATTACATAACTTGTATATTAGTGTATAGAATGTAGAAACGATGAAATAGCCACAAAAGAGGATCATTTTCGACAATGTTTTTTACAACAGGCAGAGCAGTGCGAATAGATATGTCATTGTAACATTTAAAAAGAATGAAAAAAAAAAAAAAAACAAAAAAACAAAAAAAGCATTTGAGAGCAGTTTCGTAAATGATGCATGATTAAAAACCACTAATCCCATTACTCTAACATTTAATTACACGAAGCATTAACACATGGTCAACCCCACCCACATGTACTTGTGAAATTTGTTTAAATACGATGAGAAAAAAGAAAAACATACAAACAATTCGAAACCATTTGACATGCACTCACACATAATACACAAAAGACAACAAAACTGGACACTCACCATTCCCTCACAGAAACGTAGTTTTTTAAATAGCCGATGAGTGAGTAGCCGAAATAATTGCGAAATGAAAGTGCAAAACCAATTTAAAAAAAAAGACATTTCGTCAACGAGTGTCAATTAATACGATTCTTCGTCCGAAACGCGAAGAGTAATTGATTTTTCAAGCTTCTAGCTTCCGCAATTATTACTTTTTTTTTTACTAGTTTTTTTCATTACTCAATTTCTCTATTCGCAGAATATTTGACAGCTGTGTTCAGTTGCAGTGGGAAAAAAGCATTTCAAATCGTGAAAATTAACGATGCACATTGTACCAAAAAAACGTTCGAAACGAGAAGCTCTCATGACTCCCAATTTTCTCCTCATACCGTGCAATTAATTTCATTTAACGACTAGCATATTCATTTATTCTTAACCCTTCGTTTCATTATCTTCGTTCATACCGTTCTTTTTTTACAGTCTCATTATCGTTCCGATTAAAGTTTTAGCCCCAAGACTCGCAGTTTTAGCGCAATCGACAAAAAAAAACCTTAAACATCCCACCACCACCTTATGAAAGTAATTGAAAAAAAAAAAAAACGGAAAAAATAATAAATTTAGCTGCATTTTACAGAGGAATGGGACTAGAAGTTGCAGTCGATTGTCGCACTTTATGCTTACAGTTGTTTGGTAGGGGCTCATCTTTTACTCGAGCCGTCTGAAAGCCACTTGGATAATTAAATAAACGTTATAAATAATCAATTAATCAATTTATTACACATACTTCAGTCTAGTTATACTCAATATTTGTTCGTGCTGCAATCAGCATATAAACGGCGTAGATGCAATTATTGATTAATTGTTGCGATAATTACACAACATTGCTTTTGTTGCTTGAGTTCCGACGTCTATTTTGGTTTTTCATTTATTTTTCACTTGTTTAGATTTTCATGTCGTTTTTTTTTCATTATACGATTAGTATTCTCCATCCTAGAAACTTATTTATTGTCATTTTCGTAACGTCGACTTCAATATTAATTGCTCCCATGGCAGTCTACATTGAGCAACCGAAGGCCAAGATACCCTATCAAATAAAACCATAAAATTGTGAAACCAATTTGAGAGAAAATCAGTCAAAAATAATTGTGAAAAAATATTCAATCGAGAAAGGACAAAATTTTTATGAACCAAACATTTCTGTTGATTTCTGTCACTCGTGATACATAAACAAACAAAAAATCAGGAAGCGCAGCTCGTTTAGTAAAAGTCTTGGCAACAAAAACTTTAAGTTTTTTTCTTTCAATTATCCGCCACCGGAAATATAAATGCAGAAGGCCGTGCTAGTAGCTTGTCATGATTGTAGCAACATTGTCACTCATAATGTAGGCATAAACACAAGACACGCCAGACACACGGAAAACACAAACACACACATATAAAAAAAACAATGGTAATAAATTAACGGTAATCTAAATGTAACATGTATATGATGGCTGTACAAATGTAACATTTTTTTCCATTATGTATGAAAAAAGGGAAGATTCGACGATAAAAGAAAAAAGCTGAAAATAATCGAACATAACAAAAAATCCGCACGTGCGTTGAAAATAACGGTCGATTCCGGGTTGGCCGTGAAGCGTCGATGCGATCAATTGATCCACCCGCGAGTGATTTACCAATAAAACTACTATTAATTTTAATTATAAAAATACCATTTCTGTAATAACATTATGATATAAAACCATACATTGAATGGCAATAACGTGTGGTTTTTGGTCCTCGTATATTCCCCGACGTCACATTGTCGCGAGTTCTTTACGATTACTCATCGTTGCACGTTGATTTATACATAAATTTGTATATATGTCTATAGAGTTTGATTTTTTACTATTTTTAAAAATTAAGCAAGTATTCCCTTGTACATGGAATTCCTGATGCATGCTGTCGATGGTCCATCCACTAAAAAAGGGGCAGGAAAAGAAACTTCCTTGCGTCAGTATTTCAGACACGTGTATTTTCTAAAATTTTATTTAATTCCTTTTTTTGTTGTTTTTTTACGCAACTAGTGCGGAAAAAAATGTCTGTCAAAAACAATGATGAGCCGTTTCTATACAAGAAAAAAAGTTTTTACGCCGGAAATCGCGCAAAAACGAATTGTCGTATTGTTCAAACGACACTGTACATTCCTCGATATGAAACAAGGGATTCAATGAAGCTTTTCCACTTTTTGTACCTACTCGGATTGGAAATCTCGCGTGAAATTGATTTGTTTAATTTGTTGGATCAAGTCTTTAGCATCTTGGTGCAAATAACAAATCCCATTTAATCACATTCACGTCGATCACACACAAATGGAATAATCTCGTAATCGAAATTCTATTCGCTCTCTTCTTTGGAACGTTCTCTGTCGGACCTTCGGGATTTCTTCTTTCGTCGACTTGGACTACGCGATCTAGATTTGTGTCTGCGAGAACGCGATCGCGATCGATGCCTATGCCTGCAAAAAAAAGATAACGAATGATATTTCCTTACAGTTGAACTTGCCAATAGAACGACAGACGATAAAATCCTCGCAATATAAAGAAGATAATTTAAGAAATGATATTTCTGTGGTACCTCTCTTTATGGCGATACTGCGATCTTGATCGATCGCGTTCTCTGTCCTCGTCCCTCGCGACCGATTCTTTCTCACGTTCACGATCTCTCGCTACTGATTCTTTGTCACGCTCGCCCCGTTCGCGTTCACGTTCTCTTTCTCGACCCATTGATTCGAGATCTCGTTCTCCTCGTTCGGGTCTCTCTCGCTCTCTATCTCGCTCCCTGTCCCGCTCTCTCTCACGGTCTCTCGATTCTTTTTGATCTCTCGGTGGCATCAGTGGAGGTATAGAAATTGGTGGTACCATCGTTGGAATTGTTTTCGGACCGCAATCTTTCTCCTCCTCGGGGTCCGTTATGGGGATCGCTAAATTGGTGGGTTGCCATGTCTGTAAATATAATTCGATATTTAATTTAAACATTATACTCCGATGTATTACCGTTTCAAGTTTCATAATAAAATCAATCGAACAGGGAATGATTCGTGAAAATATGGCAAAGGCGGAAGGATTATGTTCCGTCTTCTCTGGCTCGACACAAATTTTCTACGTATTAAAATCATGTAAAGCACATTCGTTCTATAAGGAATCTTGCATTCTAATTCCATCTTGCACAGAGTGGATTTCAATCAAATACTGAAATACTATCTCAGGTCTGCTCTGGATAGAAGTTCAAACATTCACCAGAGAACTAACTTCATACCAACACCAGGAATAGGATCAGAAATCTTGACAATTGATGAACTTACCGGATCATTGCCCCATTGACTGTCCTGAGTAGGCTCGTAGCTCTGATAATAAGGATCTGTTTCGGGAATGTAGAACGGCGGTGGTTCTCCAGGATACCCAGGAGGTGGCATATCAAAAGCTGGTGGAATTCCAGCACCAGGTGGGGGTACGCTCATATCCGGAAAGCCAGGTTTCCTTGAATATTCTCTCCTGTCAGCAGTCATAACTTGTATTACATTTTCTTTAGGCGGAGACTTGTCAAGATTTCTTCTGGATGCGAGGCCAGAACTGCCGATCACATCTATCGTTCCTGCCATTTTTCTACCAGGCGGTGGTCCTGCACGCTTAGGTCCCATTATTCCTGAATATTTGCTATTGTCATTGGTGATTGCGACCTGTGGTACTCTGGAACCACCGCTCGGATTTCCACCCCCACCGCCAGCGTTCAATATCAAACCAACACCAGATTCGCTACGCATTCTCTTTTGACGCTCGCAGTAAGCTCTCCAAGTTTCTTCGTTGAATCCATAGTTGAAGTAATCGGTAATATCAGCTCCAGGTTGACGCCACGGCTTGTCCTCCAACTGATCCAAATTGAATTCATGCGCAGCTATGCCATTTATTACGCCAATCGTCTCAAATTCATCAATACTAAACTTTCCAGGTTGTTTGTTCAATTTGTCTGGCACACCCGATGTGTTTGTCAGGAGACCACCTCGTTTGATATTCAAACTCCCGTAAGCTGGTGTCGACTTTATGTCACCTATGACAACATGCACGTCATCGTCGGAGTCAGAATCGCTTTGAGCTTCCTCATCGTCCTGAGGTTGAGCTTCTTTTCCATTACTTCCATTGGTTTCCGGAGCTTCCTCTTCGTCGCCATTGGTTGTTGGTTCTGTTGCTTCTCCATCAGGTACCGCCGAATCTCCGGTCACCTACACGTTAATGGTATTTAAATTATTAAAGGTATAACTGTATTAGAAATGTCGAATACATATCACATTTTTGGAGTTGATGGTACGTCGATATTTTTATTTTTATAATAATGGTTCCTATGGTCACTGTTGTGGTACTATTATGTCATAAAGTGTTTGTTTATAAAATGATTGAACGCGTTCCCTTCCAGTATACGATCTTAAAATGAGGTTATGTTCAGCACGTACCCCCGGAGGCTCGTCCTGCTTGGTCTCCGAGTTTTCCTCCTCAACCGTTCCAGATTCTTTTTCCGTGGGTAAGGAACTATCTTCATTTTTATTTTCCACTTGTCCCTCAGCCACAGGATCGTCCTTAGTGTCAACAGAATCACCGTATAACCACTGATCTTCGTTCTCGTCCGCCATCTTTTCACAACTTGGTCCGCAATTTTTTGTACGTTGTTGGTGGTAAACGCAAACTGTGACTCCGGTAACTATAGAAGTGTCTGACCCAACAAAAACTATGCCTCTCGTTCAGTCAAACAAACTGTGTTTAGGTTTTAGATTATTTTTAGGGAACTCGCTTCGATTAGATCTTTCCAGGAATACGTTCGCTATGTAAACACAGTAGCGCAATAAAAGAAACGATCCAAAATTCGTTCACTACAAACTTTGGTCAGATTCTTCATAAACCCAATATTTTTCCAATAATTTAAAATGATAGTTCGAATTATGAGGCATTACGCTTGCTAGAAAATTGACGGAATATTCAAACCATTGCAAATCTGTTGGGTAGTATCGAAAATTGGATATATTTGTTCTGAAACGAGAAAAATTGCCAGAATGGTCAGAAATCAGGCTTAACTTTACTTTGTTGGTAATTTTTGAAGGGGCCGGTAACAAAGCCGAGACGCCAAAACGTTCCGAATGATTTCAATGTGAGGACAAAAATTATCCAAAAATGAACCTCATTCTCCAAACTCTATTGGTAATGTAAAATATTAGTGCTGAATTGAACACTTTCGACGGAAATTACGCAAACTTTCTACCGGTGGCCTACCGTTGATTGACTTTTCATGACGGTCAGTTCCAGGAAAGAATTGCGACCGATGTTTTTACTCACTACCGTAATGTTACATTACAAGAGGCGAAGTTATGGTAAAATTCTGGTAACATCACCGTTGTCAAGAATATCGGAAATTTTATATTCCCGTGGCATTGCATTGCTATATGTGCGTCACCCAAAGACCCAGTCGCCGATCCACCCATCCACCATAAATTGTTGCACACCCGGCTACATACACAACTACAAAAGTCGATGTTCAATTTGCCGAAGTCACGTCTGTTTTTGCAATTTGCACCAACCGTACGACTTCACCGTTCATTTGCTTTGACACACGTCACGAAAAAAACTTTCAACCGATCACTGAGTACAAAAAGATTATTGCCGAAAGTCACGAGGATTGTCGACTCTCGCCCAACAGTATTGACAAATTTTTCGTAAGTCTTTTTCGAATGTAACATCAAAAATAAATAGTACTCTTTCACGTGAAACCGAAAGCCTTTTTCAAGAAATCATTATCCTGAGCCTTTCTTCTCAAGACATCGGGGTTGTTGACATGTAAAGCTTGCAGGTAGATTTTCACTTTGGTTAAAGAACCTTTAATGTTTATTGTTGAGAAAAAACTTTTTTAAGTATCCAAAACGCCACTTTCCTTGAATTCTTCAATTAAAACGAATTCTTCTTTCATTGTAACCAAATAATCTTGAAAATCTCGCACAACTCTTAACCAAAAAGTCTCCTAATTTTTTTTTTTATAAGTGGGTCTTCGAATTACATATTTTCAACAAAAATGAATTTTTCCTTCTGAAAATCATGTTTTTACATAATAAATGAAAATAATATCTAACCACAAAAAATTTACGAACTTCTAAACTTGATTTCTAACTATGTAACAAGGTGTCAATGAACCCAGATTTTTCTAAATGTTTGATAAACTTATTTTCCAGTCTGCGTCAAAAAGTTCACACAATGAGCGACGATAAATCATTGTACACCCTGCCAAATGATCAACCCGTCGTTATTTTGGACTGTACAACCGCTTTCAATGCTTTATCGCTCAAAGAAAAACTTTATGCCCATTACTTGAGTCGGGCATCTTGGTACGGCGGCCTCATAGTACTCGTTCAGACGTCACCTGAATCGCCGTTGATCTTTGCTTTGTTTCATAAAATATTTTCGGCCGAGTCTATCGAGGAACTCAAAAAATCCGCATTAGCAGCTGGCATCAGCGAAGATGAATACACCGTAAGTTCCACACACGATTATAATAGTCTGAGTTTCTATTTTTAACAGCCTAGAAAACAGTGGTGACAAAAAAATTTTGGCGGAACGAGTTTACAATTTGGTGTTTCCCCAAACTCAGTAAGGCCAATGATACATTTTGAATGCTTTTCCTGATATTCCATAAAAATTATTTTAATTCTTTGTTTGAAACAGGTTTTAGAATAATGAGAAAGGAATTTGAAAAATCTACTTCTAGGATGCTGTATTTTTTCTGCATATGAAGTGAATATCTTTTAAACTTTCAGGCTTTCCTAGTATACGTTTGCGGTGTTCTTTCCAATGCTGGTAATTACAAGAGTTTTGGAGACTCGAAGATCATCCCAAATTTGCCAACGGACAAATTCGAGACGATCATAAAATCTTCAAAAGCTCACAAGCAAAAGTCACAAGAGATCGTGAACATTTGGAGCAAGATACAAAAAGAAGTTTATTCTTTGGAAGAGAGAGTAAAATCTTTGGGATTAGGAGAAAAAGGAATAACTACGTATTTCTCGAGAAACTGTGACACACAAGATTCAGAGTTGGTGAACGAGTTTATGCAGAGTAAAGGATTGGAATGTTACAATACGAGATGTTTCAAAACTACGGAGACGTTCGAAGAGTCGGGTGTGAAAAAAACGAGAAATTTGTACGACATAAAATTGGCTTCGTTGGAGGTTGGTGAGGATCCAAAAATCACGCTGCCTACCGAACTTTTCAAAGATGCAGCCTTCAAAGTGACGCGTGGCGATTACAGCAATGTACTCGGATCAGTGATCGAAAATCTTGAAAATGCAAAGACGTACGCTGCAGATGACAACCAAAAGAACATGCTGGACAAATACATAAGTCACTTTAAAACCGGATCGTTGAATGATCACAAAGACGGTTCGAGATTTTGGATTAAAGACAAGGGGCCAGTTGTAGAGGTTTACATCGGTTTTATCGAGACTTATCGTGATCCAGCGGGTCAAAGAGGCGAATTCGAAGGTTTCGTTGCCATGGTTAACAAAGAAATGTCCCAAAAATTCGCAACCCTCGTCAGCCGAGCTGAGCAGTTATTACCAACTTTACCGTGGGGACCAGATTTCGAGAAAGATCAATTCCTCAGACCGGACTTTACGTCACTGGACGTTCTTACTTATGCGGGTTCGGGAATTCCATCCGGAATAAACATACCGAATTATGACGAGATTCGACAGAACGAGGGTTTCAAAAACGTGAGTTTGGGCAACGTTATTCCGGCAAATATGAAACAGGACGTCATACCATTTTTGTCGGACGAGGATCAAGCGCTAATGAACAAATTCCGCATTGCAAGTTTCGATGTCCAAGTTGGACTCCACGAATTACTCGGACATGGAAGTGGAAAACTGTTCAGAAAGCTGGCGAACGGTGAATACAACTTTGATCAAGAAAAAGTTATAAACCCATTGACTAACAAGCCGATCGACAAATGGTTCTTGGACGGTGAAACTTACGACTCGAAATTTGGAGTAATTTCGTCATCTTATGAGGAATGCCGTGCTGAGGCTGTAGGCCTGTATTTGAGTATCGACAAAGAAGTCATCAAAATATTTGGCTACGAGGGTCAAGACGCTGATGATATCATTTACGTTAATTGGTTATCGCTTCTGTGGAACGGTTGTGCCAAAGCCCTCGAGATGTATCAACCATCAACGAAAAAATGGCTACAAGCTCATTCACAAGCGAGATACGCCCTTCTTCAAGTTTGTCTTGAAGCGGGCGAAGATTTCGTCAAAGTTGAAGAAACCGAGGGGGGAAAAAATTTAAGAATGACATTAGATCGTTCAAAGATTCCTACCGTTGGTAAACGCGCGATCGGCGAATTCTTGAAGAAATTGCAAGTTTACAAAAGTACTGGAGACGTCGAAGCGGCTAAATCTATGTACGATAAATACACGGACGTACCAGCTTCCGGTTCTCATCCTTGGGAGCAATGGAGACAGATTGTTCTTGCTCACAAACAACCGAGAAAAATTTTCGTTCAGTCTAACACTTTCGTTACTGGTAATTTCATGCATCTCCAATATTCGCCTGTTTAATTCTTGCTCTTTCGATATTAATGTACTTTTCTTATATTTCTAGACAACGATAACAGCAAAGTGACTTTGAAAAATTACGAAGCAACATTCGAGGGACTGATTCAGTCGTGGATCGACAGATTCCCATCGCCCCAAACATCTGCTGATCTTCTCGAACTTTGGGAAAAAGATGAAAAATATTTTGCTTAAATCAAGTATCCAAGTGATTCGATACGTTTTTTTTAATTCACAACAATGCGAAATATAACCTATATATTTCCTTTTTCATTTTTATATACGCAAACGCAATATTGTCAATCGATGAGTTATTTGTTAAGAGTATAAATCAGTCTGTGCGAGCCCGCCCAACAGTGCGCAAGGAAGAGCTACAAATTTCAAGAGTGAAAATTCTCCATACCGTTCGTTCGTCGGATCATAAAAGTTCGAGCCTATTTTTCCAATTTTCTGAATGGTCTGGAACTTTTTTATCTCAGGAAGGCGAACGGTGTCAAAAAATTCCACTTTTGAAAATTCCACCGGGTTGGGGCGATTGATTCGTACCCTCAAAAGACTCTTCGAATCTCGGGGTGCTACATTTGCCTCTGGGACCTTTGAGATACTGATATAAAATCGACATTACGTATGAAACTTTTGTAACTGAATAGAACAAATTAATGATATTTTCCATAACAATACGATTCCATTATCATACCTTCATCAAATAATCGAACGATGACTCTATAATCATAGTAAAAACTTCGAATCATCGCGTTCAAGGAGGAGAAAAAAACTTGAGCTGAATCGTGGTGGAGTTAATAGCAAAAAGTTAGGGAATTAAGAACAAGAGCATTTTCGTGATAATGAGGTGGAAAGCATAATATTTTTTAGTTATGAAAAATAATTCAATGGTTTGGCAGCTTTTTCTGTAGAAGAATATATTGAAAGTCGTTAAAAAATGTCCTTGAAAAAAGGCATGTGTAGTAGGGGTGGGTAAGGTTCGGAGAAAGTTGAGTAAACGTGTCCAAAAATCGATATCAAGCTATCGTTACTTTATTGGATTTAGTATGACGTCTCGAATAATATTCTTGCAGAGTTCTACAAAATTCTTTATGCATTTCACATTTCCGTAACAAATGAAGTAAACTGGTATTCCATCAACAATTTATAATCTGAAGTTAAAATTATTTTGATACTTTTGAACGCATCCAAAATGCCGGGTGAAATAGTTCGCTGCGCGACCGCTAAGCGCCTAGGTTCAAGCGCTGAATGTTCTCTCCCCAACGGATTTTCGACGAAAAAGCCGCGATGTTTGGCAGTTTTGGCGCGAAGCTCACAATCTCAGTGTTTGGATCAAGATGGTGCTCGCAGAAACGTTAAAAAATAGTTTTCAAACCCTTGGGGTAGAGATTACGGATGAAGCTTTTATCGGCAAATGTAAGTACAAGCTTAATACAACACACTGAATAATACCAGCCTGCAAATTAAAATCGGAGAAAATTTCCCACCCATTGATTCCGAGATTGCAGTGATGAATGTTCGAGGCCTTGAACTTGCACATTTTTTAAGACGCTTGACGTCTGTAAGCGTTGTTTTCAAAATGTGTTCTATAGTGCATAGTTTACTGTAAAATGATTTACATTCACCTTTGAATAACCGTATTTCGTTCCTGCCGGCGAAATTACACGACGATCAAAGGGCTTCTGCTGCACCAGAGATCGTTGCACTTTCTTCACCGAAAACCGGATTTTTCGACCCAAAAAAAAAGTATACGACCTGCCCAAGGTGAAAATTAAATTTCTTGCATTTTTCCCGAAATGTGAAACCGTCGGGACAGTATCAGAAATTTCTTTTCCAACTGAACGTGTCATTTCGCCACTGGAGCCTCCACGAAAATCGCTGAAGTGCGAGAAAGATAGCGCAATAAAATATTTCAACTCAGTGTCTAACCTCAACAGAATTAAAAATAAACAAAAAGTATAAATTAAATAAAATGTTGGGCCATCACGGATATTTTCCTGCACTTCAATGATTTGAGCTTTAACATTGTTTTGGTGCCCAATATTTATTCTTTTTACACAGGCCTGGATCTCTGCGACGTATATGATATCGATGCGGAGGTCCTCGTTGAAAAATGGATAGCGTTCATGGTTGAAAAAAATATTGGCTTAGAACCAACGCTGAAGAGCCTTAACCAATTAGAAAATTCGGTCCTGAAGAAAGCAAACACAAATGCCTTTGATACGTCAATGACAAGGGGCGAATCTTCGATGCTTCTTGACGACAGTCCCCGTTTGAACCAAAACGACCAGTATCCTTGACCAGTAAACATAATTGAAAATTTTGATCCATAAGAATTGAATCAATCATTTTATTGAAATTACAGTGTTTGACCATTTGACAAAAATGCAAAGAAATATAGCCATATTGAAACTGTTATAAACACAAATTTTTCAAACGTGGCCATACAAAAGTGCAAAATTCATTGAAGAAATAATTTCAGAAGAAAGATTGTTGTCAGTTCCTGTAAATTCATAAGAATAATCGAAAAATTCATTTCACGCATCAAAAAAATGTAAACATGTTGAAAACTTGGGATTTTGACAATTGCTTGATAACTTCTTGAAGTTATTATTAAAAATTGATACTTCCATGATGTATATTATGACCAGCTTTTGCCAAATTGACAAATTAATACATAAAATCAGTAAAAATGAACATTTTGATCATGAATGGTTCCGCAAAGAATTGGCAGTTACTACAGAGTTACTAGGTTCCAATTTTGATCATTCGCGGTGAAAAAAAAGCTAACTCTCATCATACTATTTTTTCTTAACATGATCTTAGGGATGACGAGGATATCTTGGAAATTTATGGTTATAAAGGACCTGCCATCCAGAATGTAAGTAATTTGCCTACTCATAATTTATAAACCATGAAAACCACTTTTCAAATTTTACACGGGAAATCGAAATCCCAGGAATTTTACGTGAATTTTAATGTCCAAAGCGATTTGTACTAAGCCGTATTTCCAGAGCCACGTGGGGCATCCCTTTTTGTCGTTACGTCCAAAAACTAGCAAACTACCTGTATATACTCAGCAATATTACAGCGAGAGCGTCGGTTTTCATGGGATACGATGTTGCCAGATCGTTTCGCGAATCTCGCTAAATATCATATTTCGAATAATCGCGATCGTATTTCGTTAATATGTTCTCTTGCGCTCCTCGTCGCGAAGCAAGAACTGGCCATGCGAGTTGACGCTTTGCAGTTTTATGATTGTATCAATACGGTCGTCCCTCCAACCAAACAATCTTGGGACAACAAAGCTATAGATATACATTTATATTTTACGTTGGGGACCAATCGTGACCGTTCGGAATAAAGGACAACTAGACGCTGACCATGAACACGGTCGTTACTCGATATAGATATTAGGCTGATACAAATAAAATTAACTTTTTTTTCTTGCCATGAAAGATACGTTAGGATTTCACAAGAAATTAATTTCCCAAAAATTTGGGATTTGTCAAAGTACCACTCCACGATTTTATTACTTGCTACAAAATGGATTCTCTCTAATTTTGCAACTTCTGAATAAAAGTTTCGATTTTCCCCCGGGGACTTTAGGATATTTTCCTATCATTTCGGTTGATATACATGATTTTGAAAGCCCATTTTTCTTAGTGTTGTTACTAAGAAATTACGGCCAAAATTAGGGTTTTCAAAATAAAAGAAATGACATGTCGAGCGCGTACACGCCTTTGGGACAATATCATTATATGTTTTTCTTCGTCATAGGTTTTTTATCTTCAAAATTCCTTATCACGATTTTTTTCTAAATTTAGCACATAAACATTTTGTTTAACGAGTTGAAAACTTCTTGAATGTTAAGTGGTGAATCTTCATATGCTAAAATTTGCCAAGAATTCGTGATTGAATTTTTACAGCATCGGCAACTACGAAATTTCATATGAAATCAAATTTTCTATCGAAAACATAATTTGAGTTGTAATCGCACACAATTTCATTATGGCGATGCAACACGTGTTGGCCGCTTTGAAATTTCGAACAAATTATAAAATGGTTTGATCGATCCTAAAAGAATTTAGCTCGGAGTAAGAAAAAAAATGACCGTTTAGTGGAAAGGACGATTGTCATGTAGCAAGTGTCTTTCTCCCACCCGCGCGTAGCTGAACAGTACAGTTTCATCGTAAAAGTCAAGAGAAAAATTGTTATTTTAGCAAAATGTGAACATAATGTTCGTCTTTATTGGCTGAAAAAAAATTAACATTACTATCTGCGTAAATGGTGGATTTTTCCGGTACAGAGACAATCGCGTTTTAACGTTTTTTCCTTCTTTTACATAACTATATATATATATATTCATGTACATGGATATAGTTCGAGCCTGCCGTAGTACCGAGTTTGTACGCCGCTTGGCAACGCTGTGTCCCGCGAGCACGAATCTCTGTCGTTGCCACGTGAACTCACCGAAACATCTCTAAAAACTACGAACGTTGCCACTGCCTTTGCGCGCGCTCTTCCTCGCTCCCTCTCTCGATGGTTCTCATCCCGTACTCTGCGTTACACAAATTATCGAAAATGCGAGAGTAAATTCACAGGAAATGGGGTGGTCTTCGTACGCACATGAGTGTGCAAAACAAAAAAGATAAAATTTGTATTAACATTTGCAGGTTATATTCAAATTGCTCATAAATCTTGTCAGAGAAATACTGTGGCTCAAGCCTCGAGCGGTTTTTAAGAGCTGAGAAGTGCTCAGTATTTTTTTTTGCAATTCTCCCACCCCGATTTCTCTCGTTCTCTTCTTTCACGATCTTCGTTGCCGTTTGTAAGAAAGATAGGAGGATTCGGGTGTCGTTGTCTCTTTAACGGTCGTCGACGTAAAATCACCCATAGAGCGTCCGGGCAATAAATTTCGCCCTCTCGATCCACGCTTGATGCTCCCTATCCATCTTTCTCTCTCTGCCTGCTCCATGTCTCGCTTCGTGTCTCCACGCTCGGACAACGACGATGATTTACACAGAGCTCTGGCAACACTGTTCCGCACATTCTTTGCGGTAGGCATAGTGGTAATGACGTAACGAGTCTACCTGTGGACCCAATTTTTCGTTCGGCGTCCTGGCGCGCCTGTGTGTGTGTGTTACCTGCGCGAAGGGACGTACCCTTTTCGGGTCGTATCCTCCCCCTCTTGTCTTTTTCTCTTCATTCTCCACGACTTTGTTACTTTTTCTTTTCTTTAGTTACCCCAATGGCTTTCAAAAACTGAGTTTTTTTTTTACTTCGTTATTACGAGCACAGTTATTCGAAGTGTGGATATTTTCTTGCCTTCGATCTCCCAAAGATTGAAAGTAGGAATTTCACGAGCTGTTTTTTTTTCATCCTGTTGTAAGAGTTACTGAACGCAAATAGTTCGTATAATATCGGTATTGTATAAGCAATCAGATATAGTGGAAGAGGGAGTGAAGGAAAGGCGAATACCGAAGGTTGCGATAAGTCTGTGAACCATTCTTCAATGCTCCGTATCTCATTCTTTCCATTTTTTTCTAACTTCAAACATCAAGTTTATGAAACTACATATGATTATTATTCCATGTTGGTTTGATAAGAAAAGTGTGAAATTTTTTAACATGTACGAGTTTTCGAAGTAATTCCCGATGAACGCTGACATTGGCTACTGGATTTTTTTTTGTTTCTTTCTCCAATGGTCCGGTCGCGTCAGCTTGAGTCGTGTTCGACGGGTCCAGAATCGTGTACACGGCAATACCTCTCTGTAATTCCCGCCACAAAAATCCTTCAGGTAAGATTGCCCGCCATTATCCCCACCAGCCTCGACGAATCGCTCCCACAAAGCGCGTTTCCTCTGCCACTGCTGCCACCTCTACCCTGAGAATCTCGCATAGTGGGGAGTACGAATCTTTGACGCGCGATACGAGAACGAGAGTGAGAGAGAAAAAAGACATACGCGATACAAAGGTCGTTTGTGGAAGCTTCAAAGCGCAAAACGCTCGAAGCAACAACGCCGGAGGAGAGGAGAAATGTCTCTCCTCCCACTCCGCATTTGGCCCCTTCTCAAACCGCCATCCATAGTCGCGACCGGATTTCTTTCAAAGGGCATAATTTCAGTTTTCAAGGACGCGCTCCATCGCCGCCATCGTTTGCGCCACGGCGCGTCTCTCCAACGCCTGTAACCGAAATCTCGTGTTAACTGGACAAAGCCGATTCTTTTTTTGCCCTTCTCGATTTTTCGTTTCACTGATAATTCCTCGTCAGTCGAGGAAAAAACCGTAGCTGAAACTTTTTACTGTGGGCCATTATCTTCCGCTTGGACATAAAATCGAAAATCGTATGAGTTTTTTCTCTTGTGCGAAAAAGTGACGAATCGGAACTCGTGATTTCTCCGTGCGACTGTAATCAGTGGAAAAATGACGAACAATCGCGAGATACACACAAATGTATTGAGTCCGTGGACGTCAACGAAGCCGAGCCGGTTTTCTCGACGGTGGCGACGCCGAAGCATGGGTGCGTTCGTCTTTTTTTCTTTCTTTTCTTCCTCTCACTTTACCAACATCCAGCTCGTTCCTCGCCATTCTTCGGTATTCTTCGGCTTCCGAATGTTCACGTAATTCAAGCGTTTCACAAATTTTTCACTTTTCAAATCAACCCAACCATGAATAATGACGAGTGCGTCTTTCCTTATCGAGTAAATTTACATAATACCTACAATTTTCTTCATTCACTACCATTTCTGTTTCCACCTCGATGGCAAACAGTGCGAAATGTATTCACCAGTTATTAGTACACAAGAGTACCAATTTTCCAACCGTATTTGTCACTATTTTTTTTCATTCGAGTGACGAGTCAACGGACGCAATAGCGTCAGACGAATCAAAACGATGCGCGCGCTTCCGTAACGCCCCGAAAGTTTTACGTCTGGTAGGTCGTTTTGTCTGTTTCGAACAACCTGTTGCTCCCGTTTCGCGCTCTGCCGGCGTATTACGTGTACATCTATATTATATAAATGTCTCATCGCTTTGTCGTTGACAAGGAGTCTCGGGTGAACTAGGATTACATGTAGCACGAATTTTTCGAATCAAAAGATGTAGGGCACGCAGTATTATAATTTTAACCGCCACGTTAATATACATACGTACGAATATGTATTTATTTGGAATTTATAATGTGAAACAACTGTTATAACAACGGATTCGTGCTTAATACTTAAACCTGCAATCGCAATGATTCATCGTTTTGGTATTGAAACATTTGCGTTATACTTCGATGCGATAGTGTCTTGCCATTAAACCTACACCGTGTAGTTACTGTTTTACAACTTTGTAAACGAACAACTTGTACGTGTTCGGAGACAAAAGAATGATGAAAAGTATTCAACGACAAATGACCGGCCGAGTCGGATTCTTCTGGTCAACTTGGTGAATTTTTATTAAAAATGATCTGAATATCTTTTACATCGAAGCATTGTTTAGACGCTATTCGTGACGCAATGGACGCCAGGCGGCGTTGGCTTTCGCGCGCTGACGCTACCTGTTGCTCTTTTTGATGAGAGCACGCCGACGCGGAGCTTCCATCTTCCTTCTCCTCGCGCCCCTCGCGCCTCATATCTCGGTATATTCTCCTCACGTGATTCGTCGCGATATTTTAAAATAGCCAGTGATTGACAAATGAATTATCAGTGGTTTGTTTTTTACGATTGTTTCTTCAAGGATTTTGCTACATGGGAATGTAGTAAGATTGTGGACTTTAGGAAATAGAGAACGAAAGGACGCCGAGTCTCTAAATGCGATCGTCAGTTGTCTTGTCGCGTGCAACTTGCTGACTCGTGGTTTTTTTCTTTCGTTCCTTCACCTTCTCTTGTTCTCTTCGTGCTTCAACTGGACTTTATCTCGATTTACAGACCAGTAAACCCCTCCCCATCAGGCACCCACTTTTTTTCGAATTCTTTTCCTTTTTTTCTTTGACTGTTGCGTGCTCTCGCAGTGTCGACACGATGCGGCAACTTCTTCGAATCGATTGCGTTCCCCAATAATAACAACTCCGGGACTAGCCTTTGTTCGCACAACCGTACCAACAGTGTACTCTTTCGGAATGATACATCGAACGATTTGATCCCCACAGTCACTACTACTACTACGAGAACTTGGTATTTTCATTTTTTTTTTCACCCACACGAAATTCGTCGATCATCTTTCCTTCGTTCGTTCTCGTCGACAATATTTTTCCCACGATCTCATAGGATCACGTTTTTCGATGCGATTCATGTAATCACTCATTTATGCATTTATTCATGGACTGTGAATCGCAAACGATTTTAATTCGACAATAGCCTTCGTTAACTCGCTACCAGCATATCTCGTATATTTTCTCCCTCCTCCAAATAACCCTCGTCGAATTATATAAAGCAATCGTATTATTTCGAATTACGAACGTGGGAACGTTGGCTTACAACAAATATTCATCAAACCGATTCTCTGAAAACAGTGATTAACCCCTTGACATGTGAAAAACTATCTCTTTTTCGACCATCTTGAGAAAAAGGGCGTCGGTGGTACTTATTGGTTACTAATATTGCATGAAAAATGAGACGGGCGACGCTTGGTTTGTGTGGTGAACGCTCGGGCTGCAAGGAGCGGGGATGAATCTGCCATTTTGCAAAAACAGCTGGGGGAAGACGAGCAACGTCGCTGGCGCTACCTGAAAGAAAGAACGAGAGGTGGGGGGAAGGGAAACTTTAACGGATTTCTAGGATCTCGCATCTGGCATAAGAAAAGATGGGGAGGGGGAGGGGGGAGCGCAAACGTGCAGCAACGATTCAGCCAAGATCATGGCCGCCACGCTTTCGTCTTGTAGGCCTCAAGGTCTTCCTCCGAACGTATATTTCGTAGATCTTCATAACTCTTTCTCCGCTTTTAATCTCATGGCGGTCGTTCACACCAATTTACGATGTGACTTTATGAACCCTCGAGACGTTAACGCGTTATTGTCCTTCGACCGTCAATTGTTTCCCCGTTCACTTGTCAACGACGTTTCAATATATTTTTTAAATATTCACTCCTTTCTCTACCCAAGCAATAATTGAGCATTATTAATGCTGAATCAAACGCCTCCCCAATAAATCGCTTTTCGCTGCCTTTTCGTCTTCCCTCACATTTCGGAAACTCTTGACCCTTATCTTTCGTCTACAAATAAATGTCTTACATCAGCCACGCTATGATACAGAAAAACCAACAACGTCCCACCAATATTTTATGTGTAAATTAACGTGACAGTCGGTGAAAAAAATTGTGTAACACTCGAGGCTCGTCGTCACACATTAGATTCCGGTGTCGGTGCGAGAGAGATACTAATAAATCGTATTTTCTTGGAAACTGTCAATTCTTTAAGGAAAAAAATATTCGAGTCCATTTGTCGCAAAAAAAGCATGGACTACGCTAAAACTTGTTCGAATCGATCGAAACATGGAGAAAAGTATAGCTTTTGAAATTTCGGGAGCAGTCTTTGATGAATCGCTTTGAAGACAATTTACGGTTTGACACATTTGTTTGATAGTCTAGTGT
Organism: Campoletis sonorensis; assembly: GCA_013761285.1. Classification (NCBI taxonomy): domain Eukaryota; kingdom Metazoa; phylum Arthropoda; class Insecta; order Hymenoptera; family Ichneumonidae; genus Campoletis; species Campoletis sonorensis. The sequence goes on from JACEOJ010000107.1 coordinate 1,561,304, forward strand.
CGTCTTCGTAATAATTCTCTCATCAGCAGATGTTTTTTTTTTCTTTTTTTCGCATATTATCACAATGTGTAACAGTCATTATCACTTATCTTCTTTTTTGGAATGAAAAACGATCTTTAAATTTATTGTACGTTACATGAAAACAATGATTCAAATGATTAATCTCAATTTAAGAATATCTCGAGTCTAAAATTCCCTTTCGCGAGAATCCTGACAATAATCGCTGAAGCGAATGTAACCTCAGGTTGTTTGTTGAAAAAATGTACAGGGGAAGTTTATAAACGCCATTTGCCCTGCCGTCGTTCCCCACATTGTGAAACACGAGTAACTGGTAAAAGTTCAACGTCATTTCCCACGGTACATTGTAAGTAAGCGAGCAGCACAGTGTCAGGAGCGTAACGAGTGTAAAGAAGAGCCTCGATCTTTTCGCTGGTATTTCACGTGGTGGTGAAAGAAGTGAAATCCTAGCGAATATTTTAGCGAGAGAAAGGGATCAAATACGGGAGGGCGCGCTTGTCGCGTAAAATTTTTAACGAGTGTTGAATCGCGGCGTGTAAGATTTTGTTGGCAGTTGCGTATCTCTAAACATACGAACGAGTTCAGAGCCGTATCAACTGTGGATCTCCAAAGCGTGGTTGTGATTGGTTCGAAGTTTTGTATGTGTTGGTGACCGACCGGCATTGCTCCGATGCCGGCGACTTGCTAACGCCGGGATTTTCGTGCACGAGTTCGGACGGTTCTTCGGACCGAGTGTACGATAAAAGTTGCGAAAGAAATTTTTTAAAGTCAAAGCCCGAACGAGGGAAAAAGGAGAGCTCCTCTCGAGTTGGGAAAGAAAGAGGGAGAAAAAAAGAGGAGTTGTGCGAAGCCTCGGAAGCAGGAGAGAGAAAAAGAGAAAGCGACAGGAAAAGATAGAGAAAGAAACAAATGGCAACGTAGAGTTGAGTAGTAAACGTTGAGTATAGCACAGCGCGTGTAGCAAACGGTTAAAGAGAGGGGAGGAGGGAGAGAAAGGCCGAGGGGCGAGGTGGAGGGGGGAGAGTCGTCGAGAGACTGGCCCGAAAACCTCCGCGATCCGGAACGGCGAAAGAAACCGCTCTCTCCCCGCACTGTCGTCGTCAGTTCCTCATCCCCTCCCACTATTCTCTGTTCACGAGAGCGCGTTATGCTCATTGCTCGCTCGGCGATCAGTATAGCGCCGTCCCTTCTTTTGTTCACTTCTGTGCATGTCATTTCTGTGCGTTGGCTCAACTTCCCTGAGGAACGCCGCGACGAGGGGTAATCGTAGGGGAGGGGGAGGGGGAGAGGGCATTATTTCACTATCGTTTAATTTGTATCGGGAGAAACAAAAAATTAGTGCGCGCTTATCGTCGATAATGGGCATTATTAAGCATCATCAAAGGCAGCGTGTATTCAACAGTTTGCTGAAGAAAAAAAAAAAAAAAACCCGACCAGTTCGCAGAAATGGAATAAAAAGAAAGCGCGAACGTGGCTCTTCGTTTGTGTTTGGCGTCGCGCTCAGTCGTTTTATCTCTAAAGTGCCGAAAAAAAATTAAGAGCTGTGTTGATACGATCGCTAGACGCGGGAATCAGGCCACATTTCGTGGTAATGCTTCGTCGATGTCCTCAGTGAAATTAAGAATAGCTATTAATCTTTTAAAAAATCCAATATATACACGTTATCAAATGTATGTACACATATTCATATAAATATGTATACGTAACGGGTTAGACTCCAGTCTCATCGTAAAAACAACGCGGGCAAACTGACGCGTTCTCTCGTTTCACAAGCTCTCCGATGCCAGGTTAACGGCAGTTAACCTTCCCGCATCTTGGCCAACAAGATACATAAGAGTCAGCAATTCTCGGGGAGTTCAGATCGCGTTCTCTCTTTCCTATCACAAAGAATCGCCACTTTGGAAGCTTTTCTATGTTTTATATTCCATTGAGAGAGAGAGAGAGAAAGAGAAAGAAAAAGAGGGGGTGGGGAAGCGAATGCGGTGAACACGCTCTCACGCGAGGGAGACAAAGCGGGGACAAACTTGATGTTCCGCGCTTTGAGCACCACTGGCGTAAGGAGCAACAGGTTAGGGTAACTTTCAACGGGCGTTGAGAAGGGGGCGCGCGCGCGTGTGTTTCTTGTGGGAATATTACTTATGTGAGTTTTCTCGTACATGCGAATTATCGCGATAAATCTCGCGAGTATACTAATTAAGAATTGATTTAAGACAATATACATTAATGTGAGGAAAAACGCAGCAACGAAATGGGAGATTTTTTCATCAAGCAAACGTGCTCAGTGAGTGATGGTCTAGTGCGCATGTGTCAAAAGTGTGACTAGATCCACACTCATTAAGCAAGTTTTGTTGTAAACAACGGATAATTTGACGCCGACAGTCGCGTGGCTCATCCTCAGGTGTCTTCGATACTCGACGACGGTGGTTCTCATCCTTATCCTTCCCCTCCCCCTGTTTTTTATACTGTTTTTCATTTTAACTCTGATCGAGCGTTCGTCTTCACTTCGCATTCACCAATCATAATCGATTATTTCGAAGAGATGGACGCAGCTACAGAACCAACCGATCTAATTGTTCAATTAAGTTGGTGTACGCACATACACGAACGCACACATGAAAAATATATATTAGTCTCGAATACTCGTGATGTGAGTTATTCCCGAGTACATAAGTCATTTAACGGCTTACGACCGATTGGATTCTCTTTCAGCGCAGTCAAGGAGCCTTGAGGGCAATCCCATAGACGAGTATGAATTTGGTGCACGTTACTTTATATATTCGTGACTAGATACACACTCGTCTACGGGGTATACGGAATACGCCAATTACAGACTACGAAACAACTACAACGATTCTCATATCTTCGTCTTCTCGTCAAATGAAACTTGTAATTTCTTACATGATTCCCTAAAATCCTTATTATCAATGATTCTTTTTTTCTTATTTTGTTTGAAAAACCTTTTGTGTATCTTATCAATCCAATATTTTTATTAGGTCAAAAGGTCCCGAAGTCCCGGCGAATTGGACTCGTCGATTACTCCAATGAACAAAATACGAGCTGTGAATGCCACTTTTTCACCAGCTCGTTATTCCGCCAAAACGTTAGTATATGTCGTGTCACTTTTTTACGTAAGAAATTTAACACGTATTGCAGGTACTATCGCAGCTTAAAATTTAATTCGGCACTATTTTCGTTGTTAGCAGTTTTCAATACTTCGAACACCATTAGACTTTAATTAAAAAATTTTGAACACACGTTTACGATAATATATTAAAATTTTGCACGTTGTCTATTAATAAAATATATTTCAATATTTAGATACCTTGTGTTTTCATTTTGAATAGATATTCATTTCTAAACCATAAAAATTCCGTCAGAATATTCACATTTTTTCAATCACGTTTCATAATCGTCGGAAATTATACCGAAATTCGTACAATTCGAAATGTCCGAGTCGTGGAAAAACAGTTTCTCGAACACAACCTCGAAATAATTTAAAATTGGTTTATCAAAATGACGTAAACTTCTCTAAAAAGATCCAACTTATTTAGTACGTAATGAGAAATTCGTTCAGTATGCAGAGAAACAAATTTTTCTGGGTTTTTTTTTGCTTAAGTATATTTCAAGGACGTATTTCTTAATTGGTTCATTGATAACTTTTTGATACTACTATCAGTCTGCAGTTCGGTACAAAAAGTGACTGAGTCATAAGCGAAGTCAAGTGACGTAGACTTTTCTCAAAGTACACTACATTATCAATAAATATTAAAGTATTTACCATTTTTATTATTGTTAAAATAAATCAATAAACCAAGTAATTCAATTTTTTATATTGTCTTCCGGTGAAAAGCACGATAAAATGAGCATTCAAGTGTTTAAACCCCTCGACTGCTCACTGATGCGAATTTGTAGCACAAATTTTGCATTTTTCTGCATTTTGTATTAAACAAAATTTTAGATCCCATCTTCGATGGTAGGAAAACTTTGAGGTTTGAAAATAATTGAAATGCTGCGATGAAAGTAGCTGTACAGTCGAAGGGTTGTCTCTCGAGTTACGACAATAAATTGATTTCACTTAGAATTTCATTGGACTCCAAAATATGATAAAATTGTCATAAAATTTCACTTTTCGCTACTATTTACGTGGAGCGTGTATATTTTATTAAAGAAAGGGATATTTCAGGGGAACACCAAAAAGACTTTTGGATAATCAGACAAGGGGAAGGATCCTTCAAAAATTTGGAAACGATGTTGTCGATTGGAAAACATCAAAGCGATGGGAAGTCAGTGTGTGTAAAACGAGCGATCCTCACGTGCCGGCGCAGGGATTGTACATGTTTGATTTACTATCGAAAAAAGCGTCAAACTTTCAGCGTGTATGTCGAGAATTTGGAGCGCGACTGTGCAGCACATGGTGGCAAATTTCGGACAAGGAGAAACCACCGATAACAATGAACGTAATGAATCAGTCGCAGACGAGTTTTCGTACGTGGGGACGAGTCGTTTGCGAGATGGAAGGAAAATTGAATGCAACGACAGTCATGCTGGAAGGTTGCAAGCCACCACCTCAGCCCACCATGTCGTGTACGATGCCACTCGATCTCACAAATGTTCAGAGTTACTCCATATTCCCTGGTCAAATATTAGCTGTTGAAGGGACTAATCCAAGTGGCAACAAGCTCATTGTTAACAAAATGTTTTCCTGTGGCTCCGCTAAAGCATCCCCAACCTTGAAAATCCAGGATGCCATTCATCTTGTCGTTGCTTCTGGTCCTTTTACCAATTCTGACAGCTTGGATTACGAGCCTCTCTTTGAACTGATGCAACATGTCGCCGATACCGAGCCTCACGTTCTCATACTTCTTGGGCCGTTCGTTCCTGCAAATCATACCGACATTCAAAATTCCAACGTGCTTGATACCTTCGAAGATCTGTTCGAAGAAATCGTTGAGAAAATCATGAAATACGTCAAAGGGTACGTGATAAGAGAAAAGGATAAAAAAACGTTTAAATTGTTCCATACGAGAATTGTCTCAACTGTTTTTATAGATTTTAGATTATCATCTATTTTTTCGTTACAGTAAATGCACACGGGTCGTACTAATTCCATCATATCGCGATGCCCATCACGACCCCATTTATCCCACGCCTGAATATTTCCTCCCCAAATCATTGCACACCGCGAATCTTCGTTTGATGCCAGATCCTTGCATGCTGGACATCGGGGGCCTAACAGTAGGTGCAACTTCTGTAGACATCATACGCCAGTTGGGGAGCGAAGAATTTGGTCTGTAAGTATCGGATTTTCAATATTTTAAGTCATTTTGATGTTTCTACCATTAAATTGCAAGAAATGACGTCTGCAAATCTCAACTGCACGACTGAGCCAATCTTTTGGGTCTTTTGAAATCCATAGATTTAAAAACAAACAATAAATTTCCCACTATGAAGCATTCGATGAAATTTGATTTGATTACGAAGCATAAAAACATGAATTTGTCGAATAAATACCGAAATTAATGTATTCCAATAATTGATTTGTTTCTTCTAGAAATATGCCGGGCACCGATCGTCTCGGACGTTTGGCTAATCACGTTTTGACACAAGGCTGTTTTTATCCACTTTATCCACCGTCCGAAGAAATAAACATCGACACAGCGCTGTGGGAACAATACGCTTTCATGTATCGACAACCTCACATTCTACTTCTTCCTTCGGACATGAGACATTTTTGTAAATGGTCAAACGGCTGCTTCGTCATTAATCCGGAAAGACTGAACAAACACTCGTACGCTCGCTTCATCGTCAGGCCAAGTTCAGACGAAGCGTGGACTGACCAACAGATCGATTGTGAAATACTCAAAATTTGATTTGTGAAACATAACAAAAAAAAACAATTCTGATTCGTGTATATTTATTGTTCATTTTAATAATAATGGAGTCATTTATCAACATGAAAAACCCTCCTTCTGTTTCGCAAATATAAAATCTTTCGTATCATTTTGTTCATCGTAAATATTAAGATTTAAAGAACAATGAATCATTGACTGTACCGCCTGAATACGAAAAAGTTGTTTTCTTTGAAGCTATACTTGGGAAAAAAGAAAAAAAACACATTTATCTTTATTGAGACACGAACAATGAGTAGTTTTAAAAATTAACTTCGATTTTTATGCCTTAAGGTGATCTAATGCGTCATTTAGTCGATAAAAAAACCGTCGTGTACGTGTTTTTCGGAGAAACTTGATTTTTGAACAAAAATGAAATCCACACTGTTCTCTTTCCATTAAAAGATAAAATATGTAACTTTTCTTTTTTTCGAAATAACAAACGCACCTCAAGATACATTGATGCATAAAATGGAATTGCTGTGAGTGCAAGAGAAATAATCGTTGTGGAAATTGTAGATACTTTTATAAAGATATTAAAAAAACCTATCATCGTCTCTGTTCTGTTGCAAGTTGAACCGATTGTATCTTAAAATTTGCCTGAAATAAAAATCTTTCAAAAGAAACCTTGGACTTAGACTACTTTATTTACGACGTGTGTTTCCCATCCTTTCACGAATTGGAGTTTCAAGAGAGAAACGCGTTGTAAACGTCCAGAACCATTCGAGTTATTATAAACATTTTATTTGTCTAATAATTACGAATTCAAAGAATTTTCCGGCTTTGCAAGAGTGAAACATGGCTTTTTTCATAATTACAATCAAACAGCAAAATAAATTAGGATTGGGGGAAAGTTGTCAAACAGAAAGTGACATTTTTCGACAATGAACAACAGGATTCTTGGAATTGATGAAAAAAGCGGAGGAAGTGGTAGGATGATAAATTAATGATAAAAATAAAATAGAATAAATGAATGATTTCACAGTCAATTCACCAGTTGTCGCGTTTCATTTAATTTCATAGAGGATTATTAGCTGATAACTTGATTCTTGAAGTACGAGTTCGTGACTGACTTTCCAACGGACGCAACCCGCAGTTGCGCGAACTTCGTCGAAGGGGGCAGCACTAAGCATAGCTAAAATGTCGCAGAAGATTATTGCAGCGGGTTGAATTTGTGTTGCGTGTTTTCGTCGTCAGAGCGTCGTGGCGCCACTTCACGCATTCCCGATCACAGGAGTTTTTCTGCCTCTAGTGGTTCGTAGAATCGGCCATTGCTCGGTTTATTCGTGATTTTTCGCGGAAAAAAACAACTTGTTTTGTGCGCGCGTGTGTGTGTGACGTCTTGAAGAAATTACGCGGGGATTTACAGATGCTGAGGTGAGTGAGCGCATTGTCGCCCTGTGAATTTATAGTCGCCAATTCGCCAATATATTATTGCCTCCGGAAGGAGCGAGGGGAGAGGGGACTTCCTAAAACGTGACCTAACTCGCCAAGTGCCAATAACGCGGCGACCATCTTTGTTATCAACTTGCGCGTGTGTACATACGAAAAACTCGTCTCTTCGCCTTTCGAAACCTCCAATGTATGTCGACTAGTTCGTCGTAAATGAAAAAAAATATTGAAAAAAGAATACAAAGCATGGCCATTAGCACATTTCCTTCTGTAACGTGCGAAAACTCAGACGCGATCAACAAACAACGTGATGGGTAGAGGAAAAAAATGACGCATGTCATCCTTACGTATCACAATATAAATCATTGCGACCTTGATTCTTCTCGTTGCGAGAGAATTGCGTTACGAAATCGCCTCTTTTTTCTCGCTTTAACCTCGTCCGACAGACATCGATATTCGGTAGAACCGTAAAAAAATATAGCAACAGATTTGTTGCTCGATTGTATGTTTCTCTCAATGTTTGCCGTTTGTTTACCGGTCGTGGCACTTTGTATTAGTGTCTCCATTCGGCTTTATGGGACTGTTTTTTCTTCGAATGTATGCTTTTCAATGCAGCATAACCTCAATATAATATTTCCATACAGACTAAATAACACACGAGGTGTTTTGCTTCATGCAAAACTTCGGACTTCGCATTACCAATGCGTTCTTGCATTCTTTTCCTTCAGAAATAAATCGTACATGAAGATCATTCGTTTTTCGTAGCAAATCACAGTTTTTACGTTGCGTTCTATTCTTTGCTGGAATTCTGACGATTCGTCGTCGAGTTGTGTCGACGCTCACGTGATACTAATTAAACCTGACATAAAACATCTCATAATTCGGTCTTTTACACTTTTTAACAAGTGTTCAATCACTCTATACTTGAAATTTTTTGGAATTGCTTCTCTTGAATCAACATAACTTTTCGATTCGTCCATTAATCCATTAAAGAAGGTTCTGAAAAAATTAGATTCGAAAATTTGTTATGAAATTTCGTTGTCGTCCGCGATGTATATTTTGACGTTTCAATCTACTCGATCAATAAAGGATTTGAGGTTTTCTTTATTCGATAATTGTTTTTTGCTTTCATTGACGTTTTGTTTAGCTGGAAATAATTTCCTGCTTGACCATAACGAAAAATTACAATGTTTCCAAAAAATAAACTGATTTTTCGTCCTCTGACGCAATCGGTGATACGTGCTCATGTATTTTAAACTACAACACTACCGTAAAATTTACGTTAGCAGTGTACTATGACTAGAATATACGAGCGTTTATATCGGGAGCACGAAAAAGCGAAAGTGCGATATTGATCGGTCTATAACAGTTGTGACGAAGCTAGCGGTTTTGTCTGGTGACTACCTCAACTCTGCATAACTTTCGGTTCATACCGGACGAGCCAATGAAAACATTCTCAACCTTTCGCTACTTTCAAATTCATTTTTGTGTTTCTACGAAAGAAACAAAAATTAACGTCGCGTGATGACTAAAATTTTTCGAATATTTCGTTGTCTCCGGTTTTTTTTTTTTTTTTTTAACTAGAGCCTCGCGGCCGCGTGTGTTCGTTTTTCGTTGACACCTATAATTCTGCAGTGAAAGGAACCGAAACACGATATAACAGCAATTAGGCTACCGATTTCGATATATTTCCACGTAATATGAAGTTTCAACGAAATATGACTTTCAGCCCGGAAGCCAAAAGAATATATAAATCGAAAAACAAAAAGCGTATTTTTTATTCTGAGATTTCGCTGTAAGATGGATTTTATTCAAAAAGTTAATCATAAAAACTGAATAATTTTTGCACAATTCTTGTCAGTTCTTTTTTTCTCTTCGTTTCTTTTTCGTTGTTTGCGAAAAATTCGTAGGAACCTAATAATAAGGAATTTAATGTGGATTTCGTTCAGAATTAAAATATAGAAAAATATTGCTGAGTTTTTGTTTCGTTGCGCTTGAAAATCTTCCGATCAACTTATGGTATGAGCCTTGGAAACGATTTGTGGGACATTCTGCAGGCTTCGTACGTGTATGTGAAGAACATGCGAAATACGATGTCGATCGAAGAGCGAGAGAAAAGCAAGACGAGATAAGAATTATCACGACGAGATGATATACGCAATTCTTCGTCTTTTTGTAATGCGAGACGCATCGCGTACGTATAATCAATCGTCGAGCGTGACCAGAAATGAAAAAAACTGTATGCACCGAGTGTACACAAAAATCATACACCGAAGTTGAATTTATTAGGTTGGGACGTACTTTTTATCTCGACCGAAATTCGCGATAAATCTCACGCAAGTAATGAAGGAAAAAAAAAACACTTGTTTCGAAATTCCGTAAAAGCTGAACATACAAACGTATTTTGTCATTTTGCCTGAACGCTCGAATTACGTGTTTTTACACTACAAAAGTTTTCGATCTCATCGGGCATTTCTGCTTTGATAGCATTTTTAAAAAAAAGTTTTTTTTTGCACCGCATGAAAAACCCAAGCAATAAAAGTGCCGAAGAAATTACGATGTTGAAGTTTTCATCGTTGAAATGCAACGTCTTCTTTTTTTATAGCACTGCCAAAAAACTAGACGCAGTGTTTGTCTTCGATGATCGAACAAGCTTTTTTCAGACTCGAGAACTCAATCTGCTCGAAAAGTTGAGAGTTTGGAATTTTTATTATAAATAATTGAGGAGAATCATTTTTTTAAAGTTTTATATCAACAAAAAAACTTCATGCCATGACAGATTACGACTGATTAAGAAGTTGAGAAATTAAAAAAAATATACAAAAAGAATACACAATACTATAAGAGAAATTTCCAGGGAACCCAAAAGAAAGTGGTTACTCGAATAAGCAAGTGACGTGTGTGATGGATCAAAGAAAATGTTTGGAAGTAATGTATTTGAAATATATCTGAATAGGCAGGGCCACTGAAAATATTATTTCATTCTAATCGTCTTATTTGTTTGCCACAATAAACATTCAACAACAATGTGTTTACGAACGATAAACAAATCGTTATCCTAAAGTGAAAGGTTGGTTGCAACGAGCACTGATACAAGTTCAGTAATTTAGCCAGAATGTTATTTGCACAAACCTCTGAAAGTAGGTTTGATCGTCGAGAGAAAAAATAAAGCGGAGGTCAAAAAATGAAATGTATTTGAGATCTGTTTTTTTTAGCAGCTCGCGATCACTCGATTTAGTTAAACGTTTACTTTTGCTTTTTTTTTTTGCGGTCTCAGTAAAGATAGAGGCACGCCCGTTTACGTACGACGGTGGTGGGTTGTTTGGGCGAACGTCGCGAGGCCGTGCGCAAAAACCGACGAAACAGTCAAGTTCAAGGCCACCGCCGACATCGCTGCTACTATGCTTTTTTTTTCGCTACGGAAAACCTGGCCTGATCTTCCAACGCTTCGTGTTCGTTCTCCTCGGCTATTCAATCCCGTGTTTTCTGTCTGTCTGCTCGTCTCTTTTCTTTTTCTTTCCTTTCTTCTTTCCCCGCTCGAATTTTTCGCTCTCTCAGTTCGTATGTCCACTTTATACACATATTTATCATTCGATTGCCAACGCCCTCATCCAAATATAGAGCATCACATCTGAACCTACTGGTGATAATGTCGTCAAGAAACATTCCATGTCAATCCAGTTATGAAAATAATGTTCACTTCGGAATTTTGCAAATATCAACGTTACGTCAGTATCAGAAATCTTCAGGGTTGTGTCCTGCTGGTCCGGGCCACCACGATTGCGAGGAAAACGAACACATTTTATTTATTTTCATTTTTATAAGTTATCGACATAAATTCTTCATGAAAGACATTTATTTTGGAAGAAACTAATTGTCATCCAATGAAAAATCTAACGAAACGTTTCTGGCCAAAGCTCCTCGTTTATTTCGAACGAAAACTTTGCGGCTGAATCGACGGAATATCTTTCGATATCACCAACGCAATTGAATCGATTTATCTTTTGGTATATTTTCGGTGTCCCAGTTACCCAAAGTTATGAATATGAAATGTAATGGAGTTGAATTAGGACAAGAACTATTTTTGAATCGAATTCTGGTTATTCGTGCATGGAGAGAATAAAAGCCCAAAAATTACCGTTTCTCTATATTTTTATCGGTAAATATCAGTTCTAGGAGAAAAATGACAGATACCATAATTGTCGAGAATTTCCTCCGCTACAACTTTGTCTATGTTCGTTTTCGCCCTACAGGTCAAATTAATCGAGATAATGCTATCATTTTAGCTTGCCGCTTTTTTTCCCGGTTTAATTCGAAAAATATCGACCGTAGAGTGGAAACTGTGGGGACCAAAGTTGTGGAGAATTTCATTTTCTACCAATTTACCTATTGTCGTTTTGAGACGAAAGTTAAAAATGCCTGAATTATTCAACAAAAAGCCTCAAATAAAAAATCGTGGCAAACGAAAAAACAGACGTGATCGCTGTTTTGCATTTAAAATACTGCCGCCCTCCCTCCTCCAACGCAAATGATAACAAATCATAAAAATTCAACGGAGCTTTTGCAATTTCAATTGTTTTTATTTTTAAACATTCCTACTGGTCTATTACGGAATAGAAACAAAAGACAACTTTGAATTTTTTGTGATTTTTACTATGCGGATCATAAATTTTTATCAAAATAAAATAAACGTTTTGCATTATAATATTTGACGCATACTCAAGATTACCCGAAATTCAAGGTTGTCCTCCGTTTTGAAGTTATGGAGTTAGTTTTTCGGTTTCAATTTTCTCCGTCCAACATTTTAAGGGTCTTCTCGAGAGTTCAATGCAGGATTGCATCGATTTTCTGTTTTTTTTTTTTTTACAATGATCATAATTAAAATGCATCGTAATCTAATCAGTGAATAATCTATCAATCTCTTTTCACGATCGACCAAGGTATTTTGTGAAGACGATTAAATCGAGGGATTGTATATATCTGATATTTTGATAATGAAAAATCCGAACGTTTCGTCGTATAGGAAATAGATATAAAAATGCAATCGTGTGATACTGTGAGTTTGTTTTAAAATGAAAACATGAACATCGATATCTGTATACAGAACAAAGCTTTGATCGTTAATGTCATTTACCAAAATTATCCAAGCGCCACTTCTCAGTGTAAACAAACATCGGTTTTGGGGATTTTAATTACTCTCGAGTTTTCGTTACTGGCCGGATGATAAAAAAACGTAGCTTAATGAAAGAATGTAATCTTGGAATCAAAAATCAGATAAATCTGAGGGTAAAAGCTCCACGTCGTTCATGAATTTTTTTTTTTTTTTTTTGCAAACTCGATATTCGAAAAGTTCCGTTCGAGGCTCCAGGGTCTGGGAAGATTGTGAAAAGGAAAATTCTTATTAATTTTTCTTCTGATAAGTATCGATGATGAGATATTAATTAATTAGTGATTGCTGTTCTGGAATGGAAAATCGGAATGAAGAATATTGTCTTGTTATTTCTCATTTTATCCTCGCATCGGATTGACAATCGCTGTTTAATTAATGTTTTATTATCGTAGACAGAATGAGTGACGATTGTTTTTAGAATATGGCAATTTCGTTAAGTATTTTTCACGAGCTGGGTTTTGGTTTGTCCTGTTAAGTTTCTTGGAACAATGGATACGTCGTCGAGTCAATTAAATATTACAAAGAGTCAGTAATTGTGACGTATCGAAAAATGTTCTTCTTGTTGGCTAAAAATTCAACATCATCTGGTGTATTTGCACAATGTCTTGTGACGTCTCAAGGTCTTTCTGCGCCCCGTTCGATTTGTTTAGACGGGAGAATTTCTCTGACGCAGATATCTGAAAGCATTTGGTAAATCATGTTTTTTCCTTGATCAATGTTAACGACCATTTTACTTTTTATTCATCGTTCCTTTTGGATCGTCAGCGTGCCGCTCTTTCAATCAAATCGTTGATCGCATGGTGAGCATTTTTTCTAAATGTATCGTTTCAGTGATTGATAAATTAAGTAACGAAAATATTGAATATTTATTTAAAACTCTATTGTCAAACGAAAAAAAAATTTAAGGATAAGGAAACGTTCGATCGCTCTTGAAATTTTCGGTTTACTATCGTTTTAATAGAAGTTTAAGGAAAAGTTTTATAACGCGACAGCAGCCGGGCATGTTAGTGAATAAATTCAAATTTTTATTCGTCTAAGATTCCTTGCATTATTCAACCCCTGACTGCTGACAAAAGCCGTGAGTTTATTGTTTGACGGCGATAGTATTTTTTGTTCAAAACGTTTTTAGGCATAATGATTTGTGGAAAAATCATGAGTCATTTTTTATTATGACACAATCACTGTCATTACATCGTGTGAAATTCACTAAGTGGATAAATTTGAGGAATTTCGAATTTTTGCGCAAATTCATATCAGTCTTGAGTCGTTTGAGCAGGTGTTTCATGCAGTAATTAAACGTTGTTGTCATTTCATTGAGTATATTTGATCGAGACATGTAATTTTATGTTGTAACAAAAATGTTCGTTCAATGTACACATAATCGTGGAAGTGACGAAATGAAAGGTTAATGTCAAGCAAAGATCGTGTATTAAAATAACTTTTTAGCCTTCAATAACCGCAAATAATAAAAAAAAACTCTCGTTGCTGGAAATAAAATTGAGCTGAATCGATGAAAAAAATGAGAACAGTTTCAATGATATGTGATTGGGAATCTTGTGTCGACTATTTACTTGAATAAAACCCAATTCCTGTCTTTCCAACAGTATTTTCGTTGAAGGTTTCTGATTAAATCCAATTTACTGTTAATTAAATTACCCTCATTAATTACCCCAATTAAAAACCCTCGAGTTTTCATTTTTTTTACGCAACAACAATGGGTCAATATTGTTTCAATTTTGGAGATAAGCACACAAAATGGTCGATCACATAACCTAAAAAATTCAATTCCGAAAGTTGGATTGGTCGTGATAATCCTACTTCCTTAAGTTTCAATAATTGATAATAATTTCCGAGACACCGTTTTTATACGCGGAGTGTATTTGCAGGAAACGTGGATTCTTGGTGATTGGTGCCGCGCGCGCGTTATACCGTTGTGTCACAACACACCGGCTTGGCGGTGTAGCACCGGCGTTCGCAACAGTCGTGCGCGGCCCGCCGAGCCGTAAGCATCTGTTTTTTTTTACGTCGCGTTATGACAGTGTGTATATTATATACATATCGATACATACGTATACATATAAATAGATCTCTACAAAGAAACACTTTCCAATATAAAGACCAAACCGAAGGAAAGGGGAGGGGTGCGTAAACCCGCCAAAATCATTTGACCAGTCGTTCCCAAACCTGTTCCCGACCAATCGTGCGCGCGTCAGTGTATTTACGCGTGTTATACATTAACGTCAGATGTACTTTATTTTCGCTGTTTTTACAAAGCCACATCGACATTCCGAACTTTCAGAACTACGCTATCGAGTGTTATGAATCTTTATTTGAGAAAATATGTAAATCGCATTTCAATGGAAAGAAAAGATCAGAGGAAACATTAGTAAAAAAAACAATCATTGATAGATTGAAAAGACGGTTTAATAATTCGATCGTCGATACAGGAAATATCGTGTAGATTCACGAAGAATGTACGGCACGGCCATGGACTCCTGGATCTATGACGTGGTAGGTGCAGTCAAAATCATCATTTAAAAATCAAATTTTCCCCAAGGCTACGAGTGGGCATAGGGCTTTTCCCTTTTTTCATATTTTTTGTGGCATTTACTACCTTAATGGCTGAAAATTTCGCATTAGATTCTCCGTCGACTATTACGGATTCGTCTTGCCGCTCCTATCTCATAGTCTCATGCATTGCAATCGCGTGTCTGATGTAACTTTATACATACAGTCACTTGTACTTTTATGTAATTGGCAGCGTTTCAATCGTTCGACATAATACCATTTTCAATCTTTGGATTATTACATTGTATTTTTCGTTTTGTTTAAAGCTTCATAAAGAACGAACAATACTTTTTATTGATATCGGAATTTTTCACAATCTTGAATATAAAAGCAAAGATTTTGTAACGCCAGGTATCCATCGACCAATTACTTTTTATACAATTCGTGTTTCGCATTTTCAATCAGACTTGTAATTTTTTCTCAAGATAAATCATACCATACGGAATATTACAGTCTTTTGTTTACTCTTTTAATTTCGATTCTCTTTGTTTTGAAGATGAGTTTCGAGATAGAATTAGTAGAGTTATCGGTTCACGTGTTCGACCGCTGCGGTACGGCAAACAAACAACGGCGACCCCTGTCGGCGATGCGAATTGAGGTTAACTTATGGAAACACCAGTGTGAAAAAGGCAATTGGATTTTTGGGCTCGCGTTTTTCTCTTCTATCGTTTAGTTGATTGTTACAAAGTCATCGTGCATTTGATTATCTACTAATACTCAATTCACATTAATGTTTATGAGTGTTATCGGTATTTATTTTTGGAAACACTTCATCAAAATGTAAATATACGAAAAAACGTTGGACAAACAAATGAATACGTCGCTTAAAATGTGAATAATGATAACAGTTTTGAGATTATTCGTGTGTTATGACAATAATAACGTGCAAAATAAAACGTTGACCATTAAAATACTATGATAAATAATCCCATTAATTAAACCGATTACGTTAAAAAAAAGTTTTTTTTATATACTACGAAGTTTGAAAGTCAAGCTTCGATTATACTACGATAATTTACGACTAAAAAACCATCGAAATGAACATTTCATAAATGTGATCGACTTTATTGAAGCAGTTTGAACGAATTGTGAATTTTTTCAACCCTTTGGAAGGAAGGCTCGTGAATATTAGGATTTTCAATGTCGCGTGCACAAGTTAGAGACGGTGGAAGGAAGAAAACGCTGTTTTGACGATTGCACGATGAGCTCATCCGTAATAAAAGCGAAGAGCGCGCGAAGGGGCATGTACCCAGACGTTTTTGTTGTTCCCTCTCTCCCTTTTCTTCTCATCTCGATCGTTCGCGTTATTGGTCACAACCGTGTTTTCTCGCTCACCTTCTGCAGTTTTTTTTTACACTATTGCAGAAACATTTGTGCAACTCGATTTGCGATTCCTTACCAAAGGTGGGAAAACACGTGTGTCGATAGATCACGTATAGTTCTTAGTTTATGATCGACGTAACAATGTCGAATTGCATCGTGGAATTTGACGATTTTTTTTTTGTTATGCAATTGGTGGCTTGGTTTTTTTTTTGAAAATTATTTTTGGAATGAAATAACTCAATGGCGAATTCAAACAAAAAAAAATGATATCGTCGTGTTCCAACGATGCCATAATTTTTAAAATTCTCTTTCTTTACCCCTTTCCATCTCTTACTAATTAGTAATTATTAATTATTCTTATTAGTACCCCTGTACCATTTCTCTGGGAGAATTTGACCGAATTTCGACTACCCCAGTTTTGATCGAATCATTTCAATAAAATGATGGTATCGTAACGAAAGATCGATCATTTCTATAATCAACAAGGCAATTTAATTAACTCTGTTTCTAATCTACTTCGTTATACGAGTTTACTCCTCTAATTTCATTGACCCATGTCAACCGAGCTTCCGTAGCCGTCAATTACGATCTTTACGATTCTTTGAGGATGTTATTTATTCTTCGAACGGATCTAAGCATAAATAGCACCATTCTTATTCCATTTCATCCATTCTCGAACGTTTGAAATGATTAAATGTGTATTTTATTTTGCTGTGAATAGCTTTTTCCTTTTGTCATAAACATACTGTTCGTGTTTTTTCATCCTCTGAGGAACCCTCCCGATATAAACAGTATTTTGATTACATAGATATCGAACAATATGTACAAGTTTGTAATGATAAATGTACTCTTGAAGTTTACAAACATTGGTCTTGAAATTTCCCCCTTCTATGTCCCCCCCCCCCCCCCCCCCCCCCCCCCCCCCCACCCCCCCCCCCCCTCCCCCCCCCCCCCCCCCCTCGCGCCTTCTGCCTGATCGTGTCTCCAGTATCGGCACTGGCCTTGACAGTCGTACACGGGTTTCGTCCGGGCCTGTGTGCGTCGATACGAGCAGAGCTATATCATACATTCGACAAATAGCTATAGTACGATTTCTTACACGTATACACATTGCAGCGCAAAACGCTCGTCGCTAATTTATTGTCGCCCCCCTTCTTCTTCTCTCGAAGAATAAAATCATATTTGAACAATTTTGGCTGCTGTAAGACTCAATGGGTTAACATGGTCTTCAAATATTAAATTTTACACTTTTTGGAAATTTTATGTGTTCGTAAGTAGTCTCGGGAATCCTTTAGCATCGTTCGTAGTTTTTCTAACATTTTTTTTTTTCGAACCTCAACTCTTCGATGACACTCTTTAATTTGGCTACTGCTTTGACCCAGTTTATTTGGTTTCTATTCTACGAAATTAGAAATACACTTGACAACATTCTTTGTTGTGTGACATCGAAAAAATTTGGAAATTATAATAATCAATTGTTTCGCAAAAATCGTTGAAAACTTCGATGTCAGTCGAAGCATAAAATACGGATATGAAATATGTGTTTTATAATTATTCCATTAAAAATAATATTTCTTTAAAATAAGATTTTCCAAAATAAGATTTTGAACGTCCTTTGAACGTTCACAAATTATTTTTTTGTCCAATGTTAACGTCTGTTCGGAATAATGGGCACGCAACTTGGCTTGTTTCCTAAATATCTTCTGTCAAATAATGACATTTTTTCAACAATGTTGGTCCGAGCATCTTAACATTTTGCTCGCATGTTTCTCGTCAAATGATGACACGTTTGAAAAACGTTTCATGGTCATAAATCATGCAACATTTTATGCTAACGTTTAATATTTTTGTAAAAAAGTAAATGTGGTGCTCGGATGAGGACAAGCTTTGAACAAAAATTTCGTCACAAATATTGAGGTTTTCCCTAATCATTTGATTTCGTTCTGAGATTTTTTCTAACTGACCAAGCAAAATTACTCTTGCTCATATAATGATGAGAATTTTAACGTAATTTTATCGTACATAGCAATCTTCATTATGTATAATTATCAAAAAAATAACAGTCATTGGAGAACGATAAAAAAATATTCCAATAATTATCAATCTCGCAGGCAAAAACAAGTTTCAAAGTGATTCATACAAATTCGTTTCCTCTTAGAATCTTTAAACTTTCGTGGTACCCTCGGCATAATTCAGTTTTTTCAAATTCATTGTCTCTCTGAAATATAAGTATTTTGCAAAATAATGATTTCTTCGGAAATGACTGATATGACATAAAATTTACTCAACTAAATATGCAGGAAAACGATTATCAGAATATTTTCTATCTTGGCACGTTTCTAGCTCGTCAAATATTGCACTAACAAGAAAACCTCCAATGAAAAAAGTTTTGAGAATGTCGTCAACTGAGTCTTCGTATTCGACATTTTTTTCTCAGTTCAACTGATACTAAGTTTTTTTTTCTTATTGCCATAAACGGCAACTTCGAAAGTGCGAGTCGTACAAATTCCTTTTGTTTTTTATTTGCATTTGTTTCAGTCGGTTTGGGTTGATATATAAAAAAAAATATGATCATAAATGTGAAATAGGCAGGAATCAGAAATTGCGAAAGTCCATCGTACCAGATTAATATTTTTCTTTGTATTAATTCCGATCGGAATAAAGAACTTTGTCATAATTTGCAAATTGACAAAGGATAAAAATTGTTCGTACCGAATTCATTTTTTTTTCATTTGTTAAGTAGTGTAAGTTTAGAGGCAAATAATAATTTCATGAAAAAGTCAATTTTTTTGAACAACGTGAAATATTTGCTCGTCAGATTTTTGGTTTCGAGATCGATCGAGGGAAGATAAGAATTCAGACAAATCAAACGATTTTATCGCGATCGAATGATAATTCAAGAGTCGAAGAACAGATGTGGCCAGCCGCGGGGACGAAGGGGGTTTATGGGGAGGGGGCGGGGTCGCGGTGGTGGATTACGCGTCGTGGTTTTCCTTACACTGGCGCGTTGGTGGGGCAACGCGGTGTAGCGCGACACACAGACACTTTAACAAATACACACGTACGTCGAGTTGGATTCGATGGGGGTGGCGTCAGAGGGGCGCGGGCCGAGTCAAGTTTAAGGCCACGAGACGTCGGTGACGTCACCAACTCGCACAGAACACGACTAGCTTCTGCTCGTTGGCCCTAACCTTGGACAATATGTTGCCATCGGATAAATCCTTGAACGAAAAACACGCAAAACTACATACTTAAATAGTGAAAATCGTTTTCACGTTATTTAATAATCCCGAGCGAGTAATTACACTGATATCATTTTATTTTTTGGATTATCATACAAATCATCGAAAGGAAAGAACTTCAAAAAGTTATTAACATTATAAACGAAATTCTTAAACTAATAAAACGTTTGTTTTTTATTTTTTTTTCTCAAATACAAATTAAATTCTAGTCGATATTATTAAAAATTCAGTTAAAAAATGTATTTACGTTTCTCATAATTTCGACTGAGCCTCACACCAATTTTATTGCGACGTGCGATGAAATAACTCGTCCAACGATTTTTTTTGGCTAAAGCGCAATAAAACTTTTTGCACATGAAGTTTTTTTTTAACACGTCGTAAACGTTTTTATAAATACCATGTGCATCGATCGATACATTTACAATCCTTTCACATGAGCTATTAAGTGTTTTACATCCCGATCGATTGAATCTTTTTTTTTTTAGAAACTAATTTGCAAAGTTTCGAAATAATGGAAAGCAACGAAATTGATGATCCGTGTATAAAATATGTCATTGATCGGAATCCATTCGTTATTGCAAATTTGATTGCTACGTTTAAGTAACTTTCTTGAATTGTGTCATTCGTGAGACATTATATCGAATTAATTACGTGATGTAACAACGTGGTTAATGAAGTCTTGAAAAAAATTTAATTAATATTGCGTAATTATGATTGAAGAAGTACAAGAAAAATATAATCGTATTGGTTATTTTTATCAGAAAGTAATTATTGATATTTTTATTAGAAATTCAAGTCGAAAAAATGAGTAATTCAATGATGGGCTAAACATTTGGCAAGTTTTTCATCTTTTCATTTTTCGTTTCACGAAAATTAGAAATTCTGCAGAGTCAAAGTTGTCGAAAATTCAATATTGTCCCTCGTTTTTATTCTGTAACGAAGAATTTTCAGTTTTCATTCCCTCCGTCTATAATGAGACGACTCGTTGTGTTTCTTCGTGCAATTGGTTGCTCACAGCTCCAAGGTAACCCATAGTTTATATCGTATTTAATATCACAAAAGTTACGAAACTCTTGGAGCTCGAAGTTTTATCACTAACTAACCCAGAAATATAACTGTGTACCTGTAGAGTGACGATTTCATATAGCAACTACAGGAAAACGCTCCATCAACCATTTCCGTGCGTCCTGTTACGCAATCTACATTGTTAATACACGTTTCATTCTTTTTTTAGATTCGTGCTAAAGTAAAGCGTTTTTTTAACCTGCTGAGCCCGAATACGAACAAGAATTTATTCTTGAGTTCCAAGATTTTTTTTTTTAATCCACTTGATACGTAGGGCGTCAAATTTGACCACAACTTTCAGTGAAGCAAAGTCAATTTTTTGCAGAATTAATTACGAAAGAAATGCAATAACGGAGACTCGTTTAAAGTGTTGAACTGTGTAGTTAATTACAAGTCAATTTTAATGAACGAGGGGGAGCTCGATGTCCGCAACATTTGCAAAATTAAACAAGACCAGTTGACGACTCTTTCCGATAAAATATGAACGTTCAAATTTTTCCAAACCAATCTGTCGTTAAATATTTGTTTTTTGGTATTTGGAATTTTTTCATTTTATTTTTTCGAAAACATGTTCGATCTTCTCGAGATACTCACTGTAAAAAAAAGGTATATGAGAATAATTATTCCTTCAATAAATAATGATCGATGTGAAGAAATAATATTTTTTATTTACTGAGGAGTTACGTGTTTGTGGAATTATGGCATATCTTAATTAATCACAATTCTTTAATTATGTAAGAAGCCTTCGTTCTTTCCTCGATGACAATGAAAAACAAAATCATCGTCCGATAATGATCGATAAGATCGAGACTTGGAGTCTTTTAAGGCTTTGTTGTCTTTCAATTAAATGAGAATGTTTAAATAAATTGATATCGCTCATTAAAGTGGAAAAATAATGCAGCTAGACATTGAAAAACATGCAGGAAAAAAATATTGTATGCTACAGCGAGCAGACATGTTTTAACGATCCACCAAATTTGAACATCCACATCACAACGAAGACTCTTGTTTCAATTCTCCAGTTTTTTTCTTGCTTTTCCCTGTCCCCTTCGAATTTTTTTTTCTCTCTCGTCGACGAGACGAGTGTTCAGTGGGAATCCGAGACGCGTCAGAAAGCTACGCTGCAAGAATAGAACGTGATCGTGTTAACATTTTCAGACCCCGACTTCATATCTGTGTGTATGTAATTATAAAAATTTATATAATTACTTAGAGTGTCATCGTGATTCCATCTTGACGAAAGAATAACTTTAGGGCATTTTAGCCCATTTTGAAAATTCGTATAAGCCACCGAACTGGAAACTAGAACTTTTTTTCTTCCAGTTTCTGTAAATGAATCTTCGTCATTGAAAAAAAAGTATTTCGTTAATCGCATCGATGGTTTCATTGAACTTGAGACTGATGTTGAACTTCTTTGGTTTTTTATTGTATTTCGAAAAAAATGGCAAAAATACTGAAAAAATTGTATAACAATGATGTTGAAGTTTGCATAATTGTACGTAACGAAAAATATAATTTTATAAACAAATCCAATTAAAGTACTGATTTTTTCAATCAAAATCGGCTCAAAGAGTTTTTCGAGTAAATGACATTGCAGAAAAAAAATATTGTACTTTGAAATGATTTCCTAATTGTACACGTGCAGTGAAATGATGTTGCAATTCGATCGCAAAGACGACAAATCGATTAAATGTTGATCGATTGCAACGTAATATTTGTACATATGGATGAAAATGATTTTTAAATGCAAATTAAGATCGCCAAAATATATTTACCCAATTATCGATGATTTGTGGCTTCCGCTGCATTTCGTTCGCATAAATATACAGGGGGCGTATATCATCCAAGATAAGAAAAAACCTCCAGTATACACATATTTATTTGGTAGAGAAGCAAAATATTTTTTCATCGAGCTGTAAATATCGTTCAAAAAATGGTGTGTTGCATGTAAAAATAATATGTGAGAAAGCCAAGGCCGCAAGTACTACGTAACTTCTACCAACTTGCAAGGAGCCAAGTTTTTTTTGTGTGTACATTAACGTTTTTATTTCTGGAATCGAATGCAGTTTTCATCGATTTTTTTCTTTTCTTTTTCGAAGATTTTTCCAATGGATTTCTCATGAGATCCATGATTGTAAAAATTTCATGGTATTTCAAAAATAAACTTTCTACCATCGTAGAAAGAATATTCATTGATGAATGAGAATGAATTTCGTATCAGACTAAATATTTGACGTTTCCCACAAAATCTGGTTATCAGTGTCGTCGATCGTTCTCTGTAAATCTATCGTTAGTACGAATCATTTGATCGTATATTGTACGTTTGTTTATTTATAGTTTCATTTATTTAGTTAATGTACTTGAGATTATATAGAAAAAGTATTGTGAAAATAGAACACTCGTTTGACTAGTGTTCTATTTTCGGGAAGAAACTATTAGCTGAAGGGCCTTTAATTATTGGTTGAAAATAGGGTGAAAAGTTTGTGGACAGGACACAAAACTGTGGCCGGTAAGGGAGGTGAGTTCTTCATGATGGTCAAGGTCTCTCGGGGCTCGTGAAAATTGGGTCGAGGCTATCTCTTTCTCTCCCTTTTATACAGCCGTTAATATAACACTCGAACGAAGGCCATGGCCTTCGCCGGTGAGTCCAGGGTCTTCATCCTCGTGATATCGATTCGGCCCCCTGCGAACTC
This sequence comes from Campoletis sonorensis, assembly GCA_013761285.1. Classification (NCBI taxonomy): domain Eukaryota; kingdom Metazoa; phylum Arthropoda; class Insecta; order Hymenoptera; family Ichneumonidae; genus Campoletis; species Campoletis sonorensis. Next base: position 1,584,663 of record JACEOJ010000107.1, read on the forward strand.
TCCCTCGTATTATCTATAGTAGTTGATACTTCTATATATACATTGTATCCCTTTCACCTCATCCTTTCAACCCCTAGTTCTGTGTGTTCTCGGTCTATACTTGTCTTGCGCAAATTCCTGCCACTTGACTCAATGTTATGCCAACAACAAGGTATACATTGGCCATCAGAAAATTATTTCTCTAAGAATATCACGATTTTGTTGAAAAATAATAAATTCATGACTGCATTCATTCTCATTCGACCTTAAATCATATTATTTTATAAATATTTATTGGAAACTGCGTTTTCATTCATTGTGGAAATCAATCGAATAGAAAATGGAGAAATAAAAAATAGTTAATCGAAACAGTCAAAGGACATTAATCACATCGATGTCAAATCGTAGATTTTTTGGAAACTTTTACAGAATCATTACTTGGCAATTGTTTCGTATACAAAATGATCTTTGTTGAAATGATTTTTTTTTTCGACAGTCCTTTCCGTGTGCGAGAGACTGAAAATGTATTATTTCATATATTTTGAAAAATTCTATACACTGTCAGTTGAATTTCGTAACGGATGCCTGCTCATTGAGAATCCCAGAAATAAACTCAATTCTTTTTGCCTCGAGATCCGTTTCGTTTTGCAATAATAGTGTGTCTGCATTTTTTTACTCGCGTTTTTCACACCCTGACATTCGAAAAACGAAAAAACAACTGAAAAAATAACCGCAATATTTGAGACATGCAGTTGGAAGCTTCACTGTTTCCACGAGGGAAAAAAACATAAGAAACAAAAATGAACATTAATCAGTGCAGGGAAACACGGTGAAATGACATCAGGCTCCAAAATTCATAATCTTGAAGATACCAACGGAACTTTTTCTTCCAACAATTTTTAGCCATTTGAACAACAGAATCGTTGATTTAAAAAATCCTTAATCACTGGGGCCAAGGTTCAGATTTAATATTTTCGATCTTTTCCCTAAATAAAAGCCCATTCAATTATTCGTTATCATGGAAAAAAGTGTTTTATTCAACCAGATTCAAGTTGAATGAACAAAATGTTTTTCTGAATAATGGAAGAGGCCGCAGAGACTTGAGTTTTATGTTTTCTTTAAATATGTTGAAAAATTCATTCCTTTTGCAAAGTGCCTACAAAAATGTAAACTTTTAATTCATTTTTTCGGCGTTTGAGATGAAGTCTCCGGATTTTGGCCTCATTTATAAAACAGATGCGGCTAATTGGTTAAATTAGTGAGTTTAGAATAATTAAAGTACGGAAATCGTTAAAATGATTGTAGAGCGCAAGCGTCGTAGGAAATCGACATCGAAAGCGTCGCGAGGTTGAAACCGACACGAGTAGTTAAAGCATTGTGCGCCCAACCGGGCGTCACAGTGGATTTCAAGGTTAACGCTGTGGCCTGGCCTCACTCGTAGTCGGCGATTTCCGCCGAGACTCGGCGTCTAAAATTGCGATGGCGCGTCGTTGTCATCGTCGTCGGCGTCGGCGTCGGCGTCGTTGCTGCTCTGCTGCTCATTCCGGCGTTCGAGTGATCGCCGTTCTCCGCTCTTAGAAAAGCCAAGTTCAAGGCCAACAAAAGCGAAGCTGTCGCCCTCCTCGTCCCCTCCTAAAGTTTTCTGATCTTTCACCCGTTCGAACAGACCGTAGTTTCGTCCGGAATTTAGGCGAGATGCGTTCTACGCTCTACAGAATTTTCTTTATTCATCCTTAACTTATTTCTACCCTTTTGCCATAACTTTCATTCAGTCGGAATAAACATTTCCCTTGTTATTGCATTCCTAGCATCGCTGATAACAAAAGTTACTTACGGTTTCCAAAAGCTCGTTGTTCTTGCGATTTCATCCAAATCTTGTATGAGGACCAAATCTTTCCGAGATTAAAGCCTTCTACTTCATAAAAATGATGGAAAATGCGAAAAACCTGGTTCATGGTAAAAGTTAAACTCAATAATTCTCGTGACGTTTTATTACTTGAAAAAAAAAAAAAAAAAAAAAAAAAAAAAAAACGAATTTTTCATGTTGACATGACGTTAAAGACGTCAAAAAAAGTTCAAACGTTCAAAAGTTATAAAAAAAGACAAATTTATCGCCAAATGATAGAGAAATTAAATAATTCTGATGGGTCCTGGGTACTTAGTGAATTCTCTGAGTTTCCCAACAAAATAGACAAAGGAAAAAAAGTTTTAACAAATTCCATACTGCACACGTCAACATTGTTATTTATACTCATGTTTATTCATCCTTTGGAACGGAAAAAAAAGTAACTAGGTTCGGATTGCATATCTCCGATCGAAAACTGTTCAGGCACGTCCAGATAATAAAAAAGAAAAAAAAGTTCCACGCGTAAACTGAAGCTATTTTCAATGGCTGATCTTACAGCGCGACTAAATATGCACAACTGCATGAGTGATTTCGACCTAGGGGTCCTCCGAGAGCGACAGAGCAAATTTAGCCTCGTCTCAACCGCGCGCTGCATAAGCCAGGATGTCAGAATCTGTTTTATTAGGTGGCCAGTACATTTGCAAACAATGGACCCTCTACGATGTCTCTATTTCGTCATTTCGACTTTTCTTCGTTTCAAGTAGAAATTCATAACTTTTGTCATCCTGTAAATTATTTTTTTAAATAACTTTGTCGAATAGTTTCTCATGACAAAGCCACGACCCAGATTTTTTCATGCATCGTTTAATTAATTAGATTTTTGTAATTCAAATTTTTTCCATAGTCTCAAAATTGCGTCGAATGTCATCGTGTGAATGTGTCAATAATTCGAAAAGACAAAAAAAAATTAATAATTCGTAGTATTTCATCGTCGCATAGCTCGAAAATTCTTTCGTTTCCTATCGAAACAGATTGAAATTCTTTATTTACTAATACTTTTACCTGCTGATAGTGAGTAAAACGAATAATAAACTCGATATTTGCTAGAAATAAATTTCAACAATGTTCAACGTAAGAGCATGTTTTTGACTCGTTCACTGCTGGCTCTGCGTTAACGAAATAAAAAAGCCAAGTGCACACCTTGTTTCCGTACAACTTCATCCTTCTCATAAAGCTGCTTCTATAATCAAGACTTTCATTGTTGGCTTCCACGTGTGGAGGAGGCTTAGCGAATGAGATAATGTAACGAGGAGAGCGATGCAAAATATTTTTACTTTCAAAGTAAAATTCAAAAGCGTTGCAATAGACGAATTCACGATTTGATCAAATAATATAAATGCCTTACGAATTCAAGAATAAAACAATTCGTCATTCGAATGCGTTAACTCGCAACCGATACATATTTTTGTTCTTTTTTTCTTTTTATTTTGTTATTATTATCATACCATTGATTCTCGTCAATAATGAAAAAAAACCTGTGGAACATGCGTCACGGAAATAAAATCGAAAAAAATTTCCATCGTCTCTTTGCCATTTTTTTTCTCTTTATTTACTTATCTTATGCTCTATTTGTAGATGGTTCTAAAGAGCGATCTTTCTTAAAGATAAAACATTATATATCGTGTGTGCCCGAGGTTTACTAACGTGGTAGAAAAGAGTGCGGCAAAACGAACGAAGAAACGTCGATTTGGTATATCGTCGACGACTTTGTCTGGTTCTGGGCTCGCGGATAAGTCAGGTTCAAGGCCAACGAGATAACTTTCCTCGTTCGTTCATTCGTTACTTATATTCGCGCCTATACCCCGCTAGCGTCTGGCGAACGATTGCGAGTCACTCTCGGCGCTACTTCCATTAAAAAGAGAAACACTATCGCTAAACGCGATACTGTATTGGTAGAAATCTACCCATCGATATACGCAACGACGAGAGAGCATAACGAGAGGCGATGTCAAAATAAGAAAAGATAATAAAAAGGTCGCAACGGAAAAAAAAACAAAATTCAACATTATCTTCCCGATTCAAACGTCATTTTTCATTCGACAACGCGCGGGCCCGTACCTTACGAATTCTTTTTAGAACTTGCCTGAAAAAGCAAGCGTCGAATACTTCGCAGCTGAATTCTAAAAATGCTCCGTCCTACCCGTCCAGCTTAAAAATAGTGTGCGTAAAAAACAGAAACGACGTTAAAAAAACATGAAATGCAAAGTGCAATCGGTCCCGCGAACGCATTAGGGAAGCTTCATACTGTTATTTGGAATGCTCTGAATCTCGTGCTCCCCTTTATACTTTTTTCAAAAGATTTATTGTATTCGTTTTTTTTGCTACTTTCAGGTCTGCATGATGTCTGGTAATGCTGTTGAGACGATTATAGGAAATAATAGGACGATGCCAAGTATCAAACAGGAAGTCGAGAATCCAACTACGCCGACGCAAAATTATCACCAAGTTTGCTCACCCAGCACCACGATCCAACATCAAGAGGTAATATTTCTTCATCGTCAAATAAATTTATATCCAAGTGCAAATAATTTACTCGTATCGTTTATAAAATAAAATAAAAATACAGTAATTGACGTAAAAGTTCGATGTTTTTTTATCATCATTTATTTTCGATATCAACTTTTTCCTTATTTGATGTCGAACTGTCATATCAGCAGGAGCTACGGTATTAAAACGTACGACTGTTGCAGTGTCGTTGTTCGCGTCCAATGATTCATCGTCCCGATGAAATAAACTTGTAACATTTGATCGTTTAACCAACTGCTCATTACTTTTCCTTAAAAAATAATATTGTTGAAACGATATAAGTATTAAAAGATGATTCAATTATTTGTTAAAGGCTCTTTGTGCAAAAATGGACATGCAAGATTATGGAGGAGGTGGTGAAACGAGTCCTGGGAGTCCAGAAATGCAACACTGCTCATCGACGACACAACCCCTCGGGACTCCGGAGGTACTTTCTATTCCACATGATATTTTCGTGGGCAACAAAACTTAGAAGTGATCTAAAAATTTTTAATGTCTACACGTCAGACTTCAAAAAAATGACATTTCCTTCTTGGATTTATTGATAAATGTCAAATAATGAACTGCTTGGTAACATCCTTGGATGTCATCAGGGCTGTATTGATAAAAAAAATTCGAACTTTCAGTCCGGGTCGATATGACCCAGTGTGCAAACGAAAGATCGAAGGAATAATAATCCTCCAAGTTTCACTTCGTCTCTCAATTCACACGAGTTTAACACCAATTTCAAAAATCTAATTCTTTCAATGTACAAAATATCATCTCACGCTCTCGATGATCAATCAAGTAGTACCTATTTTCGAACATTGAGTTAGATATCCCCCATTCAATATCGCCAAGCCTACCGTTCGCAGAGCTCGTTCGACGCACTGAAATATTTAGCTCTCACTAACTCGTTCTAACAGCCAACTGTTGGCTAGTGGACTTGGCCACGAGGTCACAAAACTATGAGCTTCTATATACAGGCTTAATTATCGTACGGTTTATTTATAACGCTCTTTCGTATCGCACGTGAATACGATTCCCACTCACAAGCTACTTCCCCGAAATAACAACTTGTTTCGGAGCAATAAAAAAAAACAATTCTCATGCTTCGCTTTTTTTTCAAATGTAGGGTGGCTTGAAGGAAGAAGACATGATGCCCAGACGACTTTGCCTTGTTTGTGGTGACGTAGCCAGTGGATTTCATTATGGTGTGGCGTCCTGTGAGGCTTGCAAAGCATTTTTCAAGAGAACGATACAAGGTTCGTTGATATCTTCGAGCTTAGATTCTTGGATAAGTGGCCAACTCTATTCAGTTAAACATTCAGTATTGTCAAGTAAATTGACCTGTGATAATGTCAAAAATATCTCAAAGATAACTACATTTTTTTTAAACATTTATTCAAATTCTGAAACTTGTAACCAACACCAGATTTGACTGGAGGCGAACGAGTTGATTGTCCTTTCAATTCTTATTAAAAAAAATTAATTTCCTGCAATTTTAATATCGCATTATTGCACTGTTTCTAAGATGCTTCGGCCCTTCGTTATAAAAGCGTGAACATATTGATAAAATGTGAAACAATTATACAGGCAACATAGAATACACGTGTCCAGCAAACGGAGAATGCGAGATCAACAAACGAAGAAGAAAAGCTTGTCAGGCGTGCCGATTTCAAAAGTGTTTGAGGCAAGGAATGCTTAAGGAGGGTGTAAGACTTGATCGAGTACGAGGCGGAAGGCAAAAGTATAGAAGAGCAACCGATCCATATCTTCCCGTTAAAACCGTCACATTGGAAGGTAATCATTTTTACAAGAAGCATTATTAACGCTTATGTTCTGGATTAAATAAATAAATAAATAACGAATGCCCTCATGTTGTTCCACGTTATATTTGTTATTGTGAATATCAACAAAACGTACACACTCGACAAATGCCTTCTGACAACTTTACAACACGCAAATGCATGCACTATTGTTAAAAAAACAATCATATGTTTGAGAAGAGTAAATCATTTTGTTTGTTTGTTTGGTGATTTAATGTCTTAAGCCAACGTAGGAATGCCTGGATTCGGAGAGACGACAAGTAAGTAGTTCTATATGAATTTGAGTTTTTGTTTTTTTTTTTCAATTAACTTCGCATCATGGACCGTGTATGAACTTCTCAGCATTTTCATTCATTTTATAAAAGTAATAACACCTTTTTTCGTCTTCGTGAATTATATATGAGCAGTTTAGTATTGTCAAACATATTTTTGAACTTAGAACATTGTGTCTTTTCTCAGTTTCTGCATGTTTCAAAAGTGATAGACTTTTTTGAAATCAATAAATGACTAAATCTTGATATTCGTGTGTCTTTTCGCTATTTTTATTGTTATTGTGGCAAAAAATCATGCGATCAACACTTAATGTGTTATTACCATGTGTTCCGTATTTTTAAACTTCGATCACTCTTACAACACTCTGCGATATTGATCAACGAACAAAATATTGTCCATTAAATCCGTGTTTTGCGCTCGAGTCAATGGCTTGAAATGTTTTATCTCTGATTGTAGACAACAAAATGATCGAGGCGCTCATCGTGTGCGAGCCGGACGTACTTCAAGTTTTCAATCTCTCGCAGACCATGGACACCGATCAACGGGTTTTGGGCCAACTGTCAGATCTTTACGATCGTGAGCTCGTTGGCGTTATTGGTAAATTATAAAATGGTTCTCTACACTCAACGAATTATATTGGAAGAATTACCGTCAATTTCATAAGAAAAAAGAAGCCAAATTCTTATTATCATTGTTGTTGCCATTTTTTATGAGAAGTGAAACGAAATTGCTCGTTTAGTGACAACGTAATGTTGAGAAATGGCTTGTGGAGTGTAGTTTGACTTTATCATCTGTTTAGTGTAGGTTTACCAATTCAACAACAGTCCAAAGTGTAATTTCGGATTTTTTTTCTTCTGTTGACTAAAGGATGGGCAAAACAGATACCTGGATTCAGTAGCTTAGCACTGAACGATCAGATGCGCCTTCTACAGAGCTCATGGGCCGAAATTCTCACCTTTAGTCTCGCTTGGAGAAGTATGCCTAATACTGGTCGCCTAAGGTTCGCCCAGGATTTATCAATCGACGAGAGACTCGCGCGAGAATGTCACTGCTCCGAGCTTTATTCTCATGTAAGTCTCAGATAAATTTAAAAGCATCAACAAATGTTTAAGAAACCGAACATTTTTGTTTTTCTTTCGTCTTTTTTTTAATACGCATTGTTAAAAAGTTACAAGTTTTTTTTAGTTTGCTTACGAAGTACGAAATACAAAAGATTAGTCGAAATAGTATCCTCGACTGCTAAGCATCGAAAATAACAAACTGGAACGTTTTTGAATATCGCCGAGTATGCAAATTTTTAATGTTTTTTTGTTTTCTTCCCACAATGCAGTGTATTCAAATCGTGGAGAGAATTCAGCGATTGGGTTTAGCCAGAGAAGAATACTTCATTCTGAAAGCATTGATATTGACGAACAGTGACGTGAGGCTCGACGAGCCACAGGCGCTCTACCGCTTTAGAGATTCGATTTTGAATTCGTTATCAGACTGCGTGGCAGCTGTGAGGCCGGGCCAGGCGCTTAGAGCGACGCAAAATATGTTCCTAGTGTTACCGAGTCTGCGGCAAGCCGATGGTATTGTGAGAAAATTTTGGTCGAGCGTTTACAGGACCGGCAAAGTCCCGATGAATAAACTTTTCGTCGAGATGCTCGAGGCGGCCTGTTATCGATGATTAACCGACGACGAGGACAACTACGAGAATATTCGATCGACGGTGCGTCACAGCAATTCGGCATTGTACGATCGAATTTCATGAAATCAACGCCTCTACCGTCCCTGACTTGGCGACGTGTCTCGCCGAAAAAAAAAAAACAACAACAACAATACAAAGAACAAAAGAGCGAAGGAATACGAAAAAGCTATGTATAGACTTTGACGACATGATAGTGAGAAGAGAGAAACGCGAGTGGTTTTTTTTTTCGAAAACGGTTGTTCCGACTTTTCTGCCTTACGATTGCGTCACGTTTATTTTGACGTATTTATGCATTACTATATTGTACTGCAGTGTGACACTTTTATGACGTTTTCTCGTGTTTTTCTTTTCTTTTTATTTTCTATTTTCTCCAAAAATTGTCTCACGGATTCATAAAACGTTGAGTATTCTTTCGTCAAATCACGAATAACGCGTCAGTACGATGGATGGTAATGTGAGAAAACGCAATGTACCTCTTGATTGTTAGTGCTATTCTGTGAACCAACGAGTTGACGCTTCGTCATTTTTATTTTAACTTTATGATTATTGTTATTTTTATTACCAATCGTAATAATAATTGTCATCGTTCTTTGCTGGTCCATAACGTTCGCCAGATCAAATGAAAGAATAAAATTTGAAAAAAGTGTAAATCGAATTGCGACGAGTCAGAAAAGCCGGAGCATCTAAGATAATATTGCTAAAGTTTTCGCGCATTCAGTGATATCGGGTAATATCAAACGTGGAAGTCTTCGAAGTGACCCCCTGGAACTGCACTAGTTGCACCCCGGTCGCGTTCTCGGTATTGGTGGTTAATTTGCTCGTCTCGACCGCAATTTATACACGAGGCGATATCGACAAGAGATAAAAAAATGTGGATGAAAGAAAGAGAATAAGATAATGTTTACGGTTGTTATGTGACCGCTCAGCATCTTTCACGCGTGCCACGAGGAATGTAGCAGAGTATATTCAGGGATCTTTATTATCTAGTTGTTATTATTATTGTTATAACTGCCGTGTGCGATTTACGAGCGTAAATGTATAAAGAGCTCGAATTCGTGAGCGACGAAAAACAAACAAAAAAAGCAAGGAAAGAAAAACTATGAATTCTAATGTACAAGCGTCTTTTTAAGGAGTGATAAGGGAATCGGACAGCAAAGATCGTATGGGCCTGATAGTCTCGAAAGAATTTGTTTGCAATAAGCACAACCGTGTGCTCGTTAATAGGATCGACAAGTTTGTAATACGCTTTACATTGCCCCCCTACGACTCACTGGCTGTCTCGTGGAAATCATTCATTTTTATCGTTACTCACAGTTTTCTTTTTCTTTCGATTATTATACTTTTTTTAAATTGTTTTGATTTGGCTATCCACACGCCTTTGTTACTCATTTATTAAGCTATTCGGACGTTGATAAAATTCTTACGAAAAAATGAAAAATCTGTGCATAAATTCTTAAATTTGTTACGCTCGAGCGTTCGTATCGAATTCTCAATCATGTTTATCCCCTTAACTGACCGACACGAAAGGCTTCACAGCGAAGGATAGTACGTAGCATAATAAGAGTTTTAACAATAATGAAATAACATGGCTGTTGAGCCACGGCGAATTTTTCTTTGCTCCGATATTCAGTTTTCACAATTTTCTCTTTAATATATTTACCTTTTAACGCAACAGTCTCTAATTTTCAAGACGACGAAACTTTCACCACCAAAGTTTTCGTCCCATTTAATTATTCATATTATTTTTTGCTTCGCGGCGAGGAAACCGATTTTGCCTCATTCCTTCTTCTTCTTCTTTAGTTCTCCGAAGCTGAGACGCTTATCTATCGAACTGTGATATTCGCTCTACGTAGTGCATAGAGCAGCTGTTACCGTCATTAAGCAAGCATTATTAGTTGATTCGCCCTCGAATTAACTTCGTTCACGTTACGTATTCAAGTTATAAATATATAAATATGTACACTTATTTACAGGCTATCCTGTCTTAAATATCTCGTTCTGTAAACTTGAAAGCCTCATCATCGATTATCAAGTCCTGATACTTTATTAACCATTGAATTTGAAAAAGACGTAGTTTCAGAGCATATAAAGTTGAAAGCATCAGAAATAGAGCAAAAAGGCTCAAGCCCAATTTCGTAGAGAATCAAATTTACTACAAGAAAGTCTTTGATCAATATTTTCTTGATCAGATCTCGAAAACCAGGACATTTTACGAGATGCTCTCGGGACTAAAACACTCGACACAGAATATCGAAATTAATTACTTTGTTGTAGAACATTTCATTCTCTGGAAAAGTGTTTTTAAGCATTTTGGGCCTAACTTTGCTCGGCTCAATTGATTATCTCATCAAAATAAATTCTGATGTGAAGAAACGCTATTACTTTTTGATCCAGGATATTATAGTTTAAACTTATACACTACTGAACCATTGAATTCGGGGCACCCTATAAACAGCAGCTGTTTCGTCGTAGCATAATCGGAAGTACGGGCGATTCGGTCTCTCGTCGATTTCGGTTTTTCTGTTGATGCATAAAAAAGAAGAGAGCGAACGTGTAATTAGGTTACCTTTCCTCGAAATTGTTTTAAAGAGCAGATTCGTCGTGGCGGTAGAATCGTAGCTCAGGGTTTCAAACAAACAAACGATACAAATATAGGTTCTCATGGAAAAGAGAAAATGAAGAGATGTTTATTATAGTATAAAAAAGAATAATTGTATGTTGTACAACAGATACCTCGCGTTAAGAGGGCTCTGATAATCAATGTGTTACTGAAGCATAACAGTTCATTATTACGTTAACGAAATACTGCGCTTCTGGCCTTGATGTAACGTTCCATAAATCCAAACATACAATTAAACATTCAACATTTTCGATGCTCCTTCCAATGTAGACGGAGTTGATAACGATTTTAAAATTCTACAAAAGTAACTGATTTGCGTTTACCACTATTTGGAACGACATTTTCCAAAAATATTGGTACAAAGATTCACGGTTGGAGCGCCGATTTTTATTTTTTATCTCAACTCCTTTATTTGACGAATGTTTCATCCAGGCCAGCAAACCCCCCTGTAAATACTAAATATATATGTAATTCGACAATGAAAACAAAACGTTTTTTTCCTTCGCTTCGACTTGTCCGCAACGTCGAAATTTTTATTTCACGAATAGCCACACGTTTGCAATGTTGAGTATGAGGTTATTATGATTTGCGATTTGTTGACGCAAAATGATTTTGTTTATGTTGCTGTGAGACTCTCGGAACTCCTGAATATCAGTTTGCACGTACTTGTCAAATTTTACCTCTACTCCGTTTGCAAACGTTGGTACAGATGTGTTGAGGAGGCCATTTCCATCGTGATTATAAATATGTACGTAGAGATACATTGTAATTACATTCTAATAGAAAACCTATATATAATTTTGATATATATACAGATGAACACACACCCACATACATACATATATATATGTATATATATATATATATATATATTATAATATAAAATTCTGCAAAACAAAGTGGATACTAGCCCAGTAACACGCGAAACATCACTAACAAATGTACTACCACGTGTAGGATGGTAATAAGAAGCTTGCGCTCCTTCGATATTTCGTATACGAGTCTATTCGTGCGTTGCAAATACGTCGAAAGGCTGCAGCAATTTAATCGAGGAATCAAAGAATAAAGGAGCGTTGTATGAACAGTTGAAACTAAAATTTATTGTGTGTTTACTTATTTTGTGTTATGACGTTTAAGTTTACATTTTTGAAATGCGACTACATTTTTTTCCAACAACAAAAAGTGTTGAGAATTTGGCAAAAACGAAATTCTTTAAATAATATCAATCGATTTAGCAGCATTGCATTAATGAAAACTTCAACGTTTCTGTACAGTCCATTTGACGATAATTAACGGTATTTAATTATTGTGAATAAATTATCGTTTGATAAAATGATCAGCATAAAAATTAGCTTTCGTGGTGTCTTTCGAAATATGAAATTTTCCACTAAGTCAGTGTTTCTTTTATTGTAGACACAATATTTTTCCAAACTTGCAAAAAATGAAGAAATTTTGATACTTGATTTGAATTATTACGAATGAAAATCGATTTTGACGAATTCTGTGATACTGAAAATCGTAGATTTTTGAAATAGTTTGAGCAAAAATCGGTCATTACTTCGTTTAAGCCTAATCGATAATAATTCAATTAATCATACGATATTCGATCGACTATGAGTCCTTTCAATTTTTGTTGATTGCCATGGCAACGACGCCCAGCAACCCCTTTGTTTAAGGGTCTTCGGAGTACGCCTACAGTTATACTGGAAATTGCTCGAAACAATGAAGAATCCTTTCCAAATACATCAAATCTCATTTGCTTAAAAAAAATCCAGAAATTAAACGAACTATTCCTGTAAATTCAGAATCAAATCACCAATACGCGTGTGTATATTTTCAGGAGTTTAATAAGTGTGGGTACAATCATCCGAGGATCCCATTTCTCCGCTCGAACACGTGTGGCGGATATGCCAAGAGTGGTGGGATTCACAGAGAAATTTTTGCTAACGTTGCATCTTAATCTACCTGCCACAGTGTAATAGAATATTTCTCAGTACGTTAATGAGCCATGGCACGAAAGGATCTTCTCTACAGTTTCTTACAAACGTTGATGTTCCTCGTTTTTACAAATGCAGGTAAATATGGCATCGATAAATTTTTATTTCTTAAAAATAGGTGAAACTTCATAAGATTTTTTCATTGCTTTTTTTTTTTCAGATCCCCATGAGACCTGCTTGAATAATTGCGTCAAATTTCATCTGGCACGCGTCCAAGAATACGACCCGACCTTGGAGACGACGCGTCATCGTCAAAATTACTCGACCCACCCAGAAGATGCTTCTCAAAGTCTTTCTCTTTTTGGAACTTTACCGAGCGATTGGAACAGGTTGAGCTTGCTCCGTGACGCTTTGCCGGAGGATTCTACGATTAGGAAGAATTTTAATCACCTTTTTACAATTTTGTTCGTCGCCCACGAGCAGGCATCAAAAATAAATCGCTCATCACCATCGCAGGAAAATGTGAATGATTTTCCGAGAGGAAAAATGGTTTCATCTGTCAACGAAGACGAGGTTAATACAACGAAGCCAAAAAAATTTGAAGCATTTTCGAACTTCCATGAGATCGAAAGTACAACTGTGCAATCTACTCTTCAAACTAGATCGGATTTTGAAAATACTCCGATTATGACGGAGACTTTTTATCCTGCTCCAAAAATAAATAACTCTTTTGTCAATTCGCAAAATCTCATTTCGTCGAGTGAAGAAGCTCGAAAAATACTTGGACTCACATCCTTCAATTCTGTTACAAAAACACCTTCTACTGAGAAGAAGAAGTTTGAGGAATCCGCGACTCCTGAACATCTTTTAAGTCCAAAAGAAAAATTATTAAAGTCTCCACAAATAAGGAATGAAAGTTTGTGTAATAATCAACGAAAAGCAGAGAATTTCGTAAATACTTTGACGAGTAATCAATCGGCATCGATTCCGAAAGAGAAAATCGATGAATTAGATTTAATGGAAAATCAAAATAATTCGCTCCAACCGTCTACTTCGATAAATGTACAAACGTCAACTCCAATTCCGAGACAAAATATTCCAGGAGGGACAGTAGCAGTCGAAACAGTACCGAGAAAACAAGAGAACGATAAACAAGTGAAAACACAGTTTTTCGAAGAATACTCTTTGCCCTCTACATTCGCGAACGATCCAAGAACTCTAAATAAATTTTCAACGATAACTCGAAGTAGTGAAGTGTCGGGGTCAACGAAACAGCAACTCGGCACGAGTTCATCGACAGAACTATCCACTGAAGTCGAAGAATATTTATTGACGAAAATCTTGAGCACTACTTCAACCAAACCAATTTCAACAACAAGCCCAAGCGATGAACTTTCCACAGACGAAGACGAGGTGGAGAAATATTCATGGGCACAAAATTCTTCAACGGAGCAATACTCTTACGAGATAAAAACGAGGAATGATTTAACAACAGAATTCGAATCATCAATGACAACTCCCACTGCTCTGATCCCAACCTCAGGGAGGGAACTAATTCAGAACATTTTTCACACTCAAGACTCAAAACTTGAAGACAGAATTCCTACGGAAACGACGGTCATAGATCTTACGTCAAATGTCGATCCACCTTCGATAGAAAGTCCCAAGGAAGAACAATTTCCAACCACAAAAGACGAAAGCAAAAAATCGAAAAATACGGATATTTCTTCAAACGTAAAAATCGATTGGAATCATTTAAACGAGGCTCTTTCGAACCTGAAAACAACAGAAAGCACATTGGAAGCCTACAGTCGATACTTGGACGACTGCAGGTCGAAAACTCAAGAACCCACGAGTGTCTCAATAACAGAGCAAACGAAAAGCAGTGTGGATTCATGGACCACGACATTCCCCAGCGAGAGAGCATCGGTTATTATCGAAACAGACAACAAGAATGATGAAATGAAAACAACAAATTACAGGGATCAAATGGAAATTTTTCAAAGTGAGAAATCGATCAGCAATAAATCGGATTTCCTCACAGAAACGTCAGATATTTATGACACGACTGAAAACAACTTTGAAAATATTGAATCGACGAATTATTGGAATAGAATAAAAGTTCCGGAGGACGTTCCACTTGACTTATCGATCCCGAACGAAGCAGAAACGGCCAACTCGAATAATAATTCGACAGATTTTCATAAATCCCCACAAATAAAAACCAGTGTAGAAAAATCAGAAGCTGTCTCGAGTCAGTTGCAGAGTGCGAACACGACAGCGAGTGAAAACAACAAATCTAACAACAGGTTGTACACCATCGATGTCAACAAAGAGATGAAGGTCACAGTCACTGGAACAGTGTCCACCGAAACTCCCTCCCATTCCATCCTTCAAAAAACTTCGATACCGTTCCCTAAGCAACATTTCGTAAAAAATGCTCTTAGTCCCAGTCTGACGAGAAATAATCAGATTTCTCGTGACTACAAACACGTGTTCAACGATTCCAAAGCTGACCGTAACAACTCGGATTATCTACAAAGTAATGTTTACGAATATGGCGTGAGTGCGAAAAATCGAAGTTTTTGGAGGCAACAACTTGACAAGCAATTCCTAACCACGAACAATCTTCGTCGTTTGGAGACGATAAAAGATCATTTCAAACCTATAAATATGGAACATTATGAAAAATCGTCATATAACACGGAGTCGAACGTTCCTATTACCGAACAGCCAAACGACTTGCCCAAATGGTCGACTCATGGCCGAGTCAATAAATTGAGGCCACGAAAACGAGACAGCAAAAATCGGGATATTGAGCAACAATTTCGATGGTTCTACAGACAAGGGCAAACAGAAGATCGAATTAAATCGAGGTAAATTGAGAGATTGAAAAAAAAAATCTCCCTTTTCATACGGGATCTTTAAATAGTTCCGGATTTTTTTTCCATTCATTTGCCTTTTTCGTTTTTGTAGGCTGAAGGAAAATAACTATACAAAAATTAGAGTCCGGTGTAAAAATCCACAGCATTAGAGCTTTCTTCGTATTACACAAAGTTCTTGTCAACATTACCTTTTATTATTCACTTTTATATAAAATAGAATTGACTATGTAATTAACTGATAAAATATTAAAAATGTGTAAACATATTATGAAGAATGATAAGTGTGTATTCCGTTTGAAATCCTTTCCCAACCGTAGCTATTGAAAATTTGCTTTTTCTTTAATCTAATCCATTAACATATATTATGAATTCAAGATTTTTTTTCGACAAACTTTCAAAGCAATCGAATGAAGGTTAGAAAAAAATACTTTACGAAGCGTTTACAGTTATCATTTTTTACTAAAATGAAAAGGTACACCAGGTGTGTCTTTGTTGTTATAAAATCACCCTCTATGAAAAAATATTCCTGAACGATGGTAGGTGAGGTGGACCGTTCACCGAACATCAACTGTCAGTGTAAATGGAGAGAGAAATATTAATAGATGCGAAACTAATATTTTTTTCTGTGACCCGAACATGTTTTGGAATTACCGTTCTTTAACGTAATAGCAACAAAAAAAGTCACACCCGCGAATGTTGTTTCATTTATTAGTTTTTTTTTCTAACGAAACAGCCGCAAAAGAATCGTCCAACAAACGATGAACAAATGTATTGTTGGAGCATTAGAATTGGAAAACTGTAATTTTGAGAGAGTCACCTTATAAACTCGACGATCACGTTTGGGGCTCGCTACTCAGTCGCACAACGTTTATTTTTAATATTTCGACCTGAAACTGTCACTAAAAACATTCTTCACGTGTAAGCTTTAAAAAATGTAAACAAAAAAAAACTCTTTTTCGAATAGTCGGTAAAGCAGAAATGCGACAAAAATTAAGAGGGTAAACTATGTGTGTTTTATTATTTCTCCGGGGATGGCGCAACGCTACAATTATGCCACCCACAACGCACACTCAATTGAGTACGTTTGACGCTCATCCGCTATTCCCCACCCCGGGATTGATCGACGGCGGGACGTTGGAACTGGTGGGAGACTTAGTAGAGTCACGTGATTGAGGCGACGCAGCTCGTACAGCGAAACCCGACCGAATGTCTCACTCTCCCTCCATGAAATCAGCAAAGAAGACGCATCTCAATTTATCGGTATCAAAAGAGCGGTGAAGATGAGTTATTAGTCGGAATCCGGCTTGCACACGCAAGTGTGCCCAAACAACCTAATAATCATGGAGTAAGTTGAAAAAAAACATTTTTTTCGAATTCACTAACACAGCACATTTTTCATTGATCTCGTTTAAAAAACATTCGCAACGTTGCCTGACATTCCTTTTGCGCCGCCATTTTGTGGAACCCTTCCAAACTGTGAACTCTTGTGTATTCATGTATCCTATTCATTATTAAATGCTTGTCACGTTTGTTAATCATAAATTTCCAATTAAAAAACATATATTCCTCCCTTTACCCCCACTTTTATAACCTGCCATAGCTTGATTTCGATCGGAAGCTGACTAACACTCATAGATACTCCGTGCATGACGTCATTGGAATTGCATCACTACAAAAAGGGCACGAGTGATCAAAAATATGTGGACCTATAAATTTGATTTTTGGTTGCACTCCACTGATCACTGACCGAGCTTATTATTATTTTTCCGCGATTGGACGAAACAAGATCGTGACTTTCCAATGTGATTTCGCAACTTGTTGCAATACATCGTTTATACCCAACCATATGCTTTAATCTTGCTCTTTTTCTTGGAAAATACCACACAGGTTTTCCAAATTGGTTACTTAACTCGTGCACTTTTGATTCTGATCTTTTCCACACATTTTATCCACATCTTGACTCCAGAATTTGCCCTTCGTAACAACCGCCGTGTAACACATTGATTATTAATAATTAAATCTTTATGTTAATTCTAAGTTTATTTATTGGCCATTTAACTTTTTTTGGATCTATCACTTTCTGACTTTAAGGTTTTTTTTACAGTTTCTTGAAACTATTCGTAATTGGCATTACGTGGAATTAGTTTTATTCATTGCTCCAATCTTTGAATGCATTTTACCAAGTAATTGATTTCATTTTTCTTTAAAAACAAATAAAATTTTGATATTTCTTCCTCATACAAATAACCTTTTGGAATAAACCCCGTAAGTTCTAAAAATAGAATCAAAGTATCAAACCTTCTCTTTGTACAGAGAAGTCGTTTCGAGGCCAACAGGAAAATTCAATTTTTTCAAAACCAACGTAGTTTGTGGTTCGAAACATTAAATTATAGTAAATCACTGCAAAATTCAAATGACGTATTTCTGCTTGTACAGTGGCAAGCACAAGCTTTGAAATCCTGTTATATTCTGCTCGACATACTGCGTATCATGTTCCTAATCATAATTTTTTTCCTTTATGGGCTAGGGGTCACACGGGTTACTGGTCGAGGTCTCGATTCATGCTCACATAGTCATGACAGAACTATTAAACAACTAAACTAAGTTATCTGTTCCACGAAGAAAAATTATTCTGTCTTTGACATAATGATCTTATTTTTGTTGAGATTTTTTTTTAAACAAACCACAGAATACAGTCCATAATTCAATAACGTTCAAATAAGATTTCTGCATTTTTGAAAGGCAATAAAAATTCTTCTGATATGTGTGGAATTTCTTCATCTCTTAAATTGGCAACAGTTTTTTTTACTGATTTTCTTAGCAGATTCCTGAAAGCCAAGCAAAAACAAAACGCAAGGATTTTTGAACAGCAATCTGCTAAAAAAAAATCAGAAGGAATACTGAAAATAATATAAAAAAATTTCGTTGTTCCCTAACAATGCAAATGATAATTGAAAAAATTGCTTTAATTTGGCAAATGAATGATGAATTTTCATGGTGTTCAATATTTCCACATGTTTGATTAACAATATATTAATGAATGTTTTGTTTTGAATTTACAGGGCCAAAATGGCGCTCATAGCGAGTAACGTCCGTGCGACGACACGAATTTCATTATCACAATTATTAGAGTATCCTGGCCAAACTCACAACGACAATGTCATTGAAGCCGGAGTCGTGGGTTTGGAAGTTCGAGCCGGTGTCCCCTAGTGGGACATCGGTTGGGGAAGCAGAGGAAGATTGGTTGTATATTGACGATAGCAAGCCAACATCATCGAGCATCGATGGAAGCGAAACCGAGCTTTATAACGAGCATCCATCACGGGCCCAAGTGGCAACGAAATTGTTGGAGGAGTTGGACGAATGGATAAAAGAAGGTACGATCGATAAAAAGACATAAGCGTGGGGAATTCCAACGGTTGAATTCAGTCAATAAACAAAAACATAATTTGGTTAAGTAAGATAAGAATAGCACGCGGCAAGTCGATGAAAATGACGTTCATGATTCGGTGCACCAGAAGCTCCAATTAGTTGGAGCGCAATCGTAATCCGTGTACGACAAGTGCCCTAAAGTAAACAAAACAAAACAAAATATTGATGAAGTTGGAATAGAAAGCGTCACGAGGCAGAAGAAAAAACGTTTAAACCATACGCGTGAGACGAAGCACCGTTCGCTCCGCGGAGCGTTATCTTTCTCCCTCTTTGCGGAAGAGAGCGTTAGGAACAAGAGAAGGAGATATATCGAGATAAAAATTGCGACAGAGAAAGAGAGAGAGAGAGAGGGAGATAGGGGAACGACTTCTGTGTTCCCCCATATTCTTCAGCAGACAGTCAAGTTTCCAAGTGGCACGTAGATGATTATGGAAAAGGAGAATGAAAAACAGTATTTCTGTTTCTCAAAGCGATCTTGAATAGTCTCTGTAGTGGGGATAAAACGGCAACGACATACGCGTTCTCCAAGAGTAGCGGATCGTGCTCCGGAATCCATAGTTTTTGAGCCACCGAGTATATGTGGACACATTACCTTTTTTTTATCCATTTTTCCCACTTTTTTTTCTTCATTTTAGTGTAAAAGAGAGTGGGACAAACTGGTTAACCTCTAGAAGGCGAGTCTGGCTGAAGTCAGCGAGAATGAGCGAGGGGAGGGAGGGAAAGAATCAGTAAGAGGGGCGTCGGCGGGTGAGAATCGACAGAAGGAGGGGTAAAGAGGTGGGAAAGTCCAAAGATAAGTTAAAGTCGGTCTTTAGTAGTGTACGGGTCAACCACACAATCCATATGACCAAGACGACGACATCGACTCTTGTTGCTCGTTCTCCCCTACTCCCCGTATGCACACAATCCCGACTTCAGTATCTTTCCTTGTCTTCGAGGCGACGAGTCTATCCAGCTTCTGTTCTCTGCTGCTCTGTTAAAGCGCGCGTATATGTTTATATGTGCTAGAGGGAGATCACGTATTACACATTTTTTTTCCTGCTTCTTCATTTACGTCGGTTCGTCGCGGCGTCACGTGCACCAACAGCCGCCAGCGGTTCAGCATTTTGTTCTACGTGCGCTCCATATGCAAAGTTTCTTCGTGTTCGGACGGAAAGCCTCGTTAACGCGCGCTCAAAATATCTGAAATATTGGAGAAAAGAGAGAGTCTCGATCGTTGGCTTGAAATTTTTGTGCCGATCAGCAGTAACGCGTCTCGAACCTGAGTCCACGGGAGAACCGATTCTTATTTTATATTCTCTCTTTTCTTATTCACATTCTTTTCGCTTCTTCTTCTTCTTCTTCGTCGGCTTCTTGTTCTTCGACTTTCTCAATTATCTCCCTCTCGTTCTCTATCTCTTTTGTGCTGAAGACTCAGAAAAACATTCGCATACCGTGCTAAAAGTATCGTGTAAACGTGTAAACACACTCTCTTGCCACGTTACATGGCAACCGAAATTTGAATTCGAACGAAATATAGAATCTGTGTGATACTGGCATCTCTAAAGGTAACGCGAGTGATAGATCCCGCAGCTCGATGTTGGAGTGTGCTAATGTTTTACAATAGTATGCAGTTCGCGTATCGTTACACGTGGAATCGCGAAATAATCGTAAACTCTCAGAAATTGGTGAAAAGACGTTGATTGAATTGGGACAACGAACGCCGTCGATCGTTGCGAAGGAATTATTGAGCGTCGCCTTGTTGACCTTGTACCATTGTCGAACGTCAAAGATAACACGAACGCGGCGCAACTTCATCGCGACAACTGGTATTTCATCAAGTTCTCATCGTTTTCCCTCGTGCCAGCTGATTATTCATAATACCGCTCGAACACTGGCCAAACAAAGTCGATTATGGCGACGATGTGTTATGGCGGTACGTTTCTACTTCACCAATGTCCATATCTCGCCTATATTATCTTACAGCTTATGAGACTACTATTTACGAAATTATATACATTACGAAGCTTCACTAATTCTTCACACATTCTTCTTTTTATACCCGGATTATGCTTTCCAAGTTCTGTCAACCGGTAATTGCTCGAGGATCATTACATGTTTATGTCGATTAATCGGCACGTATATATGTTGCAATATATCCTTCGGATCATTGACCATGATCTATAGAACTTTGCTTCACATTGATAGCTATTCTTGTTTGAAGTACTTGTTACTCGTCAATTCTCACGGATTGTGATTGTTTACATCGACCTTTCATCCTCTCACAAACACATTTATATCAAAACTTATGATGAAACATCGAGAGTTACCCCTCGCCCCTAGATTGTATACAAACCTGTTGATATCTCGAATAAAAGTGAAAACTATAAATAAGCACTTACCTGCAATTATGAGGGGTTGGTCGAAAACTATTTCGTACAGACTTCCCGTTCGTTCGAGCGTGAAAAAGCAGTGAACTGGTCTCGCCCAACTGAGTAACTGGTCTTCATACGTAAAACGTATATTATTTTCTTCAAATATATTATTCCCAAGTTACCAGAATTTACATCTATCAACGTCGCTCCAGCATCTCCTTAAAAACAGCTCCGTTTTATATTCTTGCCGAATTTCGCACATACAACACTTTCGAGATTTGCAAACATAATCAAAGGTATCGATCGATTGGAGATTGAAGATTTCATCGAAATCTGACGATCAAAAGATCAAAGTACCGTTACCAAAATATCGGATTAAAATCGTAA
The DNA here is from genome assembly GCA_013761285.1 of Campoletis sonorensis. Taxonomy (NCBI): domain Eukaryota; kingdom Metazoa; phylum Arthropoda; class Insecta; order Hymenoptera; family Ichneumonidae; genus Campoletis; species Campoletis sonorensis. The sequence continues at coordinate 1,606,460 of JACEOJ010000107.1, forward strand.
AATGTAAATATTCCTATTCGAAGTGCCTTGATCGATATCTATTTTCGTTATGTTGCTGACGACTTGCCGAGACTCAGAACGGGCATTATGTTTCATTGTGATATGCGTCACTATGGACCACAGTAACTTGGCATTTGTATATCATGTTCACATGCATAATGTAAGAGACTCCGTGGCTTCGAATCACTTTTATTTACTTTTTCATTTCTTTCGCCATGGCTGGAACAAGCGATATGATTAAGTAGGCTATTCGTGATATTCTCTTCGGAATATTGCACAATTAATATCCTCGGGGTAGTGATCTCTGAGATACATGTTCACTCATAGATAGATCCCATTAGCGTTTTCCAAGATGTACACTCGGTTCTTTGTTCTCGTATCAATAAACATATTTATCATGCAGCATTTGAGATGAAATCGTGTACCTGTTTGTAGAATTGAAACTGATAATTGTTACAACACATTTAAAACTAGTCGATGGGTTCGTGAATTTTTCCAGTTTACGATACGAAAGTTTCTTGTGAAACGGGAGAGGCCAAATCGTATAAGGTTATCAAGTATTGCGCCAAGCAACCAGTATCGATGAGGAATAATCATATTTGTAGAGCAACACCGATGCTTCTTTTATTTTTCTCTTGTTTCTTTTTTTTTACTGCGTTTGTTCCTTTGTTGGCCTCGTTTACGATTAGCTTCAATCGTCTCGCTGCCTGTTGACACTAATCTATTTAACTGCAATGAAGTGATAAGCGCGTCGTGATTATTTGTATATTCCGATATTGCGTATTTTCCTCTTGTTGATACATCGATCGATTATGCATAAATGATCTCTCCTGTTCAAAGCCGTTATTTATAAATATGTTAAATCGCACGCCCGCTGAGAAGCCAGATGCTGCTGCGTGTGCAGCAAGAGAGAGAAAGAGAGGACTATAGAGCGGACAATTGTTCTTGAAATGCTCACGTGTCCTTGTCGGAAAATGATATCTTGTTTTCCTTGTTGTACAAGGAATGTCCATGTTTTACATTCTCACATCAAGCTGAGACACTCCTAGTCCTCTTGTCTCTTAGTTTGTTCGGTTTTCTTCTCAAAGTAGTCGAACGAGTTAGCTGCACGGTTATTTTCTAGGCTGAGAACAATTTTTTACGATCACTGATACCCGGGTTTTGCTTTCCGCTACTTATTGCTAAGAATAATTATTATTAATTTATCATAAACTTGTTGCGCAATAAATTCTCCATTGTAGCGCGTAATTAAAACTTCTGGGATACGTGTGTTGGTTTCTCTTATTGTGTTTTTTTTTGCTTTGAATTATAGATGAATAATTGATTGTTTATCGTTTCTTTTCCAGAGCCGTTCTCCGATTGGCTGGAGGAAAAGATCGAGTTGCCTATTTTCGAGGAACTACCGGTGCCCGAATGCGGACAAAACAAACCCGTCGTGTACGCTGGCGCCCCGAAAATCCACGTGCAACAAGAAACAACCCAAACGTTACTCCAAGAATTCGAGAGTGTTCTTGGGGACGTTGAGGCATGCCATCAAATCTATCCTCCCGTCAACTTGGCTCTCACACCGCCACAATCACCACCACCAAACAAAATCGGCGCTCTCGATACGCAACTGCTCGTAACCCTACAACCTGTATTGCAGACACCACTTTATCCATGTCCACGAATTGTACAACACCAACACCAACAACAGCAACAACAGACCATCGTTGAAACACCAGAGAATAACGCTTCTTCTTATCTTGGCCAAATATCAGGCGAATGGAACGCTGAAAATGTATCGCTAGTACCGTTGCGAGACGTTGCTAGCGAATTGGCAGCGGTCGACGAATACGTGCGTTCTTGTGCCGAGGAAATAGCACCATCGAGTCCTTGCACGAGTTCCGGCGGGAGTTATCTCTCGTCGGAGGATTCGTCGAGTCCTGACGATCCTGATTGGACCGGGGAATCGAGCAGCAGCAGCTCGTACACCAAACAGCGCACTTCTCGATTAACAAAAAATCGTCATAAGCCATACTCCCGACCGTCCGTCGAGGACAAAAAAGTACGAAAAAAGGAACAGAATAAGAACGCGGCGACCCGATATCGACAAAAGAAAAAGCAGGAAATCAAGGAGATTGTCGGTGAGGAGCAAGAATTGGTTGATCACAATGTTAAATTGCAAGATCAAGTTAAAGAGCTCAATCGAGAAATTGGATATCTGAAAGGTCTCATGCGTGATTTGTTCAAGGCCAAGGGTCTTATGAAATAATTGAATTTTCCAAATTTCTCTGTCACTTCGCTACGCAGTACTTGGGTTTATTTTGTTTTTTAACTGTTTTTTTTTTTTTTTTTTTACTCTAACATTTTAATCTTATCGTATACGTATATTTACGAAGCTGTTATGAAATACTTGGTGTTGAAATGCTAGCCGCGTTTCCAATAGTAGGATTTTGGAAGTACGAGTTCTTTTAATCACCCGTGTCCCCTGTCTCAGCTGGCCGACACTTATCCGTTCGGTACTTTTTTGTCCTTCGTCTTTCCCACTTGAGAATCAAGACTATCGTCGATTTTACATCCAATCACATATTTTACATCTTATTTTCTCTTCTCCCCCACCACCGAACTTCCATCAAGCCTGGATATGATACTTAACACACGTGCTCGACGACCTTTACTCCGGAATATTACAACTTCGGTGTACGACCCTATGAAACTTTAACTAGTGGAAACTTGTCGTCTCACCCGTTACTTCCGTTGACAAGATCTCATCACGTTTATGGAAAATCGAGTCTCCTCATTCCAAATTATTTTAACAATGAACAATTTATAATATTTTCTTAAGACAATGGTACAATTATCATAATGAAACAAAAAAATAAAAAATATATTGAGTTGACCGAACATGGCAGTGTTTTCAATTTCTTCTCTATGCAAACTTATTTTTATACGCTTTACATTTTTTCGTCAATACTTTCGAGAGTATTGAATTCAAAAATATATACATTTTTTTAAAATAATAATAAGGCATTCGTATCGAAAACAAATATTTGCTTAAATTTCCAATAAAAATTTCGCAAAACTCGGAATTAACAAACATTCCATTTATCACTGACTACATAGTGCTTTCAGTTCGTAACATAAAATTACAAGTGCAACGTACAATTCATAGTTTTCATGTAGAGTGAAATTTTGGTGGAAAAAAAAGGAATATTTCGATGGTAATTGAAATATGGTTGAAATGTTAAGCAATTTAGATAAATCATCAAATGGAAACGTCGCTTTTCGTTTTATGGGACTAAAAAAGCCTTAAACACACAATCGTCTGTACAAACACTTGATCATCCGATATCTCACCCAATCGTCATTGGAGCTACTTCTTTTTAATTACAACATGTTTACACTCCGTTTTTAGTATGAACCCTCGATATTTGATCAAATGAATAATTAACAGTGTAATTGGGTTATTAGCATGCAAAATTGAATCTTAAAATTCAAAATGAAGTATTGAAACCTTAGAATGGAACATCAATATACAAGAATAGATCATTCAAACGTCAGAATAAAGTATCAACATTTTAAATGGTCTATCGAAATAGTTTCGTGAATATAAACATCAAAATCTAATCGTTGACACGTGAGATGAAGTATTGAAATTCAGAATCGATTGATGAAATTCAAAATGTAATTAAATTATTCAAATTTAATAACGATATTCGGAATATATTAAAATTCAGAATGAAGTGTTTTTTGTGGAGACTCGAATAGTCGCAGTGTCGTTATCTCGAAAATCTATTTTTCTCGAGTAACCTCAAAAATGTAGGTACAAATAAAATAACAAAGGTAAGTTTTGAAATCGTATGACAGGTGGAAATCTTTTTTACAGCGCGCTCAGTAAACACAATGAGCGATCCTGGTTCTCGTGTGTCTAGGAACGGCGTCACCGTCGTCGCGTTCTTCGCGAATCAAAACTAATGACGTCAGGACAAAATGGTTGCCGCGTGCGCGAGAGACCAACAGCTCTGGAAATCATACGGAATACGAGAATATTACGAGCACGAATTGCAGACTCTCCCCACTTGCATGTATGGCTTTTTCTTTCTTGCACGCGTTCTCGGTCTCCATGGGTAAAAAGTGAGAAAGAAAGAGAGAGAGAGAGAGAGAAAGGGTTACCGATGCTCGGTAGAAACATGTACCGAGACCGAGTGTATCAGGGGCACCGTTTCCTTCAGCCGAACGTTCCCACTAGTACGCTAGAAGATCTCGCCACGGAAAGAGACTGGCGTCTCTCTTTCTTTATTTGCTCTGCCTCCATGTCATCTCGGAGGTTTCAGCTGCACAACAAACGCGTACCCATTATTCTTTTATTGTCAACAAGTGAAAACAGAACGACTATGACGTGATTTTAACATCTTTGACGCTTCTGTACTTTTATTTATTTTCTTTTCTACGCGTTTACCCAAAAGTGCTGCTGTGCAACACGCGAGGTACCAAATACTTTGTTACTCATAATGTATATAATTACCTTTCGGAAACGGTCTACGCTCTGTCGAGAGCCTTTCTCCTTCCTTTTTTTTCCTTTTCTCAGTTTCCTCGCTTTCTCCCTATATCAGGTTCTCTATGTCGTATATTTATTTTGTTTTTTTTTCACGATATTTTATTTTTGCGGTAGACGGGACCAGAAACTAATAGCTTAGAAATGAAATTCTCAAATTTCACATTGATTTTTTTCTGCCAAATTTATTTACGAAAATAAACAAACAGTAAATAAATCTAATATTTCTGAATCTGATTGCACTTGCCTACGTTTTACCGTAAATATTTTCTTTTCGTATCTAAAAACCCAAAACTCTTAATATTCACATGGCACTTGCGTAATATTAACTCACTAACGAATTGACTAAAAACAACGAAACGGTTATTTGTTGAAAGCAGTTATAATTGAAAAACGTGCAAAACGTGTTTTCGCATTTTTTTTTCGCAAACTCGTATATCGTAATAAACATTGCATTGTGGGACGACGAGTGTAAACGGTTATGAATCCTTCAGTCATCGTCTTAAAAAAGTGACGTATGAGAAAATCGTTGAATAATATTCAATTAGAAAGAATAAAATTTGAATTTTTTTCGAAATTTGTTTATATTTACCGTTTAAAACTTGACTCTGTTCGCCATGGGAATCAACCCAGGCATCGAGGTCTCCTCGCGGTGAGTGCTGCGCATTCTCGAGGCTCACATTTATTTCCACGGCCTTGACCCGAAATAGAAGCATACGTATTTGCTTCTTCCATAACTTAGTCAGGCGATGACAACGTGAAGATAAGAAAAAAAAAATATTCGGATCTATAATAGAACATGAGGAAAGTTACGATTCCGTTAAATGAATAGACCGGAATTCTAAGTAATTAGCATCCGCTCATTAGCGGCTTCTTTTGTTTTTATGTACACATTTGATCATTAGCCGGGAGCTCGATGAATGAAAATCGACGAGAGAAGGGAAACGATCACGTAACGCGCTTGCAGAGTACATTTCCTTTCGATGCCTTGTAGTTTGTTTACGCATTTCGGTTTTCGAGGATGACTCAACTGAGTGAAAGTATTCAACGACATGCCCAGCAGCAGGACGAGTTCTTTTAATCTGACCATAGATGGCTCTCTAATTTGTATACATTATCAAATTAATCAGAGACGAAAAAAGTCTCGAGAAAAATCGATCCAGAGAAAAAATGATATTTAAAAATTTTGTGCACTACCAATTCAGTGTCTTGCAATGACGTTTATTCGCAAACGTACACAAAAAAAGTAGATTTTTTTAAATCTCAGTTTGGTCTTGACAGCTCAGAGATTAATAATAATTCGAACCGTAATAAAAACTCGAAAATATCAAAAATCGATTTATTTCTTCGAAGTTTCCCATCGACCAGGAATTCGAAAGAATTATCGATTTTTCGGCCACCAAAAATATCATTAGAATTCTTTGCCCTCGCGTTTCACACCGATGAACGATTTCTCTACTAATTGGAGCTTCGGCATAGTTTTTTTGAGGAAAAAACTCACAATGTGCATTTAAAACTTGATAGAAAATGTTGATTGGGTATACAGTTAAACCTCGTGAAATCAATCAATCACAAAACGGAAATATCTGACTATACCATTAGCGAATATTGATAAGATCGTCAAGATATAATCAAACATTCAATATTTTGCACAAACGTATAGATTTTTTTAAATCAAGCAAAAGATTAGATTGGTTCGAATTCCGGTATTGTAGATTCAACGTCAAGAAAAACATGGGTGTGACAAGTTTCCAAATATAATCATGCGTCATAAACACGTAGCTATACATGTTGCATATATTTCGTTGAGGACTTGTTTACATTGCCTGCAAAGCATCCTCCTGACTTCCACAAGAAAATCCAATTAATTTCTTTGGCATAGAGTTTTCTGTAGATTACTTGCAACGTGGCAAAAGTGTCAAAAATCAAGCTGCAAGCAAAACTGCTCTACTATCGAAAATGCTTAATAATTTGGAATCAGAACATAAAAGTGTGGAAATAATCACTTCTGTGTTGCGTTGGATGAAAAAAAAAACTTAATCTTCTTTTAATAGTGAAAAGAAACGATTTTATTTCGAATTTATCGAAACTGACAAACAAGCCAAGGTTTTTCTTGTAATATTTTTCAAACTAAAAATGAAAATTTGAATGTCGAAACGAATGGAATATTTTGTCAATAATAAATATGTTTGAATTCTCTCGATGACAAAATAGAGAACGAGGTTTTCTTTGAATTTTGTCTCCTTGACCTTGCACCCACTTGTATTTCCACGCAGTCACACGTGTGTCGTCATTGCGAGAACAGATATATACACACGAATGCATAAATGGCAGCATCCTGCATTGGTACATGGGATGTGTTACCTTTTCAGGTTCGAACGAGGCAGAAAAAATTGCACAGCTAGTCAATGTACCCAATGCATTGCAATAAGAGAGACGTTACGACGGGGAGAAAATATTAATCAGGACAATAAAAATGTATCATAACAATGGATATTTGGTGGAAACCAATCGCGATCACCATCGAGGCTACTCAACCGAAGGAGAAGAAAGTCATCATGCACCTTCCGTTCGAACTGTTTCGGAATATGCGGTTTCTCACAAACACACCAATGCGGTAAAATGTTTATATTTCTATTTCAACGTTAGATTATTTACCAGTCAAAAAAACCTTCGAAAAATCGAAACAATTTTAATGTCAAAAACAAAGTCTACTACAAAAATTGGGATGGTTCAATATCTTTCTAATGAGATTCAATCTTTCTTCAAAATGTGCCAGAAATTGACTTTTTTTTCATTGATTTTTTAAAACTTTTCGAAACCAGATGAAACCAGTTGCGCCGGGAAGAAGTCACAGGCCAAAATACGACCACGTTAGCGAGAAAAGAATACACGTCACTCGAAATGGCCAAGGCTCAGATTTTTCGAGAGACTCGCCTCCAAGTATTCACAATCCGAACAAAGTATTGAGGCACGAAAGTCCGTACAATGGATCAGATTTGTACGTTACGGGAGCGGCGTACAGAGCATCATCGGAACTCAGGTTTACAATATTTGTATTCTTTTGCAAAACCATAAATTGCCGTAATATATTGACTTTGAAAATTGATAAATAAAAAAGTTTAGTTGTTTGAAAAATGCTCAAATAAATGCAACACTCAACTTCGATTATACGATCGAAAAGATTTCAAAATGCAACGTACTCGGTTGACCTGCTGAATACTATTTATCTGCAGTGTTAACACCATAATCGAACTGAATTAATTTGCAGTCGTGGATCACGCAATAGTCCAGCACCAAGTTCGAGAGCCGCTGAAAGAGCTCCAAGTAATTACAGCGGTTCGGCGAGATCAGGACACTCAACGGTCAAGACTCACACTTCCCGACACGGTGGAGTTATCGTGGAAACTATGTCGACACCCAATCCCTTCTGTCCAAATACGAAGGGAATCTGTTGTCTCATGTTACTGCTGAATCTGGGCTTGATTCTCGTCACTCTCGGTTTCGTCATAGTCATCCAATTCTTTACACCATTGGTCGTATGGTGAGATGTATATATTTCTTTCACGCGCAACGCGTCAAATTTGTCATGAAAGTTACCATTTGACACTGAAAAGTAAAAAAGAGTATAAAATCGTTATTCACAAAGTTTTCATTCGGTTCACGATGTGAAAAATGGTTACAAACGAAGGATATCGTTTCAGTTTCAAAAAAACATAATTTGAGATAATCGACAAATTTCGAAGTTCTGTGTTTCTTTATGTTCACGATTACCGCGATGATTGAAGAAAAGATTCTTTGACTGTGTCTGATATTCCAGGAAACTGAATCGACTACAATGAATATTTTTGTTTCAGGATTCTCGGTATAGTTTTTCTTATTTTTGGATTCATGACTCTGATTGGGAGTTTGGTATATTGCGTCCACGTGTTTAGAAACGCTAAGCATCCGCACGACATAAATCCAGAAGATCTTTACTGGACGCGGTATTGGCAAGGTCACGTAGGCTCTGCGCCGGAAATACATTACAAAGCCGAGGGAAAATATGCTGACGACGCAGCTAGCGACCGTTTCAGCAAATACTCAACGAATTATTCAGACCGACACAACGGTCATCGATACTAAAGAAATTTTAACCCTGACTCATTTCTCTTGATTATTTGGCGTTGCTCGGTGCACCCATCGCCAAATTGACTGCTGTAACTCAAAGTTTATTAGTTAATCACAAACGATAATGAGACGATTCGTAATCGAAACTTTATCGTCATTTGTCATTTATGGCGCGAATGTCTCGGGAGAATTTTTATACAAAATATAAAAATAAGAACGATACACAAAAAGCCTTGAAGGTTTCAACGTGCTTCGTTTTCGGCTCTTCAATTAGACTGCCTTCATGTGCCGTGACAACTAGTGTTATAACGACAATGTATTTCGTTCTTTTAGCCTGATTCGGTCACTAATTTCTCATACCTCACACTTAAATTTACACGCGAACAAAAACGCGATGATTTTATGTACATTTTGTTACCAATCATTTATTCTAATAAATTAAAGAACCAACGATTTTGTTTTCTTTGTTTTTTTTTTGTACGAAAATATTGTATATTTTTGTTTTTCTTTTCGTTGTAAGATACACAGCGACCCTCGTGGCAGGGACTAATGGTTAAAAAAATCAACTTACAAGCTTAACGAGAATAAATTAACTTATCAGACTGGAACTTAATGGACACGGTTTTGTTACGTCTGTTTAACAATACCTGGAACCCTCCGATTTTCTTTTCATTCATACATCTCAAAAATATAGATTAAAAAGTTAGGCAACGTTTGATTCGGACATTACGCTTATAGTTGGCAACGAGCTGTCGCTCCATTCTGCGTGCGGATAGTCTCGTGGTGGACTTTGCGGGGGCACGAGAAATTTACTCTGTCGCCTGATATCTTGGAACATCATCACAAAATGTTCTTTTATACTGACCGGATCCCCGGAAGAACGTTCGATTTCTGTTTTTTTACCGTCCTCGTGATTTGACAATCGTCGAACTTCGTCGTGATGTTGTTTAGTTTCCGTTGCCGAGAATGATTTTCTTGTTTTCGATTTCGACCGGTTATCCTTATTCTCTTCTTCTGCATTGTGCGACGAATCTTCAGTATTCCTGCACTCAAGGATCGGCGCACTGAGGAATTCCTCCAACTTCCATTCACCCTTGTTCTCTGGATGGTTTTTCATGTTATCTAAAGAAACAAGAAGCAAAAACGATCAGACGTTGCAGTTAAAAAATTGCATTTCCAAATTTATTCGCTTGTTACGAGTATAAAAAAATTCAGCAAGAACTCGAGGTCGTTCTCGATTTGTTTCAAGTTTCACATGCTCGATATTGATCAAAAATTCAACGTCTTCGATCGCAATATTTCCATTCGAAGCATATAAATTAAAAATATATATTTCTTCATTGAAAATCGGAACTTTGACAATGAAGTTCTGCCGTTTGGTTAAACTTTAAGCCACAATCGATTCTTACTTGTGGAAATCGCAAGTTTTGGTTCCTCCTCGTGTTGGTGACTCAGCGATATCGTTTGAGAAGTTTCTTCGCCTGGAAGACTAATGAATTCTCGGTGGACCTTTTCGGTAGCTCTTTTTATTTCGGAATTTTCGGAAAAGCCATTGAAGGCGTTGTCCATTGGCACAGTCGATTTTTCAAACAAACAATCGACGATAGGCAACGAAATTTCCGATAATTCAGCGACGGAGTGAGGATCGAAAGAGTTTTTGGAAGATGTTGACGTAGGAGAGGAGCACGCTGCACCGCCATGAATCAGGGATATTTGTTGATTGCTAGCTTCGCGTATTGTCACCAATTGCTCCGATATGTGATTTTGCAGTTCTCTACCGAAACAAAACAAAATGAAACACAACGTAAATCCATGCAACAAATTGCAACGATTGATTTATTTTCATGTACTCACTTTAATTTCTTTCGTAGATCATTGAGCATAACATCCTTGTAAGACGATAAAGCTATTAGTTTGTCTTTTTCTAGCTTAAGATATTGCACCTCCATGTATCGTTGTTCAGCTACTTCTATCTGCTCGTTTAGATCTCGTCTCAAATCTCTTGCCAACTTTTGTGATGCCTCTATTCTCTTGTTTTCCTCTCTAAGAGCAGCTATGATTCTTCTATTTTCTGCTTCACCTTTCAAGCTCTCATTCAAGTCCATTCTCAATTTTTTCATAGTCATTTCTGCATTTCTTTCACGTTGCTGACTCTCTTCCAATAGATTAGCCTGTTTTGAGACTTGTCTGAAAGAACATATGGCGTATTAATAAGGGTTGAATTACAAATGAATTTTCTTTGTTGAGTCATTTCTATATTATTTTTCGTTTCTAGTATCACAGTGGAATAAATAAATGATAATGGGATACTCACTGTTGTAAGCTTTCTTTGTCTTTTCTCAGCCTCGCGGATGCTGCCTCGAGTTCTTTGCTGGTCCTTTCTAATTGTGGTATACTCGCTTCTAATTTGGTGCACAATGCAATTTTTTCAAGGACCTAAAAGCAAGCAGCATTTTGGTCTACCAATACCAATCGTCGAATGTCTTTTTAACTTTTTTTTCTAGAACTCACGTCTGGAGGAAGTTTCCCTGGTTCTTTGGGTATCCTCAGTAGAGCCTGTTCCATTTCCGTTAAAATTTTACTAGATCGTTCGTCACGGACCAATCCTTCCATTTCTTGCATCAAAATACCCAAAACTCTCACTGGGTTATAAATCCCCAGTCTATCGTTTGAGCAGTCGAATATTCCACCACATTGAACTCCTCTGTCTGTTACTTCTATGGATTCCAAACTACTAGCTATCGTCGTTGTCGATGGAACACCCGAATTGGACACAGTCTTTATTTGCTCGGAAGACTTCTTAGCTGCTTGCTTGACAGGAATCTCGTCGAATATTCTACTGTCTTGCTAGAAATACGAAATACCAAGTCAACTTTATTCAGCGAATCGAGTCTCTGACCTTATTTCTCTCAGTTCCCCGTTTATAAACGAATTTTTAAACTATTTGTTTTGTCGTATCCATAGAATAAAAACATATAACATAATATATTTATCTAGATTTTTTCATTAGTAGGCTTTTCCTGTAAATTTATTCTCTTGAAAAATCAAGTGAAAATCAATATTTATTATTTCACACATAAAAAAAAATCTATCATTTCCAAATTTGCTGTTTGGATCTGAGCGCAATAATTTAAAAACACTTTACCAACATGAAAATTTTGTGGTGAAACTTTCAGCGGCTGTTTCTTTTCCGCTTGAGTTTATAATTAACCTTCCAATACTTACACGTATGTATTTATGTGACTGGTGAGTCTCAGTTATCGTTCGAATCTCCTTGCGCTCATGGTTCTCGTGCCTGGCATGTTTTGTTGATTGAATTTGGCCAGCGAGTTGTTGCAAGCCTTGTCTAAGAACAGGTCGATTTTGTTCTCTCAAGGTTCTACTCCAATTGCTTGCATGACTGTCCATGACATTACTAGCAGGAGTTTTATCCTCCATTATTTTCGAGGCATTCAAGCCACTGCTGACCATTCCAGAGCTGCTTTTACGTCCTTTCGTTTTGACAGTTACTTCTATTGTCGTACCTCGATTGTCGATCACTAAAACGTCATTGGACGACGATGGTTTTAGCTTCTGAAAAGCATGGTATCTTGTAATTTCTTAATTCTGTTCCTTCTTCGGTTTAATCTCAAAAAAAAACATTACAAACCTTGTTGCTTGATTTTTGCGCTTGTTGCTTGGCAGCTGAATCCAAATTATCTTTTCTCGTTCTGACAGCTAAAGACTTGCATGTTGTGTTGACTTTGCCGATCATTATGCTATGATAAATGCAATGTCTCGGTCGTAAGGTTAAAAAACACACTCTTACAATTTCAGCTTTCTTATTTATTGTTTATTTGATGAAAAAATGTCATGGTCGATATTGAGAAAAAATATTTGTGCAGAAAACATCGGTTTCAGAGGCTGTATTTATTTTAGACTAAATCGTACTTTCTCATAGCAAAAATTACTGGAAGACAAATTGGGTATACGATAACCTGTTGCGAGAAAATATCATACCGTTGGTTCTTATTTTTCTTCACAATTTGGCTAGTCCCCCGTCAGCATCGGGACTAACCTCAGTTAAACAGTAAAATTTGAGCATATTTTTTCTCTTTCCTCAAGTGCTAATGACATGACAGCTTGGGTAAACATTGGATTGGTAGAAAATCTTGAATCTCTCATATTTTTGCCTAATCCGTCAAGTAATTTTTGATCAGTCAATATGTCGTACGGCTTTGCTTCAACGATTTCAATTCAGAGTTTATCGTCTCAAAAATATGACGCTTTAATTTATATATTTTTTTATCCGGTAAATGATTGTAAAAATAATTGAATTCCTCAATTTGTGGGATTTAAAAGTTTTTTCAGCTTATCGGTTGACTTGTTGTCAGCTTTGCATCACCAACACGGCGGCGCTGTACTACCTTTCCGAAATTTAAACCGAAAAAATGTTTATGTACAACCCAAATTGAATTAAATCCTGATGCGAAACAAACATTTGTTTAGGATTCAATGACATCGAAAAAAAAATAGGATTGAAATTACGGTTAGCCCCAATAAAAACAAAATACCTTAGAACTAAGAACCGTCACTGAAGTTGCAAATACCATCAGTAGAGGGCAGTATGCCGCGTCCAAAATGTTGAACACAAGATTACGCTCTATTGGTTTGAGTTTTCCATGCCATCAATTGAATTTGAATTTATTCGTAACGTTCATGTTGTTTACATCTCGGCTTACCATTGTGTTGGACGTTTCGTTTTTAATCTTCTCGCATCAGCTGCGGTACTATAAGAGTGATTTTTAAATAAGAGTCTCGAAGTTATTATCTCATTACCGGCTAGTTTTGAAGCTTGCCTGTATGATAAATCTGCAATCGTTAATGCCTGAATTGGATTCAACGCATTGAATGTTTTTCAACAACAGAACACAAAACCGGAATAAAAATGCGGAAGAGTTCGACCAGCCGTTCCTCGGCCGCCAATTTAGTTAGACTGTCAGGATTCGATCGTGAAGAAAAAAGCGCTGGACGCCCGGAAGCCAGGAGAACACAAGTTTTGAAACCGAAAGTATTGTTACAAGTCGAAGGTTCACAGATCCCGAAACCTCGAGGGAGATCTTCCTCAAGCGATCGCATTAGCATTCGCAGATCGCACTTGAAAACAACTGGTAAGCGATAAAAACCATTTTTTATAAATGTTATCACAGTTATTGTAAACTCAAATAACTCCAATGCAGTCCGACTCTTTTGTACGTCAGTTTTAAAATCAAAAGGAGCAGAAGATTTATTTGATCTTGATTGTTTGTGTTGCGCAGCCAAAACTCCTCTGAGCCAACCGAACCATCGAGTGTCACGAATTCCAGCCACAACTCCAAAAACACCCAGTTTCTCTAGTCGTCTGTATGCAGAGCCATCATCCGGAACACGTCATAGATCGCCATCGGCAGACCGTGCAAGTGGTTTTGGCGGAAAAGGCCCTCGAAAGGACACAAGACCGATAAATGACAAAATGTATCAGGCTGCGATGCTGAATAAAATAGATGAGTATTTTGCTGGCATCGCACAAAGTTCCTTGCTGAACCCGAGCGGTAGCTTGAGGCCTGTGACATTGAAAATTTTCATTGAAGCTACTGGCTGTCTTTTGAGACTGTTGGATGTAAAGCACGAAGTCAGTATAAACAATTACATGGATGAATTGCCAAAAATAGCCAAGAAAATTCATTATCCTGGTACAGTAACGAAATCCTGGTTGAAAACAGCCAACACAATGCATTCATGGCCTCACGTGTTGGCCTGGCTGAGTTGGTTAGCAGAAGTTTGTGAAGGTAAAGATCTGGCCGAAATGACTTTCACAATTGAGCAGCTTCCTTTCATCGGTTTTGAGGAAGAACAAGAAAGCAACAGGATCAAGTTTTTGGCATTAGTGAGATTTTACGTCGCTTGGAACGAGGAACGTTTGGACGACGAGGCTGCTCTGGTGGAGGAACACCTGCGAGAATTGAACAGCATGCACGGAGACATAGAAACGAACATAGCTGAGGCAAACGAAAATCTAGAGAAAGCCAAAGCGAGCTTCGATGAAATGGACCAAAAATCCAAGGATCTCGACGAAGAAATCAATCGTATTAGAGAATTTTTGGATAGTCTGAAACACGAAGAAAAAGAAGACAATGAGCTTATTCAATCGACCGAAAATCAGATTGAACGCGTCGAACAGAAAATCACACATTTGGAACTAAGCAGCAAAGAGCTGGAAGACAACATTCAAAAGGAGTGCCATCATCACAAAGAATTGTACGTTTTTATTGAAAAACAACGAATGTCCATCGAACAGCGCGATCAAATAATGCAGGAATGCTCCGAAGTTCAGAACTATATACAACAGCTCGAAACTCACACTAAAGATATTAAGAATGAAGTTTGGTCTATGGACATGAAACTTGCATCGTCCAATAAAAATCTGTGCAAAGCGATTTTAGATTACAACAAGGACATAATAATGCATTTGGGTTGCGATGCAGGCGTGGATTTGGATGATCTTAAACTTCCTGAGGGCAACTTGCTCAGTCACGATTTCATGGAAACTTTACAAGTTAGAGAAAGTGCAATGCTGAACTTGAAAGAAAATATAAAAAAACAAATCAGCCAAACGGAAAGTCTCTCCGAGGCAAAAACTATTGAACTAGAGTCATTGAAAGAGAAGCTCAAAACATTACAAGAAAAGAATAAGAACCGTGTAGAAAAAATCACTGAACAAAGAATCGTTGTGCAGCAGATACAACAAAAGAAAAAAGAGAATGAAATCAAGGTCAAGGAACAGATAAAAACCGTTAAAATCGATATTGCTCATTTGAAAAAATCTATGCCTGATATGGACGCTGCGAATAACGAATTATCAGAGAGTCGAGATAAATTACAAGCGGTTGAGAGAAAGTACCAGTTCATAGAAAAAAGGGCCGAACGATTTTTCGACAAATTTTATAATGTCATGTCCAAACACAGAAATAATCTTACGAATACTTTGAACAAATTATCGAAACCATCAGCATAAAAGTGATGTTCATATACTAGAGATTTCTACGAAGGGATTTTGTTTTTTTTTTCTTTATTCATTTTTGTATTATAAAATCTTCATCGTTTGTCAGAATTCATTCGTTGAAGTAGTTCAGTTATGATGATAATCTGTATGTTTACTTTTTCTATTGTGTATATAAATATTAATTTTAAACCTTGCTATGCATTAATAATAAAATTTTACCGACTGAAAATACAGGAGGATCTAAAAAAAACATATTTTTTTGCCTGTAATGTTCTTTTTTTTAATATTTCGAATGTTTTATGCAGATTGATATTGACTATATGTGGATATTTTTTACGCTCATAACTATGATAGGAATATAGCTTAAGCGTTTTCATGCAAGGTTTCATGCGACATAGAAACTCAAGTATTATCCAAGAAATAGTTTTTTAAATTTGTTGTAAAATTCAAATAATAAAAATGACAAGGTTGATTTATTGTTTCTAGCCACGATTTTTGTTCATATTCCTGTTCTATCACTATCTGAAATTGGTACTTTGTCACCAACGCCATCTTTATTGTTGTGCTATCAATATATACTTCATTTATGGATTCGTGAACTGTGAAAGTTTTTGCATAACCTCAACCGGCTCTAAACCCGGCAATAATGCGCCAAAGATGTACAAAATGATGAGGTTACAGCACGACAGTTTAAAAAAAAGTTTGAACATTTTAGCAATAGCTCGGCGTTGTTATTCACAACAAATTTTATCACCAAAACCAATCTTAACGCGTGGCTTCTGTTATTCGCGAAATGTACTCTGCAGTCTCGAAGGATCGAAGAAATATTTTTCTACCTTAAGGTAAACAAACTTTGATACGAAAACATAAACCTGTACAATTGGAATAAGAGGGTGTCTTTCTTTGTTTCATTTTTAATAAAAGTTTTACGAACAATTTCATGACATAAACATAACTATTTCTACCCCAGCTCGTTTAGATCCAACGTTCGTACTTACACAGAAAGTATTGTTGGTAAAAAAAAGTTACATAATTTGGCTTTGAGGGAAGGGCGGAAAACGAGTGCACTGGACGTAAACACAGCGGTTGTGAACAATGTCTTGCTGTTTAAATATGAAAAACCCAGATTATTCCAGTTTATCAATTTATTCGCTCCTGTCCAATGTATTTTTTGGACTTGGGTCTCGTATTACGTGTACACATTATTACCAGAACGTCCTGGATCACTGTGGGATTACTTCAAAGAACACTGGGTTTGGGTCATACTTTGTGGCTCTGCGTTCTTGTTGGGTAATTTGAGGAAATGTTTTTTTCCTGTACTATTGGATGGAGATAAAGTTCAACCGATTAAATTTGTTTATTGCAGGTACTGGGTCAATGCTGTTGATGTGGGCTTATACATCAAAATCTGTTAAATACATTATTTTGAAACCAGGTGGTAAAGACGTAACTTTTGTAACGCATCGACCGTGGAAACAAGAAGTTGGAATAACTGTTCCTCTCAGATGTGTATGTGTAAATTGTCATGTTTTCTTTTAGTACCATTTTTCATTTGATCTAATAATATTAAATATTTTCCACAGGTAAGCTGTAGAACACCCAGAAAAGAGATGATTAATTATTTGCCAGTAAAGATAGAAGGTCGCTCTCTCTTCTACATTTTGGATAGCGGGGGAGAATTTGTAAATCCGAAATTGTATGATCATACGGTTGGAATTGGACGATTCTAGGCCTGAAGATCTTCACAAGTAAATTGTTAATGAAACCAACATGATTTGTTTTATTTCGATTTTTTTGTTGTTTCCCACCATCGACGTAGATTGAAATTTTTTTCTCGCATCAGTCAAACGTGGAAAAATGTCACTTTTAAAAATTCGAGGGGGTCGAGTGATGCCCTTAAGACCATAAGTGACCCATTCAGTTGGTCTCCATTCTGAATCGATTATTTCTACTAAATTTCGAGGGAATATCGCAAATTACAATGACACTTTGCCTGACGAACAAGTCGTGTTTCTTGTCTTCCCGAAACATTGATTGGAGAAAAAAAACTTAGAAAAGTTTCGCAATGACTTGAGGTAGATAAATAATTGTAAAGAAGACGAGAGAGGCAGAGATGCATACATTTTATTTGATACTGTTGTCAATAAGCTTGGAAATAAAATCGTTTTGTTTGTTTGTATTCCAATGAGATAGTTTAGTAGTAGTTGCCCTGGGTCCTTGAATAATAAAAACTGTTTTTTTTTTGTTTTTTTTTTTTCGTTTGTTCATTTTCATAATGAGAAAAATAAATGAGAGTTTTAATTAATGACATAATAACTAATGATACATCCAATGGTATTTCATATTATGCAATAATTATTCGATATTATTAAGAGCTCTTATTTGAGTTGATAGAACAAGGTAAACCGGGGTTTCGGATATTCGATAGCAAGAACAAGCAAATATAATCAACATTACACAGGAGCTGAAGCAATAAACGCTGTTTAACCAAAAGTTTAAACAAGTGAAACGCGTTAGACCCGTCATTAAAATTAAAGCCTATCTAGATATGTACTCTGGATGTATTTAAAAGTGAATGATAAGAGTATAAAATAAAAAGTTAAAATATTGAAGGAGCTGAAAGGTCTATTTAACAGGGTAGCCGTGAAAGATCTCGTTCCCAGGTTTACCTGTCTATTTTTAGAGATGGTTATAGTAAAAGTGAAGTGGAGATATAGAGAGAAAGAGATATAGTTAAGACACTGGGAAATCGGAAGGCCCGGGCCCGCTCGCCGCAACTTTGATTTTGCTTTTTTTTTTCATATATTCATCTTCAATTATACTTAAACAAATTTGTTTAATGCTTCACAGTTCATGTATGTACAATATTTTCTTTATCATAATTTAATAGCTCAAATAAACATATGTAACGCAGACATCCTATTAAATAATCGTCTTCTCGTGGCTAAGATATTTGTTTTTTTTCCATTATAACGAAGAAACTATGCAATAAGAACATGTAAAAACTTTCAATTGTGATACTTTTTGCTGTATTTTGTTGTTGTTTCTCAAGATTAACTATCGTTATCTATGCTATATTGTAGACTGCGATAATTAATCGTAATAATTATTTATATAAAGTAGGAAATATTTTGAGTATTTGTCTCCCGTTAGTACGTTGAGTCCCGTGCATGTGACGTGGTCACTAGAACTTTGTCTATTTTTTTTTTTCGCACTCTTATCGGAGACTACGTAATACGTACCAATGACTCGCGGCTAAATTAGTTATTGCCAATAACCGCGAAGCTCCTGACGGCATGTTTTTTTTTTTTTTACTTATACTGTTTTTTTTTCTTCTTCTTTCTTTCATATTAAGATAAATATGTACAAATTACAGATTGCTCACATGCGCAATATCCACAGATTTGGTACAATGCCACATTCACTTCACTGCATTTAGTAATTCGTTTATATCTTTACCGTTCCCCTACGAATAAGGCACCTTCGACAAATTACCCCAGTTATTAAGCTACGACGATCTAGCAGTCCAATCTTCAGTCAATAGCACAAGATCTGCACCGATGATAGCTAACACGTAATTGTCGTTCGAGGCGTAATTATAGAGTTCTTCGCACACTTTAATCGGAAATTATGTATACATATCGAATAAGAAACATTTGATATTCTGAAAACGTTATCTCCTCCAAACCCCATACTCTTATTCATTTATGCGCTGCTCATCTTTCGTATTTTCTGTTTCTTCTCGAGCCTTCATACATAAGTTAGTTTTTTCGATTTATTCTCAGTCCTTGAAAAACACGAGAATGACGTCGGACGCGCTATTTCACCGACCAAAGTATTTTAAACAGCCTTGCTAGTTCTTTCGATCATTTTCATTAGCATTTCTCATAAATGATTTGTGCTTGTGGAATGCCTACGACTTTTATATATTTCGAGAGCACACGGAAGAAACACCATTCGCAACAATTTATCCGTATTTCGTTCTGCTCCTTCGTCGACACAGATGATTAAAAAAAAGAAAAATGATGAATCTCAAACGTGGACGATCGTCAAAATTATCGGTGGTAATGCGGATTAGTTTTCGCGATTATTAAAGTGTTCCGTTTGCGAAGTACTGATAACGATCGTATAATTTCGTTGACCACGAGTGAATGCTGCCCTCAACAAGATCATCCACGTGTTGACGCAACTGATCCTCTGTCAGAGTCAAATGAAATCGATTTTTTAATCCCTGTACCGTTGCTGCTCCACCACTGCGGAAACATGGTAACTGCGAACCTATAAAAACGATGCATTTTGTATGAACGAAGCAGTACATCAAAATAAGACAAAAATGGAAACCATAAAAATATATCAATAAAAAAGAGCAAGATTGACTTGGAATAACATCGAATTACATCTTTTATGATGTATCACATGGTCCTCGATTTTTTACATTTTTTTCGTATTAAAAAAATGACTCAACCTTTCCAATAATTCATCTAATGGGGCATTTTATATTAGTGAACGTGGTTGTTCTAACCTGATAGCATAATCTCGACGAGATTAACGACTTTGTCCATATGTTTGCGAGCTGCGACCAATCCTTGTAAAATGAGGCTTTTGAATTCGAGGAACATTTTAGATTGATTGCCGCCCATAACTTCGACGAACTCTGGTGTGAGTTTGAACGGACTTGTTTCAAAGCCAAGGTTACGAGGTGAAGTCGACAAAATGAATCCAAAATCAATATGGATAAGATGTCCATCGCTGTGCAACAATATATTGCCGTTGTGTCGATCTTTCACTTGAATGAGATAACTGACGAGACAATAAGCAGCGCAACTTTGAACAAAATTTTTCTGTGCTATCGCGAATCCTTCGGAGTTCGAGCTACCGAATTCACGCTCGAAATATTGCAACAGCGTGAGCTGACAATGCTTTTTAACTTGATGCAGCGATACGGTATTAAGAATGGGCTCGATCAGACCGCTGTCGTTCGACAGACAGAGAATTCTGAAAAGTTAAGAAATATGTCAAATTAATATCCAATAAATATTACGTTGAACGTATTCAATTGATGAAAAAGCAATTTTCGATCTTTATCAACGTTCAGTTCGATTTTGTACTGTTATGATCATTGCAAATACGTCAAGTTGGTGAAAAATCTTTACTCGACTTTTCTCCTACATTCAGTACGTTTCTACGTTTTTTTTGTAATATTTGCCGTTTAGGTAAAAATTTGGACCCAAATGTCTCTTCAGCACTTGCGGCGGCTCAGTCAATGTTAGATTTCGCCTCAAGAGTTTGTAACACCAAAAAAAATGGGAAACGTACTTGTACGGTCTAACCCACAGGGGGACTTCTTCATCTTGCCATATTTTTTGTAACATCGAAAGCAGCTGCGAAGCAAGGAGCTCTTGCCGAAGATCGTCACCACATTTGACGATCACCGCTAACAGTCGCCAGGAAGCCAAATGACCGTAAGGACTCGAAGCTCGAATACGTCGCTGTTTTAATTCCCAAGGCTCTTTCAAAACTGCTGCCGACGGATCCTCAGGATCGTGATTGAATGTGGTACTCGGAGTCGCTGCCATTTCACTCAATCGTCTTTTTATGTCTCCTGGTATGAAAATCGGTTCGCGACTGTCCGATGAATCTTGACTAAGTTGCGATATCGTATCCCTGTCTTTGGGTTTTCTCAATTGGAGATACTGCGTTTCAATGGAAAAAAAATCCAACATTAATGAAATGCAATACTTTAAAAATTTAATTAAAATTTTATTCAATTTAATTTTAAACGTGCAACGTTTTGAAAAGAACAAATAACTCAGTTCCCTTAGCACCGTAAATTTTGTTACCTGTTGTGTAATTTCATCATCTTCCTGACTCCAACAATCGGCAGGATCGTCATCCGTATAATTGAAAGCATTGTCGATGCATCTGTTGGCAAGTGCGTTGACATTTCGTACGGGAGTCTGTCGAGTTGGGTTATTAACGTTTTGAGGTTCGGTGATTTGGGCACCAGATTTATCGGCCTGGTTCGTCGGTTCACCACCCGTCAAATTTTCTTCCGATTTCGTATGTCTCAAGGAACTGCCCATTATTTTGGTCGGCACTGGTGACGTATAAAGGTCCTCGACTTCCAAAACTTCCACATACATGATGTATGGGGCCTGCGAAAATAAAACATTATTTAAAAAAAACCAAACATCGTTTCGGTCGAAAAGCAGGAGAATAAAACCTTTCGAATATAATTTAAATGCCAAGTAGCTCACCTTATCTTTACTATTCAGTACGGCTGCATATTGCGGTGGAACTCTGACGATATGATGGGGCACTGTACTGTGCAAAGGTAGCCATACTCTTGCCGGGAGATTCAAGTTGAGTGCATTCAGCTCCGCAACTAGTTGAACAGTTTTACTCTCCTTTGTAGGAATAGTACCGAGCAATTTGCCAATTGATATCAGTGCTTGAATAAACTCGAGCTCCGGTGCTAGCCGGGGGGCCTGTCAACGTCGAACATTAAACCGTTAAAGTCAAGATAATAATAGACTAGACGACAGTCAACCGTTCGAATAAAATTGCGACACGATAAATATTGTATTTGAGTTTATATTCCTACTTTTGAACATATTTCAATTATTTATTAAAATACGAAAATAGGTTAACGTTTGTTTCTGTATCTTTCGAGAGATTACAAAGCTACATAAATACGTTGGTGATTGAATTGACGACATTAAACATAAAGAAGATCGAATAAATGCTGAAATTTTGTTGCTTCATTTTTATAAAACACTTTTATAGAACATGTACGTTGAACTTACATTACAGAAGCAATCAGTCTTCTGTCCTCGTAAGTCATTAACGACACCTTGGCAGGAATCAAAACAGGTACATCCATTGTCGAAAGCTCGACCGGAACTCAGGTCCCCAAGGCTTACCTTATTTATTATACCTTCCGAAGGAAAAACAGAGTATTATCTCATGATATTCAGATTTTTTTTATAACGCAGATAATCACAGAGTCATAAAATTGTTGAATTTACCGGAATGACTGCGACGCAAAGTTTGAAACAGTCCCGTGGCATCGGACTGCGATCTTTGGTGGGTCTTTTTAATGGGTGATGTCACGGATTGAGCAGATGGCAGAGGGGGAGGGAGAGGAACTTGCAGTCCGAGAAGCTTTTGCTTTCGTATCGTTTGATTTCCCTTGGGCCTAAAAAACCAATATCATTCATTCGATTTTTCCATAACGTTGTTTATAACAACTTCACGAACTGGCGGTACATTTTTGTTTTGTTTCTCAAAACCTTCATTTGGTTTCAGGTTTAGAATACGTTAATTTTGCATTTTGGAAGACAAAAATGATTAAATTTGCATAATAATGTGAAAAGTTTTAAATATTGAGAGCATTGAATTAATGAAATATTCTTTGGATGGATTCAGTGATTGGAATTTTATAAAATTCAAATTCAACTTAAATGTTACCTCAACTCGTCCGATAGGATTAGATTTTTGAGCTTGGTGCCGTGTGATTTTTTCTTCGATGGCAAAAGCGCATCGGAGCTGTAAGCATCTAACAACCAGGCACACTTCAAAGAGAAATCGGCTGAGCCTCTACACCTGTATCTCGAGAAACAAAATAAATTATTAACACACATGCGTAAATGACATTTGTAGAAATATTAAATGACCGTGGTGAAACGAGTCTTCTTCTTCTTCTTCTTACCTATGGACAAGATACGGATAGAGTACTTCCGTGACATCGTGTAGTTGTATATACATCAGAACGAGCTGTGGCAAATAGAAATCCACGTCGTTATCTGGGAAACTAAACATCTTGTTACCTGCAATAAACGTAAAATTAACATTAAGAGCTGCTACGAGCAATTCATCGTCGCAAACACTACATGATTCGCAAGTTAACGGCAGGAGGAAAAAAAACGATTTGATTATGATGATGGTTATAAATTCTGCATCGCTGGACGTTGTGGAGTTTTTTTTTTTACTAAAATTCAATTTATTTTGCGAATTTGCCACTGAAAAAGCGGTCGAAATTTCAAGATAATATTGTTGCTAACAGATTGGACAGTTTTACACGCCGTCTTATGGGGAAAGTAGTCAAAAAACTTAAATTTGCATAAATAATGCTGAAACTTTGCTGCACATTTTTTTTTTCTCAATTAAAGAGGAACATTTGACTAAGTTTGTCAAGAAAACATGAAGAATTTAGACTCTTTAGTTCCGGCGATACAGCGAAATGAAAAATAAGCTTTCTGCATGACTTTTTCTTCATCTGAACTTCTTACTAGAAACTTCTCCTGAAAGTTTATATGTTTCTACATTCTCATAAGAAATAACAACTAACATTATTATGTTACGCCGCAAGTTATATCCAAGTTTTGAGAAATCAATCGGAGAGTCAACATTTGAACGTGAATGTAGCGAGACGACTACGTTAAAAGAAAGGAAACAGAAGAAACTAATAAAACTTTCTTCTACTCTTTGTCTGTTATTCCTCTTTCCATTTCCTCACTAGAATCGTGAAAACAAGGCTAAAAAATATGTTGGGCAAGGTTTAGAAAACATTTGGTGGATCCGAACGATGTGAACTTGGAAAAAATGGAACACTAACCGAGATAACTTTGAACTCCTGGTTCCTTAGAGTTGAAGAGATAAGATATCGCCATGGACATATCGAAAACTTGGCTTTCGAATAACCTAAGTAGACATCCTTCGCTAGGTTTCGGCTGTGCAGTTTCTTGTCTCCTTAACTCGGGTAATTTTTTAATAATTTCATCTTCTAATTGGCCAGTGCCACAACAAAGTGTCATGGCAGCGCCAGCCAATTCTCGCTGCACAGCAATTTCTCGCGAATTTTGATAGCTCGTGATTCCAGAATTGGAGCATGCTTGATTATCACGTTCGACATTCTCGTGTTCCTGGTGGGAGTGATCACCGTTTGATAAACTGAGGATTTGACCATTCTCAACTTGTATTGCGTTCATTTCACATTTATCGTTTCGAAGGTGATCCTTATTCGTTGATGGCTCATCACTGATCAAAGCAATGTCCATTGGTAAAACGGAAACGACACTTTCGTCACCATCAATCGCGTCGACGCTATCCATATCGCCCGCTTGTGACAATGACGAGTCCAAACTCTCTCGACTGTGCAAATGTTCTACGCTTGATTCACGGGTTGTCGCATTTGCGGCGTCGCTCGAACCGCTATCGGAACCGCAAAGAATTCCCGAGTCATCAGAACCGAGACTCGCGAGATCTTCACGCTCTCGGCTCCGGTTATTCTTTATTGAAAGAACTGTTTTTGTTGCTTGTACGGGAATTGTTTCACATTCTGGACTCGGTGTGACGTCGACCTCCGGTATTCGCTGTAGCGCCGAGTCCAAACTACGGTTTCGATGATGTAACGTCAACGGTGTTACCGTGGCTTGCGGCACCGGTGGCAAAAGAATACCCATTGACCTGAAATTATAAATTATTCGTAAGTTTACACTGTTTTTCTTTTTCTTTTCTTTTCTTTTCTTTTCTTTTCTTTTCTTTTCTTTTCTTTTCTTTTTCAATCCTTCAACACTGCGTTATTTTATCCGACGTGAGTCTGTGTAGCTTAGAGTTTTGATTCATTTACATTAATCGATGGTACGATGAAATTTAATTTAACAAAAATGTGAATGGATGAAATTTATTGTTTTTTTCTCTTTATATGTTGATAAAAGTTTGAAAATATTTTTTCGAACTAAAACATACTCGTATTCACAAATCTCTTACATTTCACAAAATTCAAGACACAAAAAAAGATTTTTTATGTATCGAATGTCTACGAGAGTGCAGTTCTCGATAAAGAATAAAATATTACTGCATTTCACGGGGGTGGAGCTACTGATAAACGTGCCAAATGTATCAGAACAACGTATGCAGAAATATAATAATAAAGAAAATGTTTACAAAAAGCATTTTGCGCAAACGTTTCTGCTCAACATAAAAATATCCAAAATAATAAAATATAAATACAAATTGCTTTTCAATGAAATGAAGGATTTGCTCATCGTTTAAAACGAATTCCGAACCAGTTTTGAACGCGTATATTTTCGACCGATAATATTGAAGTTTGCATCGTTTCAATGCAACGAAATTCCTTTATTTTCCGTAGCGGAGGCCATAATTTTCGTGCACTGTTTTTCCACAATAATTGGACAATCTGTTTTGGCGTTTCGAGAACTGAAAACTGCTAGAAAAATTGGGACGATTCCAAAAATGTTCAAAATGGTGAATAATAATATATTTTCCGTTGCATTGCAACGATGCAAACTTCAATATTGTCCAA
The DNA here is from genome assembly GCA_013761285.1 of Campoletis sonorensis. Taxonomy (NCBI): domain Eukaryota; kingdom Metazoa; phylum Arthropoda; class Insecta; order Hymenoptera; family Ichneumonidae; genus Campoletis; species Campoletis sonorensis. The sequence goes on from JACEOJ010000107.1 coordinate 1,632,455, forward strand.
AACATTTTTCAATCTCCTTTTTAGACCTATCGTAAATTTTTTATTCGTATTCCTAAAAAAAATGAAGACTTTACTGCTTCCGAGAGTTTTGTAGAACTTGCAGAGTATTTCTTTTTTTTTTCAATTATTTCGCGAAATTCGACATGGAATATGTTTTGCTCTAACTCGATGCTTCAAAAGTTACAAAAAGATTTTAAAATCTATGCAAATTTTGCTGTGGTTACGAGTTCAAAAATTTGGTAAAATTTATTCAAAGTAACGCGCATAACTATGACTCTGAGCTTTCAGTACAAGAATTAAGTGAATTTCACTTCGACGCAGGTATAGCTTGCAAATAACTAGTAGCATTCTAACAAAAATAAACATTTTGATGGTCTTAAGCTCAAAAACTATATGTAACCTTTATAGCTCGTAACTTTTGTTCCAAATTACGTTTTATGTTTCAAGTTATTAGAAAATTTCGACATCAAACAGAGTCGAGCAAAGGTAAAGGCTTCGTAACACAAAAAAAGGAACATAGGAAGGTGCAAGTGTTTGTGTGTGTGTGTGTGTGTGAGAGAGAGAGAGAGAGAGAGAGAGAGAGAGAGAGAGAGAGCTTATCTTAGCGTTTGAGTACATAATTCAGTTGTGTGCATTTCTGGGGTGATGTATATACAAGAAATGTACATTCGTATTTGTACATATGAACCAGGCTTATTATCGTCATTTGTTCAAAGAACCTTGACGAGAATTACAGCGCTTAGGTAATTTTTTAAAGCGGTACACACGAGATCATAAATTGTTCGTTCAATTGTTCTTTCTTCATTTCCCATTTATTTCTCTTGTTCTCTCGAATCATGAAATAAATAACGTGAATAGAAGTTTTGAAGAGAATCTTAATAGGTACGAAAGAGCTGAAATAATAATGCGACAGGTGGACAAAAAATGAGCTACCTAAAGTCCAAACTATGATTTCGTTGATGAGTGGTCAGTCTATTGCGTCCGTTGATTGATGGATTTGGTCTGCCATGGACAAGAGGAACATTGCAGTTGGCTGATTTGGGCCTTTTGATGTTTGTTACGCTCTCCTGGTTATTTTGTCCACCAGTAGGCACTGTCACAGCTACTAACTCGCTCATATTAATGTTGAACGAGCAACCGGCTCTGCTAACAGTCATCTGCCGCTCATTGTGGCAACCCTACGAAACAGGGATAGAACCAAACAAATAAGCGTCAACAAAATTATTCTTTAACATTTTAACCCTCTTATTTCTTTATCTTATCAATGAAACTCGGTCAATTGTTTCTAAAAATATCTTCTCTATACCTTTCCTCACTCATTCGCGACAAACTCATATCCAATTCTCGAACAAACAAACAACAACAACAAAAAATCATATTCTTTGGAATCTTTATAACTTTAACAACGATTTTTTATCGGTAAAACCTGTTTATGAATTGCTGGAAATTTCTGGCTTCTATCCAATTAATAAAACATTGTTTTTAACAATTTTCCAAAATTATTTTCATTGAATATTACTATTAAAACAATATTTCAAAGAAACCTGACATTTATTTGATTCAAATATTTTCTTTTTCGACTAGGAATTGTGAGCGTTGAATATTTTGAACTTGGACCCCATTAGCTTCGTGCAAATTGTGTACTCAACAAATACGAGCAAATCGTGAGTCGAATTTTCTGATTTTCTTACAAATTTACGTGGCATTTATCGCACCGAATAAAAAAGCGTACGTAAACAATATCGTTTACGTTGATTTATTCGTTTCGTTAACGCCCCATCGAAGTTTATTCGAAAATTATATCGTTCTATTTATTTTTAAATCAAAGTCGTGCAATAATACTCATTCGAAAGTTCATCATAAACAAATCGATTGAATCGTTTAGAGAAACAAACTTCGTGCTACAATTAGTCCATTCTTACGAAGGATGTTTCTGGCAAATTTTAATCTTTGGACGAATGCTTAAATTGTTAAATAAAAACCACATGCGCTTTTTCTTATGAAAGATTAGATTGAAAGAGAAGTCGACGATTATATGGGCCACCAGCGCTTGGGGATCATCGGCGTACGAACGAGAGCATTTTTTCTTAAGCTATTATCCCCTATGAATGCGTTATTCCTCTCCCTTCTCCCTCAGGACACCATGAAACAATGAAACGTATAAAAAAGAAGTGTTTACTGGACTAAATATCGCTTTGCATTAGAAATCATTTTTTTTTCGTCTAGCCACGTAATTTGCTTCTTGTTCACAGCATATTTTTCACAAGAAACACAAAACAAATAAAAAAAAGTCTGAGGTTGCTTGAAACTTTTATATAGATTAAAAAGGGGTACATTCCTTTTTTTTATCTGTTGAAAAAATCGACGAACTTAATTAGCGATAACCAAAGTGTTAATAATACAAATTTGTAAATCGAACGCTAATTGAACGAAAAAAAAACGATGATCGTTCGAAGATAAAATTTTCATCTTCATTGGAAAAAGTAAAGAAAAAAGAATACAACGACTATTGACAATTGATGAAATTCCAAATAAATAAATAACAGAAAGAATTTCCATTGTATTTTGAGCATAAAACGTTAAATACAGTTTGAAAATGTAAACATTTCGTTGGATTAACCCGCAGTTCGTGTGGACGTAAAAGCGGCTGCGAGAATTTAGTCCAGACAACAATTTTTTTTTATTTCAGAACTCGAGTAGCAGAGAAACGGCTTTTAAAGATTTGCTGACAAGTCGGAAAGAAAGCGTCTGCAGCGGGAAGGTCGTTCATTCTACTTTCGCCAAAAGTATTATAAAGTTCCGCGTGTGATTGAACGAAAAAAAAACGAAGAAACAAAATATGAATCGAAACAATGAATTAGTGAAAATTCACTCGCATTAACCGAGGTTCCAAAGTACTCGTTAATTTTGAACACATGTTTTATTTGTTGTCACAAAAAACACGACAAAACGAATCGGTGCGTATGTTTCCATATGTTTCGCGTCACCGATTCACCGAGTGTCACGGGTACGTTCGACAAAGAGAACGATAAATATGTTCCCCTATTAAATGTGCATATTTCAGGAAGAATCGTAAGAACAGGAAAAGTTAATGCATTATTTATTGATCGCTCGAATCCGAAAGCTTCTTCGAACTGATTTTCAAGATAAAACAAGAGAAATCTTCACGTTTACATTGTTTCGTCGTACAGCCAACGGATGAATGTGAATTCAAGGGCAAAGCCAGCGATACTTCCCCTTGCGGGGTCAATAGGATACACGCGAAAAGTGTGCTCTGTATGTTTCGTGATCACAGACTCATTCATTCATAATAACTAGATTTTTTTTTTCTTTGAATAATGTAATGCGATCAATGAAAAAATGTCTTACTCGTCCGATACGAAATCTTAAGAACTTTGGTACAAAGTAAAATATGTACGAGAATAAAATGTAAAAAGTATTAAATGGAAAGGTTGAAGCTTTCAACGTTAAAATTTAACGAAGATTTTTTCCTACAATTCTGACGTTTGAAACGTCAAAAAGTTCCTTATTTTTTCTCTCTATAGCTTCCAAATATTTAGAGGCAATAAGCTGCTTCGTATACGGTTGAATGAGTGTGTTCAATATTTCATTATGTTTTCGTACAATAATTGAATCAATTTACGTTCGATTAGCATGACAGGATTGCTTATTAACCTCGAAAAATATGAATTACGATATATTTGCGGAACAATCGATTAATCATTGCGAAATACCACGATGTCATTTTCATGTCATCGTCGTGGGATGTAGGATAATGCGAAAAGAGCGCGTGAAAGCCTTGTCAAAGATAAAGACTCGAGTCAAAAACGTATTGCAGCGGGTACCGTCGTATCAATATTTTTATTTATTCACTTCCAGTGTTCTTCGAGGCGAAAATGGAAAATGTAAAACGTCGAAAACCATTTACTTACGATATAAATATTAATATATTGAAAAGTTATCAACAGAGTTCTTAGAAAAGCTTTTTCTTAGAGATCGTCAAAGAATTTTAATTTTTGTGATTCAAAATAAAAAATGTCGATCATCACATTTACTGTTATTGAATTTCTCGCAATCTCTTCCCTCCAAATTTGAAAAATGTTTACTAAACTGAATCGACTTGTCCTCGTGAAAAGGTGTGACGTGATGTTTAAAAAGTTTCCGATCCATTTAAGGAAGGTTTTATAAAACATTTTGCAAAACAGAAATTCCAGTGTAAACTCGAGAGATGAAAACAATAACTTACGCATTGAGTAAGACGAGAGAATTCACGACAGTGAAGAAAAGCAATGTGAATATTGGTTAAAAATATTTTTCAAAGACCGCACAAAAATAACGTTCGTAATATTTATTAATCGAAATGAATGTATTTCGCATTTTCCATATGGTAGATTGAATGTCAGTATTTTTAATATTTTTTATCTTATATCGAGGTACTTGAAAGTCTCAGCTAATCTAACATCCTATAACAATGTATGCGTGTTAAAAAGAAGCCTCAGCCTTCAGATGGAGGAATTCCGAGCTGGAATTTAGGCTAATATACATTGAAGCATGAATTCTGAGCAGCAAGATTCTTGCACGGTTGATCATGTTAAAACGGGGAATATAGTTCCTCTCGAGCATCGTTGTACGTAGTTGCTATATATTAGCAGATTGCTTTCGTTCAAACGTTTGATATAACATACGTCGCGATCGTGAGATCGCGCACACAGAGAGACCACATAATGTAGCGACTGTGGGTAATACAGGAGATACTACACGATAGATGCTTTCGCGGTGGAAATGGGTGTGCCGGAGGCCCGAGGGAGCGGCGAAGCGTCGAGGAGGGGAAGAGGGAAGGAGAGAGGGGGGGGGAAGACCGATGTTGACAATCGGAATCTTCATCCCGTTAAGCCCGCCGCACTATGGTGATGCGCGCGGGGAAGCAAAAGTCCCGAGCTCGTTACCCTCGCACGCGTCAAGCGCTAAAGGCATGTATGCAAAATCGATCTTGCGATCCTCCCACAAGCTTGCCCATGGTATGCTTAGTTCCGAAAAGGCGCAACCCATAGGAGGTTGAACAAAAAAAGTAAAAAAAGAAGAGACAGCGCGGTAGTAAAGAGAATAAATAACAAAAAAAACGTATCACCAAAATGTAATTACTCACCAGCAGCGCATCCACGACGTTTCAAAAAAAAAAGTAAATGAGTTATTCCTAATCAGGAGAACATTTTTAATCCAAATGCATTCGAAGATACGAGGGGAGAGACTCGGGAAGCCACAAAGCTTCGCGATACTTTCTCGCTGCGTTATAAACACACAGCCTTGCACGTATCCACGTTACACACGCGATAGTTGTAGATAAATTGACGCAACGCATCAACACGAAATAACATAGACACACACGCAGGCCCACACACTTGTACACAAAAACACAGCGAAACACGCGAAAAAGCAGCAGCCAAAGTAGGGCAAAAGATGCCTCGGTACTTTTTAATGGCTGGCTGTCAATGCCTTTGTCGCGCGTTATCACGCTGACTCGTCGTAGCGATGCTGATTTTCCTGTTCCGTCCTTTTTTCGTATCCCGGTCGACCGAGCCCGGAGCACACGGACAAACACTTCATAATATAAAATTTATCGGACGACAATGTAACGCGAAACGGACGCAAAGCACAACCCGAGAACTCCAAACGATTACTATTATTGTTATTATATTTTGTTAAATATATTTGTTTTTTGTTTTGATGTTTCTTGAGATTAAGGGGAGGACGCGCGAGTTTGTGACAGGAGTCAATCGACGTCAAAGTTTGAAACGTCGCGCAGAGATAGATTCCAACTAACTCAGTTTTTCTATTCCCGTTTATTACGACGTCTCAGTGAATACGGGAAATACGAGCCTGGCGACTGGTCGTCGATCCTCGACTGTTTGTAGCATGACGTACGATCCCTCCTAGGCTAGGCTCTCGGATGTCAGGCTTGCCAACTCACCAAACACCCAGCGATTCTCGGGAGAGATTTGCAGTGACGTAGCCACTGTTTTTTAAGCCCCTCTCTCGGCGGAACGGCTGCTGCTACGTTACTGTCTCAATAAAGTCAGTGCTTTTTTGCATCAAGTTAAAAATAAGGTTGACTCCCAATGTCTCTTTGTTTTTTTTTTACTGGGACATATGATTATTATAGAAAATGAATCAAACAGTTTTGCACGTTTTCCCCACGTTGTTCATCAGCAGATAATAATTTCGTTCGGGACTCAACTTCTGCATAGTACACAAAATTGATACGAACAGCAATCCGATGATGATTCAGAGGAAATAATCAAGCTCGTTTAAATAAAACAACCTTTCAACAACACGTTTAATCTTATAAAAGTATCATTCTCTAGATACAAAAAAATTGTACATTTTTTTACTCCTCCGTTCGTTTACTGTCAACAAAATTTGTTCGAAATAAGCGACTTCAATCGCTCCTTCCTTCATTTGTCCCTCTCCCCCCGTGGCCGCTTCGTTCGCCCCCTCCACCGACGTCTTACACTTAGCACAAGTACCTCATTGCAGAAGTTTCTTTTACTTGCTCAGCTTGCAAATAGTTGAATCAACTTTAGTGGCATTTTGATGAGCTTCTTTTTCCGGTGCAGAGATCTTCGTATTTTTATCGAAATAAATGATGTATACAATGGACGCCGGTTGGTATTATTCACTAACAACTTTGGTCGCGTTTTGTTTGGGGATCGTACATGAAAGGAACTTTGGGTTTGCAATTTACATCGAAATTATACACTTTTAACGTGGCGCGCACATGACTGCGAGCGAGAGTACATCTCAACATATGTGTACGCCCGTTCACGAGTGCACCCGCACTCTCTCGTCCGTGTGTTGTGTATTCGTTCGAAGAATTGTAAATGAATAAGTTTTCATTTCCATGTATTCGTTCAAGGACCATTAAATTCCGATCCGACAAGATTATATGGTCTGCTTGCTTTCCCAATTAGTCATCGCCCAACTCTATACGACTTTCATGCTCTCAGACTAATCGTTATGAACCGGAATTCCTAAAAAAAAACATCCTCGTGGGAAAAAAAGGAAGTCGTGCATTTCGCATTGTTTTCTCAATCACGATAATATCAATCTTCCTGTACAGAATGAAGCAAAATCTTTACGCGTCTGATGTTGACGTTATTGGGACCATCCCAGACAAAACAGTCAACGAATTTCTCGATGTTTTTTATAAACTAATTAATCGTTCCGGGTCAGAACGAAAATTCGAAACATATTAGGGAATAAAAAAATTTGGTTAATTTAGAAAAAAATCGTATTTCTGTTTTCGTTGAAAACAATCCTCGAAATGACAGGACGCAACTGTCAGTCAGTTCCTCTTTCAACAATATTTGTTTAGTAATATTTGAGCAAAATATAAAAAAAAAATTAATGTAAATTTTAAGAAATACAATCGTAGGAATTTTACGAATAGTTGATCGCTTCTACAAGTTTACAAATTTCTGAAAAGAGCGATCGTTTTACATACTAAAAAAAATATTCTTGACAAAAATAGAAAACTCAATGTTGTCAGTTTTCGGGAAACACTAAAATTAAGATTAAACGGAATGATCATAAATGCCATGAGTTATGAAACAGCCTCAAGTTTTATGAGAATTTTTCTCGCCGGTCGGAACGTATGTGGAAATACCTCAAGTGCATCGGCAGAAATATGTAACTACGAATTGGACACCACACGTCTGTTTATATACAACGAAGCTCTATTGGAGCGTGTCGTGTTTGTACCATATCGGAAACAAGTGAACCCGATACTATGTTGACTGTGCGAGAGAATGCGTCGTTGCACAGCTGCGTTGGTGAACTTTCTGTGAAAGTGCACAACTGCAGGTAATTTTGAGAAAAACAAAACTAAACGAATGGCAAAAAAGTAATAAAAGTTCACATTCATTTGGTGTTTACTTATTTGTACGTGCAGAAATAAAACGTTCATGCGTGTTGACGGCCGTAGTGTCTGGCTAAAAATGTTTTTTTTTTCTCTACAAAACAACCATTGAAATTAAGGTGTCTGATTGGTCGGAAGTGTCCAATGTCCTGACTGGGCGAATGTAACGCTTTGCGACCTCTAGGCAATGTGTGGCCATGATCACTTTCAATTTTTCTCGGCTTCGTGGCTAAGATTCTTCGTGCTCTGTCTAGCACAACATCTATTGATTATCGAGGTTTAAACGCTCCATGTCATCGGACACCACACAATTAAAGCAATGCTGGTTTATAATTTAATTACGAAAAAAAAATGAATTTTTTTAGTTCGAGTTTCACACACGAGATGGCGGGGCATCGAAGTTGACGGTTTCGGTGGGATCGTTGAACGACTAATTAAATTAATTAAGTAATTTGACAGATGATATTTCTCTTTTATAGTCCCCTATGCATTGAATAAGAACTGTATGGCTCGGTTCTCATGCATCTGTTGCCTCTCCCTAATATGCGTCTCACATCGTCTTGACGTTGATGAAAATTTCATCCATGTGGCACAGAGACTCGTGGAGAAATTCCAATGATATCGAAAACTCGTCATTTTGTTGTTCTCGCATCTTCGATTATTCGGTCATTAAAAACTCACATCTAAAGCTTAAATTGGGTCCAACATTTTTGAAGAAGTATCGATCGAAATGAGGCTTCATTATCGACAGCAGTTTACTTTGAAACACGGAAAAACTCGACTAATTAATTTTAGATATGTTTGCGCAGGTGACACACATTTCAACCGTGAAAAGTGTCAAGGTCGTTTGTGATAAGTTTAGTATTTCATATAAAACTTGGGGAAGTCTACATAATTTCGTTTGTTCACTCTGACTCGAAGTCTTTTTTACGTTTTTCGTACAGATTCGAAAAAATTATGATAATGTGTAAAAACTAAACTGTCGAGTGTCAGTGTAATTCTTACATTTTAGTCGTTTCCAATCAACTTCGAAGTGATGACAATCTCGAGTAAGTTGAAAAACAAACATGAAGTAAAAATCTGAATAAATTAATTAATTTTTAGTATCAAAATTATTCTGTGATAAATGTTATTATAATAAATATACATAATTTAAAATAAATGAAATAAATCTTTGCGTCATTCGAACACGGAACGTATCTGAAGGCCATCAGCAAATGTTTACGTATCAAGCTAGTTATACATTGTTAATTAATTGTTATAAATTATTAATGTGATCTTCCCATTGCCTAGTCCCAAAAATACAATTCGTTGATTTCGTAACATTTGAATTTTGGTTATGCGTCAGAAATGCTCAGTCTACGGATTCGGTCGAAATGACGAGAGCGACCATTTACGAATTTCAATCGCCCTTCACTATTCGTGGGACGTTCGATTATCCTTTGAATACTCCGAAAATGGAGAAATCATATTTAACGAACATATCTGCTGCAAGCGTGCGTGTGGGCAAGAATGTTCTTTTTCATGGACACGAGAATATTCAAGCCTACATACTTCAAAGAATGATTTTGAGTAAAATGACATATTTGGAGAATTGCAAAAAATTTCGAATTTACTGCGAGAAATTCAATGAAATGTTTTTTCGAGAATTCTGTTTTCACGTTGTTCAATATTATTATCACTTTTCCATCAAAATCCACTAAATAAATGTTTCAACACAATGCAAATCTTACGTGGAAGTAGAAATGTTCCAAAGTTAAAAAGATCATCAACGTCACTTTGCTGACAGACTGTTGAATGTGTTTGGTAAAAAAAATATAATCTGTTTGCTAGATGGAGAATAATAGGATTGTAGTGGCATTCAAAGTCACGTGCATCACAATGATATTCTATTCGTAGTGTAAATCATCGTTCTATTATCAAGGGAAAATCCCAGTGTGAACGAAGATCGGAGAAATTAAACAAGAAACGTGTTTGTTATAACCAGCACATAGGCGTTCTATTGCTGCTCATATAGTCGTTCCCGAGTCTCCGTATAATTTGCACTGTTTCTCGTAGAAAATAAATAAATAAACAGTTGATAGACTTTTTTTCACTTTGCAGTCATTTTATGATAGAAAATTGATATTAAAATCGAGAAAAATGATTATTAAATATTGCGTTAGATTCAGCCAATCATGAATAGATTTTCTATTTTAACGAATTATCAATATTCGACCTCACTAGATCTTCTTTCTTCTTTCAGCGAAATTCCATTTGCAATTGTGGCCTTTTTTCGACTGAAATTACGACATTGTCGTCGAAAATTTATCGCATGCAAGATTAGGGTAGCAATGATAAATTTCGAATAAAATCTTCCTGCGAGTAGCACACGATAACGTGATTTTTATCGGATAAAAAGTATTTTGCCAGTTCTAAACATTTTCCGTTTTTCTGAAAAATGATCCCAGTTTGTAACGAAATATAATTGTTGTAAAAAAAAGCAACATCTGAATAGAAATTTGAAGTTATTTTTGAAAATGTGATTTCGTTGATATGATCACGCGAAAAAATATTTGAATACGAGACAATGGAACTGTAAACAATTGAATAAGATATTGACTAATCGAGCAGATCGTTGGGACGATTTTTCATTCAGCGATCACGGTCACATGTTTATTGCTTTCAATGCAACTTTATATGGTTTCCGCACGTTCTAGAATTCCTTTGAATCAGAGTTGATAACTCGGTCATTCTGTAGGGCTGTAATGAGGTCATTGTTTCAAAATTTCGATAAGATTCTATTCATTGGAAATAAAATTGTGCTACGCTTCCAAGGTCGCGACGGATCTGTAATAATCCTATTACATCGCAGCCTTGACCTTCATTTCGTGGCATCATTCTCTTCCCCCAAAGGTTTAGAGTGCTGTTGATGTTTTGAGTCATCATTTGTTATCGACAGAGGTAATAGTTTACATTTCCGGTTGTAAGTTTTTCTGCAAACTGGCTTTGAACGTTATTTTTAATAGCCTATAAATTAATGTGTTCCAATTAGTGTCCCAATGTTATTTCCGTTCAGCTATTGTCTAAAATTTTTTTCCCTTGGATTTTCGTTCCGCACGGTTTTGTCTGATATTCGGTAAATTGAAATATTAAGTAAATTCAATTTTAACGACATCATTCAATTTGGAATCGTGTATCGTTCGGATAATTACGATTTTCTTCATTTTCCGCTTCAGCTACTGGGCTTTTTTGTTCGTGAGCTTGTGAATCGTGAGAACATTTGTGATTTTTGTAGAGAAATGAAAGATTTTTATTTTTCTGGGTAATATGGAAGTTTGCAAAAGTTATAAATGTTTAAAAAATATAAGTTTCCAGTCTTTTCGATACTTTGTACTTCTTTGACCTAATCGAATAATCGTTACGATGACGAAGCGTGAGCACTAATACGACGGAGTTGTCTCAGACTTTTTCTAAGCTCCTCTTAAACCTTGCGTAACTCCGCTAATTTAAATTCTTTCACGGGGTTGGAACTATAAAGAAAGGGTCAAACGCAAGCGTCTGTCTTTTTCACGAATGGTATTTCGTGTCTTTGCAATTTCTTTGCCCATATTTTTTGTACAACGATTGATTCACGTAAAATTAATACATTATTGTCGTAAATGCTAAAAATATATATTTATATTACGTGCGTTTGGAACTATCGTTTTTTGCCACCTTTCTTTTTTCCTTTGCCTTTCTTCCGTCCGTTTCGATTTTGCTTCATTTCCAAGAGTTTTCGCGCCTTAAGAACCTGCTCGGGTCTCTTAAGCTCAGCGTTTGACTTCACCTTTTCCTTTAGCTTCTGATTGTGACGTGCCCAGTGAGTATTCGCTGTCGTTTTCACTGTAACGAAAATTCAAATATTTAATAATAGGCAAACAATGATGAAATTTCTTCTCAGCTATTTCGGAAAACGGAGTTGCTGTGAAAATAGCCGGTAAGTTTATACTGGCAATCACCCTGTTTAGCCAAAGTCCATCCTCTCTATTTTCAGCTCCGACGTACTTTAAGCCAACTTGTATATATTTTTACGAAAATGCCTTCCGACAATTCGATTTGTTTACGGGGGGATAAATTATATCGGATTATTGAAAGTAACCAAAATAAATCCTATTCTTGGCATGTTTGGCGTTATTTAACAATTTTTAAAAAAATTCTAGTGCGAGCACAAAGTCCTTGATTGCCAACCAAACTCGATTCTAACGGAGCTTTTACTACCGATGGATGAATTTACCGAATCGTACAGACTTTCTGATCTTTTTCTACAGCAGGTTTTTTTTTGAAAAATGGAAGAGTGAAAAGGAATTGACGGGCGAAATTCAATGAGAAATGTTAACTTACACTTTTGGGTCTGCAAGTGCGATTCGTCTTCGTCATCGTCGTCGTTCGTTTCTCCCACTTTCGTTTTTTCTTTCCACTGACTGTAACGATTGGTCTTATACGTTGCGGGAATCCATGCACCAGATTCCGTACGAATTTTGCCGACCTTGGAATTCTGCAACAATTAAGTCGAACGACGATCGTTCAATTACTCATGGAATTTTAAAAAATGTGACGAATTTACTAGAATGAAGAATTGCTCATACGTTGTTGACTGTAATCATTTTCTTCTTTTTACGATCCCATTTTTTTATCTGCGTTTGAAGACGACGTGATTCTTCGTTATCCGCTGACAAATCCACTGTTGCCTTCTCAGCTTCCGTGCTGAAACTGTTCACTGCGAGTCTGCAATAAAATTCAAGTCATTTTAAAACAAATAAGACAATCTTGTCGTAAAAATAAAAAAATTGGTTAAAGATTTCCGCAGCAATTTTACGATAAAAAAAATTGTGGGATCGATAAGGATCCCGGCCATGTGTTGAGAGGTATGAAAAGATTTGAAATCTAAGGTAAAAGTATTGAACATTGTAGTCAAGCCGATCATACCCATCTTCGGTGTGCTTGTCCGGTGCTGAGTATGGTATATAAAATTCCTCGTCCCGTTTGTTTACTTTCTTTTGCTTTTTCGACGGTTTGTAAAGATCATCGAGTTTCCTTTTTCTCGGTACTACAACTTTGCTAAAAGTGGCGCTTATCTCGTCAGCGCTGCTAGACGGTAAAGACGATTCAGTCCTTTGGGTTTTGGCAACGTTAGCAGCTGTGTTTTCTCTTTCTTCAGTTTTTCTTTTAAAACTCGTGATGCTTTCTTTGTGAAATGCTCGGGTAGCTTTCATCACTTTGTAATCAGTGGCGGATGGTTTTGAGCCGATTTCAAAAATAGTCTGTAATCATAGAAAAAAAGAAAGGTTTTTCTTCATTTCGAATTTCTTCCTTTTCGAAAATGCGGAATCTGTATCGAATTCTTTCTATTGTGAAAAGTCTTTGAAAACGTGAAAAATTGGGAAAAGTCGTGAAAACTTTCCAACGATTGCAACGGTGCAAACTTTAATATTGTTAAATTGAGTTTTTGCTAATTAATTAACTTACACCTTGAGGTCTATAGTTTTTCATCTGTGCCAACAAATCCACCGCAGCACTAGTGGTATCACGATATTCCGCGATAACTCCCGCATCGCAAATTCGCAGCTCTTTCACTCTTTTCACACTCTCCACGGAAGCACCGGGTCTGGATCGAATGTATTGTTGATAACCATTGTTGGAAACTTGGCGCATATTTTTCTTGAAGCAAATAATTAATACGTTGAATCGTTCGATTCTCTTTAATTAAAAAAAAAGCAATAAACATTATTTATCGTAAACTGAATCGAAATACTTACGAGATCCGTGCTTGTATCGTGCCAAGCTATCAATTCTGCCAATTCAGCTTCTATCATTGATTGTGGCATTTTTCCTATAGCACCCTTCTGAGCGGCTCCCGTGGGAGGAGCTACACTGAAAGGTAATCCAAGGAAAAGATGCAGATCCAGCAGATAAGCATATTCATCGGGAGCTACGATATTGTATGCGGTACCTGTTCTACCGGCTCTGGCGCAACGTCCTTAACGACAAAGAAAAAAAAAACACAACAATGACTTTGAAAAGCAATTCAGAGTACCAATTCATGTAAAAAATTATGGCGATACCCTCGACCGTGGGAACGAGAACAAAGCATATGTAAATTCGAGATCAAGGAAATATGTTCTGCCTTTGTTTCTATGAGTTTCTCAATGATTTTTCAAGAAAATATTCCTTCCAGTGTACTTGGAATGTACTTGGACACAAAACTTACCGACTCGATGAACAAATAATTTGCTCTTTGCAGGAAAATTGAAGTTAATAACGTTGTCAAGATGTGGAATATCGATACCACGAGCTGCGACGTCGGTAACAATCAAAACTCTCGCCATGCCGGATTGAAATTTCGCCGCGTTTATCTTACGTGCTGAAGCATCTAAATTCGAGTATATGAAAGTGTTGCTGATGTTGGCTTGATCCAGTATCTGTAAAATATCGATAAAACTCGTCAAGTCTTAATGGTCGATCGAGAAAAAGAATGAGACATTGGCTGTGTAATTACTAACCATGTGAATATATTCTACATGATGCATCGTCGCTGCGAACACTATAGTTTGAGAATCTGATTTGATGACGTGTTTTAGCAGAGACAATAAAACAGCTAATTTCTCTTCTGGGCGACACGTTATAAAAGAAAGTGTCAGTTCGTCGGGTAATTTGCTTTCTACATCCAGACGCACGAGAACAGGATCCGATAACCCAGCTTTAGCAAATTCAACCAAAACTTTTGGCAAAGTAGCAGAAAACAAGAGAGTTTGTCGCGATTCTGGAAGTCGGTTAGCAATCTCGTGGATTTGCTCGCCCCAACCCATTTCGAAAAGCCTGAAATAATGATTTTTTTGTCAATCGTTAATACGAAAACTTTCGATATATGCTTCGTGTTTGACTTGGAATGAAACGTACCTGTCAGCTTCATCGAAAACTACGTATTCTACGTTGTTCAAATGCAAGTCCATCTCAACACAAATATGAAGAAAACGTCCAGGTGTTGCAACAATTATGTCCGGGTTTCCGTGAACCGCCCCAAACTGATTATCCATACTGTCCCCTCCTAATATAACTGCAGCTTTCAAGCCTGTGTATTTTCCTATTTCTTTGATGAATTTCAAAGTCTGCAGCGCTAACTCTCGAGTTGGCGAAAGAATCAGCGCCCTGCTACCATTTTTGGTTTGTCTGGTTTTAAGCTTTTCGAATAACGGTATCAAAAAACAAGCTGTTTTACCACTGCCTGTTCTTGCCATAGCTACAACATCACGGCCCTCTAGAGCCAATGGTATTGTCTGCAAATATACAAAAATGCATTCATAATATTCTGTATTTGTATAGAAAGTATTTCATTAAAATACATACTTTGCGCTGGATCGGTGTAGGAATTTTATATCCACGTTTCAGAATTCCTTTGAGAACTGGAAAACTAAGTGCCATTCCTTGAAATCCACCGGATTTCTTGGCACCTTTTTTCTTTCCATTTGATAAATCGTCGTTGTCATCATCGTCAAATTCCGCAGGGTTTGCGAATCCGACTAATTCCGGTTCACTCATTGTGCAGGTCAGAGAACACGAGTGTTGGGGTTATGTTCGTTACTCAATGTGTCAAAAAGTCGTGAAAGCCTGATCGGCGATCAATTTTACTATTTTGCAAATCAGAGTTTTCGTAGTAACGATCACCGTTCAAGTTTTCACTAAAAACACATAATTAAATGTGTTCAAAATACTGTATCCGTGCTGCCATGTACACGAGGACACGAAAGCCGATTGAAAAACACATGGGCTTGGAGGAATTAAAAAAACAAAATTCCAAGGTATCCTATTGGTGCCAGTAGATTCACGTCTCACGTAAGTGACACTAGTCAATGTCTCCGTGATTCCAGAAATTTTTTTAGCGCTGCTTTGCGGTAAGGTCTATAAACTTGTTGAACTAAAAGCGGGATATTTTAAGAAAGACACATTTTGACTGCTTACACAATTTATCGATTTAGAAAAAAATGTTGTTGATTATTTAGGAAGAGGAGGATTAAATGTAAAAAGTACAAATAAATTCAATAATGAATGTGGAAATTTCGATTTACGCGAAAACAATGAAGTTTGACATCTTCGAGTAAATCGCGTTCGAAGGTAAAAAGCTATGAGGAAATTAATGGGAGGGCGAATGAAATGGAGAAAAGGCTCGAAAAAAGGGTGACGTGCAACAGCTGGAGTGCCTGCTGTCACGGTAGAATTATAAATAATTTCTCAATGGCGTCATAGTAGAGCTTCGTGGGAGTTTTTTTTTTCATTTCGTTATTATTTATACTAGCTCCCTAGCTTCGTGTAGCTATGGAATAAGCTCGGAGAGTTATGTTATCGTGCTACAGTATCGTAACGACTGGTATCGAATGATCGTAATTATGTGACATCATTGAGGGAAAACGTACGGTTACACCGCTGAGTGCGTGTGTACGACTTGAGGACGAGAGGCCCACACGGTGATATTAACTAAAAAGATTTGAACAAATATAAATAAGTTACGGAGAATCAGACAACGCGAAAGCTGAGAAATGGCTCGTCCCAAGTATAAAGTTGCGTCGGATTTGTGCGCCGATTGCGGAGCCATTGGTTCGTTACGAGTTTTATTTACTAAAATGAAAGAATACACGATTTCTCTTTTTATTGAATTTTGAGTTGTTCTCTCGACGGATTTTCGTAACCATTTTCATTTTCGTTTCGATAATTGTGACAGGACCGGGATGGGCGTCTTTGAATAGAGCTATTCTTCTGTGTGACGAGTGTTGCAGTATACATCGTAGTTTAGGCCGTCATATATCACACGTCAAGTGTTTACAGAAAGGAGTTTGGAATCCTCAATTGCTCTCTGTTAGTATTGAGTCATTTAGACATTAAATCAATGAGGAACTACTCACCAAACTTATGATTTTTTTTCTCAAGATGGTACACACCCTCAATGACAATGGGGCTAACAGTATTTGGGAACATTCCTTACTGGATCCAAGCAATTCAAAAGTTAGTAGACGAAAACCGCAACCCAAGGATCCACTGCAGTAAGTTGACAGATTTTATTGCTATCTGTTAATTTGATTGATATTATTTATTACATTGCCATTCATTGATTTTAATGCTTTTTATTATTTTTATTTCCATTCATTATTCTATAAAATATATTCAGTCGTACTTTGGATGTTTAAATATTAGTACTTACAATAGAATTTTATATGTCAACAAAATAATTGATAATCAATATCCGGTAATTCATTTTTTCTATATTTTCTTGTAGTCCTGTCAAAGCGGACTTTATAAAAGCCAAGCATCAGCAACTGGCGTTTGTTCTGAGACCCAGCAAAGATGAGATGTGCAGTGAAGAGGAGTTGAGCAGGCAATTGCACAGTAGTGTCAGAACATCAAATCTGGAAACTTCTCTGCGCTTGCTTGCCCAAGGAGCAAACCCCAATTACTTCTACAAAGTATAAAATACTTTATTTTCATTTTTAAATGATATTTTTCATTAAAAAAACGAACATGAACGTGCAAGAGAGTTCGCTACACTGTTGGATCAGAATTTAAGAAATCTTTGCCTAGTTTTGCAATTTTCCCATTCGGGCTAAAAGTTTTTAAGTCCGATCGGTCAAACGTTGTTTAAAATTTTCATTGACGACAATTCAAGCGGCCGTTTCGATGATTTGTGTCTTTGAAGGGGCGTTTGAAATGGACTTTCGTTCGAAAAATATAACATTCTCAATGTTTCACTTGGTCAATTAGGAAAAAGGAACGACACCGTTGCACGTGGCTGCTCGGGCTGGTCAAGCTCTACAGATTGAGTTGTTGATCGTAAACGGTGGAAATCCAAGTATGGTTGACACGAACGGTCACACACCAGCCGACGTAGCGCGAATGGCAGGACATTTGGAATTGCATGAAAGACTCATTGAGTGTATGTACGAAGTTACCGATCGCTTGACTTTTTACGTATGCTCCAAAAAGCCGGATCATCGAACAATGGAACATCTTATTATTCCTGAATGGGCAGCCAGCCTGGAAAGAACAGAGCTCGCTTTCGAAGCTCGGAATCGGCTACAGATGGTAAGAGCAAAAAAAAATTATTGATCTTTATTTGAACGTATTTTTTATTCGTAAATATTTATTTTCCATTACAGTTGCCGAATTATCTGCTGGAAGAGCTCGCGATGGACGTGTACGACGAGGTCGACAGACGTGAGACCGAGGCCAGTGAGTAATTCTTTCGTCATCTGTTTTTTTTTGCTGATAAATACATGCAGGAGGAAGTCGACAATAAAACTCGTTTTATTTTCTACCGTTTCGATCTATTAGCGTAAGATGTTCATTAGCGTTGTTTTGGCAATTGTTGTACCCTCCTTGTACATAGTTTCATGATCTTTCATGATACAAATACTTACAGGGTGAGTTCATTAACGCGTGTGTCATCTTAAGAACCTTTTGCACAAACACTCTTAGCTAAAATTTTTATTCCATCACCGTTTCAGTACTTAGCCATTTGATAGAAATCCTATATATTTTAAATTAAAAAATTTGACGTCTCCAAAATGAATAGATATTATCGTAATATGATAATTTTTCGAATAATAACAACTCCACGGAGTTGTTGATAAATCGTTCAACGAACAATTACACAATTTTTTCCATGTCGTTTTCTTTAGCTCGTCTGAATATGTTCGCTTTCAAAATCTTTGCTTTAGTTCGAAGTCCTTCTTTTTTTTACAAATAAAAAAGCGGTTCCGAAGCAATTTTTCGGTTAATCGATTTCAATCTTGAGAATAATGATGAGATTGCTTTCATTGATAAAAATGAAAGAAGTCCAAAAACAGAAAACAGATTTCGAGACGTTGAATCGTTAAGTATGGAATTCCAGATGATCTAAAATTTTTATCTGAAAACGTGTTTGTAAAAGATTCTTAAATCTCTTCGAGTCAATAACGTTAATAGGACAATATTTCGTTTGTGTGCTAAGAGTCACTGCTTCACCCTGTATTTACATAGGAACATTAATAATCATTCGTTAATTCATACTTACATTGTCATAAAACAATTCGGAGTACTTATTAGATTTCGATCAAACCGAATAAATGTGCAGATTGGTTTCAATGTCATTTAACTTGAATGTCATTAATGTGCATGAAATGTTTCATTGCCTAATCGAGGAGCGGTAAGTTTATCCGGAAGAAATCGATTGTTTTATTCCATCTGGGTAAGTTGTGTTACATCGTTAGTGCCACGCTTCAAACGAGAACAGTTAATAGAGTTCGGTTAATAAACGGTCATTCAACAATACGTTAATCCATTGCTAAAAAATAGAACCAAATCCATTCATTTTTTACAAACTTGAGTCAAAATAATTGTCATGATTACTCCAATCAACTCTGTTTTCTTTGACCTCAATCACCGAACTTTGTTAATCGAACACGGATAGTAAAATCAACCAACAAAATTAATCGATGACACACATAAATACATCAATCTATGCATGATCTGTCAAAGATATTTACGAAACACTAGAAAATTCATTAGCTACACTTCTAGACCTCATATTTCGTTATTAGTCGTAGAAACAAATTTTTCATTAAATACTCGAATTAAATGTAATGTGAAGATTTTTTTATACAGTCTGGTTGTCGAGTGCAACGCTACCGGAAAGATGCACGGTTCCTTTCCTGCCCGTTAATCCGCAATTATCCTCCACGAGAAATCAGGGGAGACAAAAACTTGCGCGTTTCACGCCCAAGGAATTCGCAACTCTCATCATAGATCTTCTCACGGAAGCTGGACACAGACATACTCTCGTAAATTCAACGCCTCTGCAAGGTTTGTTCGATTATTTTTTTGATGTCCATTTTTTTTAACACGCAAATTTCAAATAACTCTGAGACATTATAATTTCGATAAATCATTGATTTTCTATTTTTAAATAGATCCGGTCGTTTCTATGCTGCGAAAAGAACAAATACGTGGAAAACACGGATCACAAATGTCAGACGACGAGCCGCTTTACGACAGCGTCGCTTCCGATGATGATTATGCAGCGCTCACGTCTACGGACAGTCCAGGATCGCGATTACCGTCCGAGCTCAATGTTGACAACGAGGTAAAAAGTCAATTAACTAACCACAGCAATAATTTTGAGATTGATGGAGTGTTTTCTAAGAGTGCGACAAGGTCTTCTTTTTCTGTAGTCCAACAAAACTCTAGCCGTAAATTTGTAAACTAGTGTAACACGAAGATTGGTTAGTAGAAAAAAAAAATGGTGCAAGGTTTGGTGTTTCAAAGATGAGAGTAATGAATTTGTTATGTGATAAACTCGTTGAAGGTACCAGCGATAGTACGAAAACGTCAAGTAAGGAATCGCCTGAGCACGTGGCTCTGCTGTAGACAATGATTCTAGGCAAGTGCACTCATCCGCGTGTACTTGTACATTTAAACTACTGCGTTGATTTTATTTTTAATCTCGGACGTTTTGCATGCTTTAAGGAGTTAGATCTATCTAGAGCAACAAAAAAACAGGATGCTTTTGCTATTTTTCTAAAGCGAATACATAGAATGGGTCGAAATTCTACGAACAGTTGTTTATTGAACTATTAATTGACTGTGGAAAATATTTTTTTCTCATTGACCAATGAAGAAATTGTGGCTGCAGAAGAGCTACAAAAGTACGTAGGATTCTTGGGTAATATTGGGTAAATATTTTTCATGGTTCATTAATAGTTCAGTAAAGAACTGTGCACAAAACTTCGATTCATTTCACAATCTTGCTAAAAAAAATGCCGAAAGTAGTTCGATATTTTTCTGCTCTAGAGTAGTGGCTTAACCCTCTACATACAGGAAGGAAATAGAATATGATTTTGTGTTGGAGCATGTTAGTTTGTTGTCCCCAACTAATAACAGATATTGAAGCTTGCATCATTAGGTTGTAAAATGACTGTTTCGATCTTTCCTCACATTTTCCCAAACTTAGGCTACGACGATGAGCCAAATGTTTTGAGCCACTATTTAAAGAGTGAACAATATGTGCGCAAAAACATGGTAACACTTTACAAAATCCGGTAAAGTCAAAAATGACGAAGATTCGTGAAGTTCCTATCATTAAAATGCGACGAGTTTTCTTCTCTACATTTTTTTTCGAATGAAAGGAAGCACGAACTGCATATTGGAGAAGAGAAATATTTGGAAAAGTGCTTCGTACATAACACCTGCGTATTGTTGAACATTTTTTTCAGTTCTACTTTTTTATGCTTGTTCTTTTTTATTTATCTGCATTTATATGGAAAAATATCGCAAAAAATTTATATACTTGTTTGAAGGATAAAACCAACGCACTAACAAGTGGAAAGACGGGTAAACGACACATCATAAGAGAAAAGGTTTCATTCATATTTTCGTCTCCCAATGCCACGAATTGAATTATTTTTTTTTAATTCACGCCATCGAATTTATGCAGCTGTTTCTGTTTTTTTTTTAATTCATCCTTGACTCGTGAACTGTCATAATCATACCGGCCAAATATCTTTACAGAAAGCGCTGGCTCCAATGGCCAAGGGTTTGCCTTCCGTTGTTGAAGTACTGAAGAAACAACTTAAACTCTCGGAGACAACAATCAAAGATCTGCAGGAAGAAATGCGTGGTTATCAGCGAACGGTGGCAAGACTTACTCAAGAGAACCGCGAACTTAAAAATATGATTCAGGTAAGGATTGAATTTTGTTTTAACCTTTCGACTGGTTTAACATAGTTCTGGTTCTGTAATTTCATCTAAAATTGCCGAATATTTTCATAATTGTTCCCATATTTCAAAAACAATTTAACATTCGAATGATTTTACAGAGCCAAATCGGAGCCAAAGTCCCAAACAACGATATTGTAAACGGTCATGTAACTGGAGAACAGGAGCCTGAGTTGGAGCCAGTGCTCGACATAAAAACATCCGTACCTCGAGGAAGTCAAAGACCGGCCTCGATGTACGAGACCCGAGAAGGTTTACGGAAATCGACGCCGTGGACAACCAACATTTGTCAGGTATTAAACCTTTCTCGAACTGTATGTCGAGCTGTTTTTCTATTTTTAACATTGGTACATGAATTCTCGGACGTAATCGATTTCTCAAAAATATCTGAAAAAATATCATTTCTTTAAGTCAAAACGCGAGGGCGAAACCTTAACACGTCCAACTGCAACGCAAAGTCTCTGGAGCTGCGGAGCTCCGAACTTACCACCGTGCGATGAAGTGACACGACGAACGGAACAAGTGACAAGAAGGATTCAAGAATTATGGCTCGCGATGCAGGATCCGGGACATCGCGAAGCTTTCGTACCTTGTGCCGAGCGAATTCGCGTTGCCGTTGCAGAGCTTACCGCGATATTTCCTCAGGTTTGTTTCGTGATTAATTTTGAATGAATAACCCAAAACGTAGCACAAATATTCATGGATTATTGTTCTTTTTCAACAGAATCCTATTGATGACAATATCAGATCGGCGTTAAGACAACTCAACGGAAATACCGGAAGACTCCAAGCAGAATGCGCGGGCCTACAAAGATGCACTAACGACGCTGAACACATGGATCGTTGTCTTCAACAAGTACGATCGTGCGCTTACGACATTGCCAAAGCAACTAAACTCCTCGTAACACAGTTTCAAACATCTTAGACGACAGTTTCATTCGATCAGAAGATTGGTTCTCGGGGAAGCAGAAAACATTTATTCAAATTTCGACATCATTAGACATGATTGAACGTTCATTAACAATGATATTGTCGAAAGTTAAGTAAAAAACCATTTTTTCTCGTCACTCAAAATAAAAATGTTGTGTCTTCTAAAAATCTCCAAAAAGTTTCACTCCACTTTCAATTCGAGTTACGAGTAACGGAATAAAAACCGAAAGTTCTTGACACGATATTGAAAAAAAATTCATAAACATAATTGTTAATGTTCCAAATAATTGAACGAATAAATGAATATATACGACAATTATTTGAATTCCAAAAAGAGGAGTCGTTCGAAAATAGAAAAACGATCAAGAAAACAAATGGCATGTTTATTTATTGAATAACGTTTTGATAACTCTAAGTTATGATTATTATTGAAAAGATATTTTTATAAAATTCGAAAAGTAGTTGAATCATTAAAGTTTTTTATCGAATAGCCAAGCACTGAAATACTGATCGAATGAAATTTTCGGCTTGGGATGTGTGAAGCATTAAGACACGTTAACGAGAAAGCTACGAGAGGCACGAGCGCATTGCCACGACTTCAAAAGTCTCGGGGCAATGGAACAAAGTCAATGTAAATAAAACCTGTACATCGCGTCGTAGAGTTAGGATTCCCAAGGAAGCATTGAAAAAGAAAAACCAATAATCAATATTCGCTAAACATTGAGCGCATAATTAGACGGTAAAATAATGAAAAAAATTGAATGAGCGCGCTTGAGTGTGTCTCTGTTACCGTTGACATAAGAAATAAAGACTGAATAGCCGTAGTTTTAATCGTCAGATTAGATTCCACGACCATAAGTATAAAACCAGGAAGAAAAGTACTTTTTTCGAAGGAAAATAGTACTTTTACATTTGGTTATACGAGACAATATTATCTTTTTCAATACAACATACCAATTCATATTAAAAACTTCTGCAAATGTTAACAAAACAAACAAATAATGAACAATACGAAAAAGTGCAATATCAGAGACTCGCGTGCATCTAATTACGTTTTTGTTTTTTTTTTTTCACTTTTAAATATACTTTGTTGTGTAAGTATTATAACTATAATTACGATTATTTAGCCTGACGATATATCCGCATTATAGTTGGTTCATTTCTCGATTTATGAAAATATTTATATTGCAAGTTTTGAATGATTTAACGAGCGATGTAAAATCCATTGATACTCTTTACGAATGAAGATACAATTCACACCATTTCTTTCCTGTTTTTTCTTTCGTTCATACCCCATTTAACCTTCGAATTGTATATACGACGCTATAATCATCGGAAAACAAACTCGTTTCACAAATATATTATCTGTTAAATATTAATTCATCACAGTGTACGTTACGGATTACCAAAAATCAATCCTATCCACGGAGACTATTCTCCAATGAGAGTTTATTACGAAAATTCGTGAAAATTACTTCGTCGTACATTTCTGTCAGACTATGTCAAAGGTTCCCTTTACATTTGCAACCCAACGCAACAAAAGAGCGGAAGATTTTGTTGGGAAAATTTGAAAAAAGTTAACATTGGAATAAACTAAGTTGAAATCTACGTTGAAATTGAATAAAATTCGATTTCAATCAAAAATTAAATTGAAATATTCATGAAGAAGATTTGGTTCTTTTTCATTTTTCCTATTAATCCTTCAACATGCCTTCTTTCTTGTCGTAAAAATTACTGCAGACAAGCTATAAATAAATAAACATTTATTTATGGAACATTTATTCTTCGTTCTCCTATAACAAACGAATTGCTCTTATTTGATGTTCAGTTTTTAGCGAGGTTTTTAGTGTCTCAGAGAGTTCATCGTTTAGACAAAAATGTCTGCAGGCGAAGTTAAAAAAGAAATTCCCACGTTGGTATATCACACGTACCCGTTGTGCAAGGTAAACTCAACGATAATCGAGTAATTGGAAAATAAGTTCTTATTTTTCTATCGAGCGAATGTAGTAACTTTTCGTCAGATAACCGATATGCCAGAAGACATGAAGCAAGAAACGCTGGATTTGTGCGTCACTGCGGTCGAAAGATTTTCCGAAAACACCGATCAGGCTGCCAGGATGATCAAAGATAGTATGGACAAGAAGTTTGGCTCACCGTTTCAGGTTGTCGTTGGCGAAGCGTACGGTTTTTCCGTAACGCATCAGGAGAAGACCTTGCTCCACATGTACACCGGTGGCAACATTGCTGTACTTATTTGGCGAACAGTCTCCGCTTTTCTATGATTTAATCCAGTCTCTTACTCGAAGGGGAAAGTGAAGAAAAAAAAAGAAACAGAATTGCAGGTCTTGTGAATGCGTCGTTAGTTGGAGAAGATCGAGCGTTGTTGATAAATTTATTAAACAAATAGGTTACATTGCTTGTATAACAATATATATAACTGTACACATATTTACTTTTTTAAGCTTAAATTCTTACGTCACATTTATACACATCACACATTTATATCGTCACTACATTTGGATAACCTTTTGAAAAAATATGAACCAATTAATGGTTCAATTTTGAGAAAAAAAATGTAGCTTTCTATTGTAAACTCTTTGGAGATTCCCCGTCGATGAATTTTGAACAAAAAACATAGAGTTGTTTTGAGTTGTACATTCGCAGTGTGGAAATTGAAAATTGACACATGTCGTGATTCAACAAATTCACGAAATCCGTGTTGTCGATATTTTACAAAAAATATACACAGTGTTTTTCGGAACAGAGGACAGTGTCACGGGGGTTTGACAAGACGTAAGTTTTATAACTATGGCTTTACTTTCAACAGTTTCGATACTCGTATAAAAGCGTTTTTCTTCGAAGCACGTGGTTGTGAAAAATCAATTTAAGGTTTCTATGATTTTTCGTTGTCGATAATACACACAAGTTCCTTTGTTATGATCGAAGAACAATCAAAAGTATGAGTTTATAACAAGAATGGAAAGAAATTATATTCCGGGAGATAGTTTCTGTACAAGGTCAATAATAATAATAATAAAGTCACAATATTTGTACGAGCTTCGGAACCGAAGTTTAGAACGCTCACAAAATTAACCATGCGTTTATTCTATTCTTGAATTAGTAATAAATTCTCGCATTAATTACAAATGTCAATTTTCAAATACTTCATCGACATATAATCTTTGGTAACTTGCTTCGTTGTGCGTATTCCATACATTCTTGAACGTAATTCATTGGGAAGTTTACACAAAGTAGTATATTGTAATATTTGAAATTCGAAGTTTCTTTGTTTCAATATTGCCCATAATTTTTGGGCAGACACTACGAAATTTGGTCCAATTTTTTTGGGGTATTGTTCAGGAAATTTTGGATGGAATTATCAAGAATGTTGACAATTAAGTTTCAAGAAAATTTAGACTGAATAAATCTTCATTGGTGTTCAACGTTACAAACTTCGATTTTATGACAAAAATATTTCGTGGGTACGTTCAGAGTGTAATCGTTCTGTTTGAGTTTTTTTTAAGTATTTGGCTACACTGATTTCCATATACAAATAGCTAAATTCCCGGCACAATACATGTACAAGAGATGTTTCAGTTGATAAGTGATTTCAAAACCGTAACCCTCACCGACGACAGTGTGCCACGATGCACCGAATTTTTTGTCCATCGTTTCCTTTATCATTTTTGACACACTCTCGTAATTGTCAGCATACTTTTCGGCCGCTGTAACACACAGCTCCATCGCCTCTTGCTTCATTTCATCCGTCATGTCGCATTTCTACAAAAAAAAAGTGAAAAAAAATTAATTTCTCTCATATTTGGAATGTTAAAATGCTTTTGGCAATTTTTCGGCTGGTAAATATAAAATTGATACGAATTTCGCGACACAGATGCTTCGTTGATACGGATTCCTTTATTGATCAATCGACTTGACTCTATCTGTCACTCTGTTTACTTTACAAATCTTCTCCCCCCGCCCCAAGCTCTTCGATTCGAATAACAAAATGCTCTTCACTTACACGACAAAGAGGATAAGTGTGAAGAATCTTCACAACATCGTCTTTTTTCACTTCAGTCATTCTTTTGATTTATTATAACTTATTTTCGTTATTTTTCGCGGTGTAAGAAACGCGATATTTTTTTTTGTTATGGGAATTTTGTATCTATCGAGCAACGAGAAAGCCCGATGAATGGCAACCCTCCAAACCTCTCCACACAGCGCAGGGTGCTTTCTCTATGGCTGACCTATTCGTACTGTCACTACTTTGTGACTCACATTCGTTGCTATACCCCGAAGGGGAGCGAAGAAGGGTGTGCAGGAATCCTACCATATCCCCACCATCCATTTATCCTTATGTTTATGGACCCTCCAATTTTACGACCCGCACACGCGTCTCTTCAGAAGAAATAATCGTTGATTTAGCTTTGTTCTCGAAGATAGCAACACTGGCATATCGTGGAGCATCCATCGAATATCGAACAGTTTTTCAGTCTCTTTATGACAAAACTAATGTTTACTTTTCGGGAATTATTCGTGTTCGAATCCTGTCGCCTCGAATAATATAAAGAACATGATATAAACAATTCATAATATCATAATTGCAATACATTTTTTTCTTCACTAATTTCGCTGTGGAATAATGGAATTTATAGCCAGTTATTTATTTATTTTTCATATTTCGATACAAGTTATTGTTTTTTTTTTTCATTGAATTTCAGTTTATTCGTCTTTTCTCCTGAATCGGAATAAAAATACAAAAACATTCTTTGAAGATACGAAAAATATCGGAGTTTATAATTTATTGTGATTTTATAAGATTCGGTGTATTTATCATTCATGGAAATCGCTATGGTTTATAATGCCGAGAAAAAAAAACATTCCCACGTGTTTAAATATTCTCAGAAATTTCGAAACAAAGGTTTTGTATGAGAATGATTTCGTATGAAAATTATATACAATTTATAAACATGACTACACCTCGAATAAGTGTTTGTAACAGTACATGTTGTTTTTTTTTCATTTTGTGCGGTGTCAGTGTCATGCAACAAGTTGACAGCTGTCATAACCTAAAAATGCGATCGTTTAATCAATCGTGGGTTCCAAAATTGTTGTTCGAGTAGAACATATTTGTATCCAATGTATTTTTCGAGTTTAATACAACGACGTGAAAGTCGTATAAATTTCAAGGTCGAAACGTCATGAGAAGGGTACCTTCCGTCAAGAGTCAGGTTTGTCTTCAACACTTCAAGCAACTTTTATCAGCAACTTTTGTATTCAAAATTTACAGGAGGAGCTGCAATCTGATATAAGTTGTCTCAAAAGACAATTAGCTCTGGCTCTTGATGAGAATCAATTGTTGAAGGTTAAAATTCGAAGATTGGAAGACGAATTACGTCGAAAAGATAAATATATCGAGAGTGTTCGAGCAGATCCTGAAAGAGTATAATCAAAATTGTTTTCTTTTTAAATCACATACAACGCGGAGTCACAAAATACTTGTGAATTAATGCAGTACTGATGTTTAGTCTAGTAGATTTTTACACGACCAAAGTGGTGCAAAATTGATAAACAAGCTGCAACGACGTAATCAGGAACTTGAAGCTATGATTCTCGAAAGAGATTTGCAAGACGAAAAACGTTGCAAAGATCTGAAAACCATGTCCCTCTATAGTCACAACATGAACTGTCAGGTATACTGGAAAAATTCTGCTCTACTCGAAAAATCCCAATTTAAGTTGTAGAGAGCAATGGCAATATCTTCTAACATATTTTTTTATACGTTTATTATTTATGTATTTTCTCGTTTTCTTTACGATTCATTATGATTTATAATTCATTATTTATGATTTGTTTTGCTTCTTTGATTATTTTGGATTTGTAAAACATTTACAATTCCAATATTATTCGGGAGAAAACTCGTTTTTTTTTTTAACTGCTTTATCGTTTTGGCAATAAATAAACCAATCTTATACAAAAATTTTATGACAGGCCAGTAGGAAAGGAACGAAATCATCAATGCAAAACTTGGCACAATTAAATTTTCGTCCTCGAAGCAATTCTCCATCTCGTAGGTTGCTTACTAAACACAGCAATGGCAGTAAATTTGATTCAGTGCTAAGTATTGATCACTCGACAAAAAAAAGAAATTGTTATTCGTCAAGGAGTTCGGATGACTGTCCAAATATTGAATGGGGTCTTGACGATGAAAGTGAAATGAACAACGTCCCGAAGAGTGTGGAATCGGAAAAAATAATGAGAGAGCAGCTGTTGCGTATAAAAGAGTAATTATACGATTGAAAATGAAAATGTCCATTAGATAAACTCATAAATTGTTGTCATTGCAGCGCTGAGATTTCACGATTATCTGCGGAGCTGAAAGACATAAAGAATCTTTTAGAAAAGCAAGAACGTCAAAGTTCCAGAAACTCAATGACGACAACACAAATTCGCAAAAGTTCACACCAGCTTGATCGTGATGTGAATTCTGTCGTTCACACGAATTTCGTCGAGAAAAACAAAACGTACACTCGTTCTCTTCTTTCTAAACCCAATGATCGTAAATTCTTTCGCACATCGAACGAATGTCCGAAAAACGAGTATCAAACGAACAATAATAAATTGGAAACACTCGACGAACACAACGAAGAGATTTTCGACTCAAATAATTCACTAGAGACGTGAGTAAACATCGATTATCCCACAGTTAAAAAATCATCTTCGTTGTTTTGTCCAAAAATACCACAAAAGCTTAATAACGACGCTGATAAGAAAGTAAAAAAATGGCTCATGAGTTCTAGGATGATAAGAATCTTTTCTTTTCCTATTCAAGGAAACGAATAAAACTTGAAAATCATTGCATTATTTTCAGCAATTCTGTCGATCCAAACTCAAAACGACCAAAAACGCGAATAGAGTATGTTTACGATTCTGAAGTAAGCTCGGACGGCGAGGAATTCAGTTTGCCGAGTAACTTGACAAGTTTTCTGCAGCAAGCTGTGAACACGAGCCCGAATGACCAAAAAGATGATGTCTACTCGGATTAGCGATCTCGTTAACACGTAGAATTTATTTCGTCCTTTATATATATATTTATATATATTTTTTATATTTATAGCGATTCATTTAATGGTGGCTCTACACAAAATACAAATTTTTAAATAGTACGAATTATGTTGAAAATAAATAGAAGGTTTAACGTTTTCATTACAGCTAAAACGCGTTTGTATATAAATATTGGAAAGTGAGAATTCATGTATACATGCACGCACATTCGCTCATCGTTGACTTTTTAAAATTTGTATTCCATTGTTGGTTAATGGTTTGAATCGAAAAAAGAGACAATCATTCTAAAAACACATTTTTAAAAAGCGCGAATAATTTAATAGATCGTGAACGATTTTAAAAATAACGTGAGATCAGCTTAAATACATCGAGTGCTTCAACATCAATGGCGACGTCACAACAGTTAATCATAAGTACACGTTTTTTTAAAATACGTAGTAAAAAAAAGACTTTTGACCAGTCGACGCAGTGACTTTGGTAGATTTTATGGAGTTTAAGTGTCATGGGGCTTTTTAAACCGAAAGGAAATGAGGTAATATATGTGTGAGATGAATACGAGTGATTTGTATATTCATTACGACAATTTGCGGCGCATCATGCAATTAATGGCATACATCACAGCGTTCTCGCCTCCGCATTTGTGATGAAGTCCTGGTGCCAGAAGGATAAAGTTTACTGGAAAGAAAACGTTATTTTTTAGTTCAATCATCCATTTCCTAGGATCAGATGTTTTTATCATTTTTGTTTAGCCATTCTCACCCGCCAAATATATCAGAAGAAGATTGTTCACGGTATTTCCGATCCAAGCGAGTAACAGCAAACATATAGTTATGGACCAGTAGTACTGCAAAAAATATTTTCATTAGGCTCGTAACTTGTCCCAAGTATTAGGACGATATTTTGATTTTAACCCTACACTGCTGATTTTCTATTCATTTTTGAGATCCTATACAAAATACAGTTTCCAATTTCGCCTTTGAGATGGATTATAATTTTCTTGTCTCTATTACCATGATCGACTATTGCTGTCAAACGAAAGTCTATGAAACTTACAACATGGGGTCGATTGTTTCGAGAATTTAGAAGAAACTTCCATTCTTTATCCATGTAAAGAATAGTTGCCGAAAGAGTCTGACATATTTCATCAAATTTTCGTTCCTTCTGGCCGTTCCAAGCGCTTGAAGAAACAAACGTTGAAGCAACAATGGGTACGAGATAATCGATTAGGGCACATGTCGCCAGACACAGTGCAACAATCGTCAGGAACGCTGGTTCCAAAATCCAGATAAACCTGTACAAATAAAACGTTTACCAGACCCTAATACAAGACGAATGAATCAAATTTTACTCAATTAAATCGAAGTTAAATGTTGGGGAATGATTTATTTATAGAAAAAGACAGGATGCACTGAAAATTGCAATAACTTTCATGATTTACAGCAGAATATCATGAAAGCGGCAATATCGTTGCAGGAGCTTCTGAAAACGAACTTTAATTTATAGAAAAATTTGAGACAATCCGAGAATGGTTGTGGTAAATTTAAAGAATGTTTCAAACATGAAAGTGAATGAATAATATTTGGAAATTTAAAAATTTGTTAATTATTTGTGATTGGAAATGTGGCATGTTTCAGTTTTGGTCTTTCAAGAACGTTTTGCTAATTTGTGTATCCTGACAGTTCTGCATCCTACTTGAGAAAAAAATAATTCTCGATGCGTTACAATTGTGCCAATTGAAGACCATTTTCAATCAATCTTCATGTCAATGTAATGAGAACAAGAAATTTAAGATTCTTACAAGGATATTGAAGTTGTGAGACCCAGGATGAGACCAGGATACCAGGACTTCTCCCACAGCAAAATAGAGTTGATGTAGAGAACAATTTCCCGCCAGCACTCCATTCTTCGTTTAAGCTGCTTCATATGCTTGTCCTTAAATAGTGACGATAACATAAATTGCAGTGAATTTCAAAGAATACATTATGATAAATTAGAAGAAAAGACCGATTCCGATAAGTCTCATGCTGAAGGATATACGCTTGAAAATTCCGCGCACATTAACTGTCGACCCGGTAAAAGTACGCGTCAAAATAACTGACAACTGAAAACATAAATAATGTAAATAAACGTACCTTTTCCGTAGTTGCGTTGTCTGGCATTTTGTTTTTTCACTAAAAATTACGCGTAAATCAAACTCCGACTGTGTGTAAAAGATTCGAAGAGCGGAACGAAATTCGTTCAAACTCGATTTTCGTAGGAATATACGGAGAAAACTCTAAGAATTTAGCAATTATTTTGATAATTATTCTCGAATGTATAGATCGCGTATCTTTTCATGTTAGATAACGAATAAATTCACGATTTGAACCTCTAAATTCGCGTTGATGTACTTAATTTTTTTTTCAAAATACTAATTTTACTTTGTCGTCGTACGAGTATAACAAAGAGACAAAAACGCCAGAGCTCTCTTCTTCGTGCGAGAGAATAAGTCGATATTTTGGCGTTGTGTGTAGAGATGGGCGATAATAATCGATTTTCATATAATCGATTATTTTCA